>VWZX01007570.1:0-59408 GCA_013399015.1 Galbula dea
TACTCTCTTATACGGATCAGAATCGTGGGTCATCTACTGCCACCACCTGCTTGTCCTAGAACACTTCCATCAACGCTGTCTCCACACAATCCTCAACATCCACTGGTCAGATTATGTGACCAATACATCTGTTCTAGAACAAGCAGCAGTCACAAGTATTGAGGCCATGCTACTCAGAACACAGTTGTGATGGGNCACAGCTGCCATGGGCAGGGCACATCTCAAGGATGAAGGACCACCGCCTCCCTAAGATCTTGTTGTATGGTGAACTTGCCACCGGCTGCCACAAGAGAGGAACCCCAAAGAGAAGATACGAGGACTCCCTGAAACAACATCTCAGCCTTGGCCACATTGATCCTCATAGCTGGTCTACTCTGGCCTCCAAGCAGGAGGCCTGGAGACACACCATCTATAATGCTGCGGATGCTTTTGAGAAAGGAGGCAGGATCTCCCTTGAGGAGAAAAGACAGAGCAGAAAGAATTGTGCCTTGCAGAACACAACATCTAAGGAGTCTTTCTGCTGTGTCTTTTGCAACCGCTCATGCCTATCGCGTATTGGCCTTTTTAGCCACCAACGCGCGTGCAACAAACGTGGGTAGAGCCCTTCCCAAATCTTCGTTCGCGAAGCCTAGCCGTGATGATGATGACAGTAACTGGTAAAAAGTACTGCTCACTGGAACTGATGCTGTCTCTGTAAAAGATGCAGCTTGTGGAAAAGCATATGAAGATATTAGAATAATCGAATCATAGAATCATCAAGGTTGAATAAGACCTCTGAGATCATCAAGTCCAACTGTCAGCCCAACACTACCATGCTCACAACTAAACCATGTCCCCAAGCACTGTATCTACATGTTTTGTGAACTCTTCCAGTGATGATGAATCCATCACCTCTCTGGGCAGCCTGTGCCAGTGCCTGATAACGCTTCAGGAGAAGAAATTGTTCCTTATGTCCAACCTAAACCTGCCCTGACACAGCTTGAAGACATTTCCTCTCATTCTGTCACTTGTTCCTTGGGAGAAAAGACCAACCCCCATTGTGCTCCAGCTCCGTTTCAGGGAGTCATAGAGACTGAGGAGGTCTCCCTGATCCTCCTCTTTTCCACACTAACCAACCCCAGTTCCCTCAGCTACTCCTCACAACACGTGTACTCTTGACCCTCCACCACCTTTCTCACCCTTCTCTGGACACACTCCAGCACCTCAGTGTCCTTCTTGGAGTGAGGAACTCAAAAATGAACACAACACTTGAGGTGTGGCCTCACCAGTGCTGAACAAACACAGGGGTTTGTCTATAATCAATTTTCAAGGGACAAGATGACTTCCTACATGAAATGCAATGAAAAGGGAAGATGTTGAACTGTTAGGAAAACCACTACTGTTTAAAAAATTTTAGCCCTTACTAACATGGAGACTGGAATGATCTATTCTGTGCACTCAGTTTTCAAATAAAACAAGAGAAGCCATGTTTCAAAACAGCTCTCAGGCCCCAGTAGCAGAAGTTGATGACTCTCACTTATGTTTATAAATAATTTAAATTAACTCTAGAAGTTGGAAATTCCTCAGCTGACTCTGCAGTTTGCAGACAATGATCTGTTTTAGTGAATAAGCCCTGAAATGTAACCTTTAACTTTTCAGTAACTCAGGACCCTAGGCCTCTAATTAAAATGAAAAGGCTTGTTCTAGGAGCTGAAAGAAAACATCATCCAATCCACCCAACTCAATTTATCAGATGACTTTTGATCATACAGGGTTTTCTGGCAGCTAATTGAAAAACATCTGTGGACAGAGATTTGGCACAAAGACTGTTGCTGCCTTCTGTGCAATGGTTTTAGGGTTGACAGAGTACTTGTAACTCTTGANNNAGTTTCTCCAACAGGTCTCTCTAACAAACTGTGAAGTGAATATTCTCACTTGTGGTGCATATGTTGATTTATAAGTACACTTTTCCAAAGAGCTAATAATCTTACTACCTTTTGCAGAAGATAATCAGCACTGCAGCAAGTAATTCATGAATTTTATGAGATTGTTGGGTTTCCAACTGTCATGGGAGCTGCAGGCTGCATGCACTTGGTAACACATGCATCACCACATGATGACTAATGAGGCAAGGTAAAGAAATCAAAAATTGGGGTTTTTTTTTCTTTTTCATTCCCTCAACATGTAGCTGGTGTGTGATGCCAGATGTAAAACCATTGATGTACTTGCCAAGTTCCTAGGATCATGTCATGATTTATTCAGACTTAGACAATCAGGATTAGGTCCATCTTTTGAAAATGGTCAGATTCAAGGAGACTGGTTAATAGATAAGTAGGAGCATTGCTTGTAAATAAAACATTGAATATATATTAAAAATGAAATTATTATTTACAACTTGCCTTTTTTTAGGTCACAGTTGTTCTCCTCTGAAGAAGTAGCTAATGGCTACAGTTCTTAATCCCCAAACTCCATCAGAATGACTTGATAATGAGACCTATAAATTCATATGAGCTATAATTGAAAGAGCCATGGCATTCTGAGAAAATAATACAAATGCCTCTCCCAATGTGCAGTGTGTTTTATGTGAAACAACTGTTTGAATACCTGTGAATCTTTCCTTCTGTTCTGCATCCAACACAATCAAACTGACTGATGTATAATAAATATCTGAGGGAGAGAAGGAGGTAGCATATGAAAAGATGAAGGTATAGTTAGATAATTAAACTGAATCTGGTGATAAACTTTCCAGCTTGTACATACTTAGCAAGAAATACTTGGAATGATTGAGTCTGTTATTATAAGATATCTGATAAATCTCAAATTTATTGTCAGTGCCTTCATTTTTTTTTTTCTCAGTAGGTGCTGATGTTTTCTATCAAGAGTATTTTTAAAGATAGCTTTCTCACAAAAGTGTTTTTTTAATGACTTTGGCCTTTAGAGAATCAGTGCTTCCATGGTGACATCCTTGTTCCCTGTGTATACACTTTTGGTTTGCTGAAATAAGAGCAGAAGAATTTCCTGTCTTATCTTTTCAGATGAGATTATGCTTTGACAAATTACTCAGTAGATCATTAACTGGAAGAGACATCTAGGTTGTCATCACCCCCTAAAGAAAATATAGGATTTTCCTGCAAGTTTCTTCCTTTTCCATCTGTTTCTGTAGACCAAGAAAATGTTGAATTCCTTCCAAGGTATTTTCTCTTGAGAGATTACAAACAAGTGTTAAAACTGAGGTTGACCCCCTTTCACAGAATCACAGCATGGCTGAGACTGGAAATAACCTCTGGAGTTCATCTTGTTCAACCCCCATGTTCAAGCAGGGACACCTAGAGTCAGTAGCCCAGGTCTGTGTCTAGATAGCTTTTGAATATCTCCAAGGATGGAGTCTCCACAGACTCAACCCACTGGCAATGCTCTGCCTGATGTAACCCAAGATACCATTGGCCATCTTTGCAGTGAGGGCATGTTGCTGGTTCAGTAATGTTGCACCTTTGGAGCTGTGATAATCCTGATCCAAAATGTCAGAGAACTGGGTTTAAAGAAGCTTGTGTTAAAAATGTGATAGTAAACAATATTGTGTAGCCACATCTGCCCAAGCAAGACTCAGTTTTGTGTCTCTGGTTGTTTTTGTGGAGTTCAGCTACTTCCCCACATTCAGGCTGCCCACTGTGTTTTGAGGAAACTCCTCAATTTTTCACCCTTCAAAGATCTCAACCACTGCTGTTCATTCTCCCTTCTGAATCAGAGAATCAGAGAATGGCCTGCATTGGAATGGACCTTAAAGATCATCTACTTCCAACCCTCTTGCTGAGGACAGGGAAGCCAATCACTAGACCAGGTTGCCCAGGGCCACATCCAACCTGGCCTTGAACACTGCAAGGGATGGGGCAGCCACAACCTCTCTGGATTACCTGTCCTGGTGCCTCACCTCTTTCTGAGTAAAGAATTTTTTTCTAACATTGATTTTCTAAGTCTTCCCTCTTTCACTTTAAAACCATTATTCCTTGTCTTACCCCACCTGGCAATGTATAAAGTCTCTTTCCCTCTTTTTTGTAAGTTTCCTTGAAGTATTGGAAGGCCACAAGAAGGTCTTCCTGGAGCCTTCTCTTTTCCAGACTGTAACAACCCCAACTCTCTCAGCCTGTCCTCACGAGAGAGGGGTTCCAGCCCTCTGATCATTTTTGTGGCTTCCTCTGGACCTGCTCCAACAGATCTGTGTCTTTCTATTCTTTTGATCTCTGTACACCAGATAGAATCATCACCTGGTGTAGCTGGCTGGATATGGAGAAGAAACAAACAAGAGGAAAAGAAGTAAAATGATGCTTGTGTAGAAGTTTGCAATCTTGCTACTAATTCACGATGGAATAAGAACAGAAGAGAAGAGAAGAGAAGAGAAGAGAAGAGAAGAGAAGAGGAGAAGAGAAGAGAAGAGAAGAGAAGAGAAGAGAAGAGAAGAGAAGAGAAGAGTTCTGCTGGAATGGACTTAGAGTGATCATCTAGCCCAGCTATCTATGAAATATACAACGTTATCATAGAACCCTAGAACCATAGAATGGTTTGGTTTGGATGGGACCTAGAAGATCATCTAGTTCCAACTCCCCCACCACTGGCAGAGACACCTTCCACAAGACCATGATGTTCAGAGCCCCATCCAGCCTGACCCTGAACACTTCCTGGGATGGGGCATCCACAACTTCTCTGGGCAACCTCTAAAACTGCAATAAGGTCTCCCTGCAGCCTTCTCTTCTCAAGGTTGAACAACACCAACTCTCAGCCTGTCCTCATAGGAGAGTTGTTCCACCTACCCAATTATCTTTGTGGCACTACACTAGACTTGTTTGAGCAGGTCCATATGTATACATATATATATATAGGGACCATATATATACACATACATATCATATACATGATCTATATATGTATACACACAGCATACACACGTGACATGTAGCATTGAGAATGGTTGGCTATGCAACCAGACAGATTTACTCTTTACTTCTAATAATAACTGAGCTGCTTCTGTTTGTGAAGTTGGAGCCCTTTCATGAACTCCCAGTAAGTTTTAGGCATCTCACAAATCTCCATAATCACCCTCATTCACCTGTAATAAAAGTACCTGCCACATTAACATGGAATTTCCCCTGTCTGGCTGTGATTATGTGGAGAGATTTATAGCATGAGATATATTTGTGTATAGCTGGTGGAAACAGGAGAAGCACTTTGCCTGCACTCTTGTTACTGCTACAGAAATGTTTAATTAGCCTTTGCAGTTAATGTCAATGCTTTTATGACATTCTTCAGCTCTCCCTGGTGCCTAGTGAAAATTTTTGATTTCCTTTGCTGAAAAAACTGTGTGGAAAATGATGAATAAGTCAGCTAACCTGTAAGGCTTCCTCCTGCCCAGCAGTAGGCAAGCAGACCCCAATTTTTTAACCTTTTGTATATATATTACAGTCTGTGACGGGCTGGAGTTGATTTCTGCTGCTTTTGTTCAACTGTCTGATGTGTCCCTCACATAAAAGATGTTTTCTCCAAACTCTGGTCTGTTGTTCTGTCTGCTGAAGATGCTTCCAGTCACAGAAGACACAGTTATAGAGTGCTAATTCAGGAAGAACTTGGAAGAAGCCATCATTGAAAAGATCTGACCCAAAGTAAACAGAAAAGACTACCTTTAGATTTGAAATGAACTTTTCTCTCTTCCTTCCTTTCACATTCTCCCTAAACCTTGTCTTTGGGTTTAGTCATGATTTGATAAATTAATAGGACCAGAGATTACTATCTTTTAAATAAAAAAAAAAAGAAGGTGTGATTTCTGGCTACATCAAGGACAAATGCAGTAATAAAACCAGGCTCAATGGTTAGAATAGCCTGAATAGTTAAAACAGAAGAGGACAGCTACTTGATGACTCTGTAGACTCCTAGCCTGGCAGCAAGTATTTCAAGCTACTTATTTCAAGACCTACTTAGTAATGTCCATAATTCATTGCTTTTTAGTGGCTTTATGAATTGCTTATTGATTGAGGTTCCTGTTTGTGTATCAGCATTCAAAAGTAAAACTATGTCACCAGAACAGCTGGTAGGCTTTGTTGGAGTCTCCTCAAAGCTCTTGATTACCTGCAGAAGGGGTTCTTATTTAGACTTAAATGAATTGTGGAGAAGCTACATTGGTTCCACCACAGTCATAGCCTGTGCTTTGACTGTTCTGTGGATCATCTTTGTGCTTTTTTCTCTGGGTAAATGTGGTATGTCATTGCAGGTGGCAAAGGCCAGGCTCCTACAGGAGAGAAACTAGGAAAAGCAGAGGTTAGTTTCCCACAAGAAAGAAGTTAGATAGCCTGAGAGAGAAAGTGGGAGTCAGCTAGCAGGAACCTTGCAGCTGCACACAGAGGCCTTGACACCCTACACAGTCTTAGCATGCTATCCTCCCCACAGATCACAGTGTCAGTCTTACCATACTCACCTGTCTTTGTAGTGCACTGTTTTTATCACATTTATGGTCGTTGTTTTTATCTGTTAAGTGTTACTTGTTAATTGGTCAGTATCCTATCTATATGGAAGTGCCACCTGCTAATTTTTCAGTATACTTGGTGTATGAAGGTGTTACTTACTGATTGGTCAGTGCCCTTTCTGTATCAAGGTAATTGGTCATTATCCTTCCTGTAAAAGTTTAAATTCTAACTTATGGAATAACAGAAGGATTCTGATTGCCATCAGCAACCGGGGTCCGTGCCCTAAAGCACCACAAATGGTACCCAAAAAGGGACTTGAACAAATCCTAAAAAGAAGAAGAAAGAAGAAGGATCTGGTGGAGTAGCACAGCTGAAGGTAGGATCACTGAAAGAGGTGATGAAGAAGAAAAAAGATTCACACTCAGAAGAAACATGGGAAGGCTCCAGCAAATACGTTTCTCTGGATGAAGGTGAGCAGCTGTGAACTGTGGGAAACCGTTTAAGGCAAGAGAAGAAAAATATTCTGCAGATTTTTAAAGAAATACTTAGAAGTGAAGGACAAAATGTTGATCATGTTGCTCTTCAAAGAATGCTCTTATGGTTACTGCAAAATGAGTTAACTGTCTCTCCTAAAACGATTTATGACGTGGCTATTTGGGATTGCTGCTGGTGTTAAGTTAAGGGACTGTGCAACTCGGGATGATAAGACAGCTAACAGACTTTTGGGGACCTGGCAGCTTGTTTTATGAGGCTCTTAAAAATCACACAGAACCTCGAGAAAATGGCAAGGGGAAGAAAAATTCCAAACAGTGGGAACAAGACATTTCCTGTAAGCTTAAAGTGCTCTCCTGTACATCAAAACCACCTCCTGCAGCCCTGCTGCCCCTGCCGTCACTCCCTGAACATCTCTTGGGTGCAAAAGCATCTTCTGCCCCCCCACCATCAGTCCCTGAAATTTGCTTGGATGATGTGCCCCGATTACCTGCTGTGTCTGCCTTTCCCTCCTGTTCATCAGAAGATCCTGATAAGGACTCCTTTGATCCTGAGTGGATAAACCCTATAAAACAGCCAGATTTATATCACCCTGACCCTTAATAGAAGCAAAGAAACTAGGGGATATCCCAGGAACAGAAATGCGGTCGTCAGATCCTGACTTTGTGTCTTTAATAAAATGGACTTGCACTAAAGTCACCATCCCTGGAGGTTTTTAAGAAGAGGATAGATGTGTTTCTTCAGGGGATGATTTAGGGGTAAGAGTAGTGTAGGGCTATCGGTTGGACTAGATGATCTTGAGGGTCCTTTCCAACCCTAATGATTCTGTGATTCCGTGATTCTGTAAAGTACTGGACTTCTCCTCAGATGGCATGTTCCAACTAACTGCTTGTTAAGAGGGTAGTAAACAATCCCATGAGGCTGCTTCTAACAGAGATCCAGCAGGAAGAAAAGATTTATCAACTTGGTGGCAAATAGTGGCAGCCCTGAGGCAAGCCCAGAACAACACCGAAAAGATGGTGCACAGCAGCCATAACAAAACTCTGTTTACAATGTCAACTATGACACCAGTTCCCTCAGCACCTCCATTCCCATCATAACCTGAGACATCATAAGGGTTGTGAGTCACTGGAAAAGGTTGCTCAGAGAGGTTGTGGAGGCCCCATCCTTGGCAGTGTTTAAGGCCAGGCTGGATGTGGTCCCTGGGCAACCTGGTCTAGTGCATGTGGTGTCCCTGTCCATGGAACTAGATTATCTTTAAGGTCCCTTCCAACCTAAGCCATTCTATGATTCTATGATTTTATGATCAGTCACCACAACCAGCACCCTGTTGGGTGCCTTAATATCAGCACAAAAGTGAATTTAACGAGTCAAAGGACTCTCCAGATCTGGGTCCTGTTGACCTGGAAAAGGAGTCTGATCTCTACCCACCCTTTCACAATGAGCTGCCTGTATCTTTTTGGGAAACACTGAGGAGGAGTAGTAGGATCAGTGAAGTTTAGAAAGCCAAGACACTAAAAAGAAAAGGGTGTTAACACTTCAGGAATGACTGAGCCTGCAGCACTCCGCCCCCTAATATGTCACGGGTAAAGACATGCAGTCAGGCTGGCATGTTTCATAAAGCACAAATTAGGGAAAAGGTAGGACTTCTTTTTTGTTGTGAAGCATCACTTATGTTCATAAGTCATGCTTGGGTTTGTATACACATGTATTTATAGAAGTGTTTTGTTTACAGCTTGGAAATTGGCTTGATGTAACGCTTGTCCTCCTAAGCTAGGGTAGCATAGCCATAGGAAAGTACAGCTTTGACATTTGCAACCTCTTCCAAAACTTAGAGAAATTTACACTTTATTTTTAATACATATATATATATATATATATATAATATGTAGAATTCTGTGTATCATGCATTTCTAGAAGAATCTCAAAACAAGAACATAAACCAGTAAGATCTACAGAGTTTCCTACCAGAGATTGACTTTGACTGTGCAATCTGTACTTTTTCTACTCATCTCTCAGGAAAAGGAGGCTGGTATTTTTACATGCCTCCTTCTAAAGAGCACATCTGATTAATTTTCCTTTGGGGCAGAGTTTGTATCTGCACAGAGTGTACAAAACAGAATTACTGACTAATGCTTGTTAATTCTATCTGTAGGTATAAATGAAGTTTGCAAGTATTTGGCAGCAGAGGAAATAATCACTCATGATGACCAAAAAGGTATTTTAAAACACCAGAACATTTTTACATGAGAACTGAAGATGGTCAGAACCTCAACTAATTTAAATATTTGTATGTCAACTTCCTACATTGCTGAAAGTGTTTTTCTTTTTGTATTCTTAATATAAACTTTTGGCAATATTCCTTAGAGAAGGAGCATGCACACTTGCTCTGGAAGTCTGTCATCTGAGGAACCTCCTCTGAGGACATTCTTTCTACATAGCTTCAGATATTATCAGCCAGGGAATCAAGGAAGACAGAATTCAGAAGTCAGCCTTTTCTTAGCTTGTTACTGAGATGCATACATGTGTATAAACCAGATGCTTTCTTACATTCTTCCAATTGAGACAGAAAAAAAAGAGCAATAGTTTTTCTGGCCTTTATCTGTCAAAATAGTAAGAAGAAGACCCTAGCCACAAAAAGCAACCAGAAAAGGTGATTAATGTAGTTGAAAGGAAAATGCTATAGTTTTACTTAGAAAACAGTGATGATGATTTTCTGAAAACTCTTCATATGGGAACTAATTCACTTGGGCCACTAACATTTTAAATCCAGCATTCATTTCTTTTTCAAGTGAATTTTTAGACTGTATCTGTCCACTCTTTGATGTCAATATTCAGGGGTATTAATTGCAAAGCTCATATCTACTGAATTTCACCATCAGGTTGGCTTGCCAAGGGTTCACACAGAGTTTCCAGCCAAACAGTTACACAAGAGAGATGCAAATCCAGAAAAGTGGAAAAAAAATATCAGTCTGAAGGATTCTTACTTGCTCTGTTCATTTTCAGCTTCATTCACTGAGCTGAGTTTGTCATATTAGATTTCTGAACACCTGCTGCACAACAAAGTGAATTACAGGTGAGCTGTACATAGCAGGATGCCAGTAGTTTAAAATGAGATACTCAAGGAACCTCTTAATTAAATGCCTCTTCATTATTTTTTTAAGTTTTCTGTTAAGAAACCAAATGCCTTTCTACCTCACCAAAAAAAAAAAGAAAAATGAAAATAAAAGAGGAAAAAAGAGAAAAAAAGACAAAGAAAAGAAGGAAAGAAAAACCCATAACAAAAATCCCCAAAGAAAACCCTGACCTTTTCCACCTCCTACAATGTAGCCCTGAAACAGAAATCAGAATTCTTAATATCAGTCAAGGACTTAATGCATTTTGTGACAGAAATCTGCATTCTTCGGGCAACATCTTTGAGTCTTTAACTGCTTAAATTACTTGTTAATTAAATTCCATTTGTCAGATAACTAAATAAAGTTTATTTTTATTACGATGAATACAGTGTTTGGCATTTTATCCCACTGCTTTTGATCAATATCTTTAACACTTACAAGCACAAGGAAGAAAAGTTGTGTGACAAACATGTTGTTGGTGCCCTGGGGGTACATTTAAAAAGCCTAAATAGTAATCAATGTTAAGAAATTAGGTATTGACTGAAATACTTTCATAATAAGTAATTATTGGTTTGCTCTTTGGAAAATTAGACATTTTCACTGTGGGAATAAAGAGTAAATACACAGTCACAAAATTAGACTGTGACCTTTTGGTAGAACTCTACTCTTTCTATGAAATCAGTGGGTATAAATATGGGTACACAGCTCTGTTACACTGTAAACATCAATTTTTAATTATTCTAAGGCCAAGACTGTAACATATGTGATTAGCACAGTCCTTCAGCACACTTCTGATTTTGTTACAGGACCTTCAACTTCTGCAAGTGGTGCTCCCACAGTTGCTGGCCTTCACAACACGGTGTCGCTTTGGGGTTGGCGACTGCCAAAGTATGCAAGAGTTTACTTCATATCTTTAGTAAAAACTTCCAGGCAGTTCAAAAGGAGCTGAACCTGGTCAGCAAGAAACAGTGCTGAAAACTGCTGCTGGAAATTCCCAGTACTCTTTTGGGTGTTGATTTTGTCCACAGTGCTCCATCAATCCCAGCTGACAATATTACAGATGTCCCAGCCTGGAAGCTTGCATTGTACAAGGTTACAGTCTTTTCTGGGGTTATTTTTTGTTGCTACTGTTTTAGTTTTAGTCAAAGTGAACATTTTTTGATAGAAAAATCCCCAATTTTTATATTAAAATATATATCTTCTACAGTAAAAAACATATCCTAAGGAATCTGGGGAATTTGGATGTTATCTGTGGCTTTTCATTAGTTTAGGGTAAGGGTAAGAGTTTATCATATCATGACAAGATATTCCATGCACATTGCCAGAAAATAGAGAATATTGCTTCTTGTGATTCTTCTCCTCTACTCTGCACTCATGAGACCCCACCTGGAATATTGCATCCAGTTCNAACAACCCAGAGAGGTTGTGGAAGCCTCATCCCTGGAAGTTTTAAGGCCAGGATGGATGTGGCTCTGGGCAACTTCATCTAGTGGGAGGTGTCCCTGGCAGGCAGGGGGGTTGGAACTAGATGATCTTTAAGGTCCCTTCCAACTCTGACAATTCTATGAAGCCCAGTGGCTATCCAGCAGATGACCATCTTTTTTTCTGAGATTTTTGAAGGTCTGTATATTTATGCCTGTATGCCTGACCAGTACTCTTCTGAAGCAAGGAAATAACTCATACAGAATCTTGCTTTGCACACTTGTACACTCTACCTATCTTGCCACTTTTCTGTAAATAACATTCCTGAATGAGTTACACATGTAAAAAAACCCCCAGAAATAAAAAAAAAAAATCAGTCAAGTAATAATAAATTACTGACAGCTTGATTTTTTAGTTTAGAAGCTGCTTTCTGCTGGAATGGTGTCTGTTAGCAAGTTCAGTGTTTCATTTGTGCCTCTGCACTGTTTCAAGCTGAACACAGGCAGAAGAGCAGCTGCATCATAATTCAATAAAAAACCTAATATGTTGAAAGGGTTATACATGGAAGTGCCTCCTGGATGTCATCCTGTGGAACCAGGACCAAACATTCATTGTCCACTATTCCATTTTATTCAATGCAAGCAGAGAAAAGATGAGATATTGTAAGATATTATAAGAGCTGTATTGTGTTTACAGAAAGGCACTCTAAGGGACAACCACAGCTGCCTGGGCTGTATTTACCAGCCTTGCATGTAGTTTATTTTGCATAACCTGTCTATTATTTCAGTTATTTGCAGATGTTTTTTATGCTCTGTTAGCTGTCAATTCAGAATTTATTGTCACTTTTTAAGAATGAAAAGCATGTGGCATTTGGTTTCTGCCACTGATAAGACTATTTGTTATTCAATTCAGTGGCATCCATGTCTTTTTACAGATGCAGGTGGCCAAGTCATGCAGCATGTGAGGCTGTGGCCTTATTTCTTTTTTGGAAATCTCTTGTAACCTGTGTACCTTTGGAGACATACAGAAATATTATCACAATGCTGTCAAAAGAGAGTGGCCTGTGTTGGGATACAGGTCATTAACTTGTGTATGCTGTATGCTTTAAAGCTGAGCTATGAATTTAAGGTTTCTGGTCTTTTTTCCCCCACCCTTTTATTTTTTCCTCTTTTATTTTTCTTTTTGTTACTCCTTCTGAAAGTGTATTCTTCTAAGATGCAGGGAGCAAACAGAATCCCCTCCTATGCTTTTCATGGGCATGAATAAGGACTTTTCTATTTCTAAAAATATTCAGCCCATTTGAACTGCTTCTCAACCAAAATAATCTGATTAAAATATTTTGGCTGTTTCTCTAACTGTCTGTTTATCACAAACAAGTCCCAAACCTGCACTGCAGAAGCAGAGGGATGTATGCATGTGAGATGCAATTCCTGAACATTCATGTCTAGAGGACACTGGCCATGTTCTGACTGAGAGACTGATACTTTTTTCCTTCCTACAGTCTGGGTATGGTTATAACACTCAAGCCAAATCTGATGGCCTAGAACCAGATTTGCTGTTTCCAGGTCTTTTTAAGACCCCTTTTCAGTCCCTATGACTCTTGAAAGGAGGTTGGAATGAGGTGAAAGCTAGAATTAGGTGGAGGTTGTTGTCTTCTCCTAAGGAACAAGTGATAGGACAAGAGGAAACATCCTAAAGTTACACCAGGGGAGGTTAGGTAGGAAAAATTTCTTTCCTAAATGGTTGTCAAGCCCTGGCCCAGGCTGCCCAGGGCAGAGGTGGAACCACCATGCCTGGAGGGGTTTAAAAGATGTGTAAATGTGGTTTGGAGGGACATGGTTTGATGGTGGCCTGGCAGCGCTGGCAAGCAGTTGGACCTGATGATCTTAAAGGTCTTTTCTAACCCAAACAATTCTTTGATCCAGGTCTGAAATCCTTCTTCTGGAAGAGGAAGATTAAACTTTATTTGTTTCATAAGAGTTTAAACTTCATTTTGTCATGAAAGGTGCCTTTCTGGTGTTCTCAGTAATCTGGTGGGAAAAAAACCCCCAAACCTTAGCAACTAGCCTGGGTGTCTGCAATTCAGTACAAGGCAAACTGTTTTCTGTCCAGTTTCCAGTAGTATAATTTGATCAGGGAAGGATGCATTGAAAACCAATATCAAATTATTATACTACCATAATGAGCTGGAAGGGACCCAATAGGATCATTGAGTCCATTAAACCCAGGGAGGACACCCCAAGAATCACACCATGTGCCTGACAACATTGTCTGGATGCTTCTTGAACTCTGCCAGGCTTGGTGCTGAGATAACTTCCCTGGGGAGGCTGTTCCAGAGCCCAGCCACCCTCTGAGTGAAAAACTTTTCCTAATCTCCAGCCTGAACCTCCCATGACTCAACTTCATCCTGTTTCCCCTAGTCCTATCACCATCCACCAGACTAAGAAGATCAGTCCCTGCCCCTCTATCATCCCCTGTGAGGATGTTGAAGACAGCAATGAGGTCACTTCTCAATCTCCTCAAGGCTAAACAAACCAGGTGGCCTCAGCTACTTCTCATAAGGTTTCCCCTCCAGTTGCTTCACCATCTTCATAGCCTTGACACAGTTACCAACCTGATCTTGGCTAAGTGGGTGAAACCCTCTTGGTGTCATTTGATTTGTGTGAACTGAAGTGCTTTACATGGAGAACTGTCTTCTGTCAGCAGTAATTTTGACTTGCAGAGTTGCTGAGGCCTAGACATTCAGTGACTGATCTGCCCTAGACAGTGCAGTTAAAGAAAGAAGAGTTACCAGATCATCTAAATTTTCCAGGTTAATCTTGAAGCTACATATCCATCACCTGATCTGCAGATGTTTACAACAGCTGGAGCAATGGGTTTATAGGAAGATAGTTAGGGATTCTGTTTTCTGTTGATGGATTTTGGGGGATTTTTTGGTGTTTTTTTTCTTGGGTTTTGTTTTTGTTTGGTTTTATTTGGTTTGGTTTGGGGTTTTGCTGGTTTTTTTGATTTTTATTTTTCTTTGCTTGTTTTTTTGTGGGAGGTATTTTTTCATATCACTGGGCTGTTAAATAACTTTCAACTAGCCCAAATACTTCATCCTACAGTGCTCTAAGGATGAGGAGCTTTCCAACCTCGCAGAAATACCAATGTACCTTGTGAGGTATCCTGACACTCATTCATGTACATGTGTCATGCTTTTCCTTCCACACTCATATCCACCTGGAACTCAGGAAATTCCTTCTCCATTAGTTCAGGCAAACAGGCAAAGAAAACACTTGCAAGTTTCAGAGGCCTCTAGTAGTCACTCCAAATTGGTTACTGCAGGAACTTAAACCTTGACTTTGGGGATCTGGAGAAAGCCAGAAATGTAAACCACTATTTTATCAAGATCTCATCAAGGAAAATGGGTTAAAACCAGCCATCTTCCAAGACACAGGGATCCCTCACCTCCAAGCTGGCACTCTGGAAAGGAAGTTAAGTGAATCTTCCCTTGCCCTGATTATATTTTTAAAATAGTAACAGGTCTTTTGGATTAATTAGTACAGCTTCATCTTCTGACATCTAATATTTGATCAACATTACTCCATCTTGCTCAATTCTGGCTGCAAGAGAGAGTCACCATGGCAGCAACAGGTAAGACAGAACACAGTCTGGTGTTTTGTGGGCTTAAAGAATAGGTCCAACAGATTGTTTACAAACCCTATTTTCCCTCTGAAGTGTTGGAGCCTGTGTATGGGTTGTGAGCTAGATCTAGCCCTAACACTTTTAATTTCATCAGCTATTTTTGAGTACTTTTACTAGGTGCTACATAAAAAAATCCCCTTTGGATCAAGGAATTATGGAAAAAAAGGTAGAGAGACTAAGCTTATTTGAGCCCTTCATAAGGGCAAAAAGCCAAAGGTTTATTAAAATGGAATTCAAATCTGTTGCTTCCTATTTCTTTTTAATGCAATAAAAATATTACCCACTTACTGGGAAAATAATCTGCTATTTCTCTCCTTAGGTATATCTTTTTTTGTTGTTCCAGGAGGTTATAGCTGACCAAAGCTTGCAAGTTGTCTATAAAGGAGGTCAAACTCCTCTTCCAAAGCAAATATTTCTAAAGGGAAGGATACTGGGAGTAATAAGCCCCCAAATGAAGAGTATAACAACGAGATAATAACAAGGAAGAAGAGTGTTAAATTATCACAGCACATTTCAGAGTTGAAACCATGCCTTGCATTAAATTAATGAGAGCTTGGCTATGACATATGGTATCTTCTCCCCTTTCAACAGTAGAAGGTGTTCTGGAAATTGTGATGTGGGAGTGTGTCCTCCACAGACTGATAGTGTTGTGCTGAACTGCATCGTAGGTGTGCTTAGTTCTGACTGCCGGAGGCTAATTGCAATGTATTGAGCAGAAGGGTAGGTGTTTTTAGCAGCTGCTTCAGTTCTAAACTGTTTTAACTCAAAATTTTCAGTAGGCCCTCTTTTTGAGGAAGTGGTGAGTGATATGGGCAGTAGATTTATCCCTGGGGTCTAGGGAGAAGGGATTGGCTTCTATATTCCCTACTCAGCTCTAGTAATTATGTCTGAGATGTGGAAGAGTGTGGTTTAAGGTAGGAACTGCTGGACCAGATCAGACTTCTCTCACAACTGAGACTGCACATGTGCTAAAGGCTTTGGAGAAAGATGAAGGGAGTCCAGGATGGAAAATCAGAGAATGACCTGATCACATCAAAAGATGTGTGATGGGTAAAAGTATGGAGAAATAGGAGTAAAGTGGTGGACAAGAAATTGGCTGTATGGATGCAACCAGAGGGTTGTGGTCAATGGCTCTTTGTCTAGGTGGAGACCATTGATGAGTGGTGTCCCTCAAGGCTTGGTTTTGGAACTGGTGTGCTTCAATGTCTTTGTTAGTAAGCTAGACACAGGTATTGAGTGCACCCTCAGCAAATTTGCAGGTGACACAAAGCTGAGTGTTGTGGCTGACACACCAGAAGAGCAGGATACCATCCAGAGGGACCTGGGCAAACTTGAAAAGTGGGCCTGTGAGAATCAAATGAAATTCAACAAGTCCAAGTGTAAGGTCCTGCATCTGGGTAGGGACAATCCAAGATATAGGTGCTACTGGGAGAGGAACTCATTGAAAGCAGCTGTGCAGAGAGGCACTTGGGAGTCATGATAGATGAAAAGTTGGAGATGGCCAGCAATGGCTACTCACAGCCCAGAAAGCCAACTGTATCCTGGGCTGCATCAGGAGAGGCATGACCAGCAGGTCTAGGGAGGTGATTCTGCCTCTCTACTCTGCCCTCATAAAGCCCCACCTGGAGTACTGTGTCCAGTTCTGGGCTCCTCAGCATAGAAAGGATGTGGACCTCTTGGAGCAGGTCCAGAGGAGGCCACAAAGATGATCAGAGGACTGGAGCACCTCCCCTACGAGCACAGGCTGAGGGAGTTGGGCTTCTTCAGCCTGGAGAAGAGAAGGCTTAGAGTGGACCTTATAGCAGCCTTTCAGTACTTAAAGGGGATTATCAGATAGAAGGGGAGAGACTTTTCTCCTGGTCAGATTGCAACAGGACACAGGGGAATGGATACAAGCTGAAGAAGATGAAATTTAGACTGGAGATTAGAAGGAGGTTCTTCACCCAGAGGGTGGTGAGGCACTGGAACAGGTTGCCCAGAGAGGTTGTGGCTGCCCCATCCCTGGCAGTGTTTAAGGCCAGGCTGGATGGGGCCCTGGGCAACGTGGTCTAGTGAGTGGCATCCCTGTCCTTGGCAGGAGGGTTGGAGCCAGATGATCCTTAAGGTCCTTTCCCAGCTCTGGAGCCATCAGCAGGATGAAAGGCATGGAGCAGGTTGAGAAGAGGCCACAAAAATTATCTGAGGACTGGAACCCTTCTGCTGTGAGGCCAGGCTGAGAGAGTTGGGGTTGTTCAGCCTGGAGAAGAGAAGGCTCCAAGGGTGTGACCTTATAACAGCCTTCCAGTACTTAGAGGGGACCTACAGGAAAGTTGAGGAGTGAGTGTAGTGATAGAGTAAGGTGCAATGGTTTTAAACTGAAAGAGAATCCGTTTAGATTAGATATTAGGAGAAAATTCTTTACTATGTGAGTAGTGGCACACTGTCACAGGTTGCCTAAAGAGGTCATGACTGTCCCACCTCTGGAAGTAAAGAGGTCATGACTGTCCCACCTCTGGAAGTGTTCTGGGCCAGGTTGTTTGGGGCTCTGAGCAATTGGGTCTAGTGGAAAGTGTTTCTGCTATTGGAGAGGGGTTGGAACTAGATGATCTTTAAGGTCCTTTCCAGCCTGAACCATCTGTGATTCTGGTGAGTGTGAAGGGTGGAGATGTCCTTCAGGTTGGGATGTCCTTCACAGGAATACTCATAGGGGTCCAGGTACAAACTATCCTTGCTGTTACAAAAGTAGTTCAGACTTCTCAAAAACTGCAGTTTTATTCTCTTCATTTCCTAGGATTTCCTATTATTGTCTTCCCTTACCACCCTACCTCTTTATTTACTCTAGACTGCCACATCTAAGCTACTCTGAAGCTCAGTATGACTTCCTCTGAGCAGTTGAGAACAGAGTCTGTGGTATCTGAAGGCCACTGTGAAACTGCAGATGAGTTTCTTTCCAGCACTGGAGTTGCAGGGAACTTGGAGACTGCAGGAAGAAGTCAAGATGGTTATTGGTGAGGACCAGAGGGAGCAGTTGGACACCTGTAAAACATACTAGGGGAAATATGATAGTATTTAATGTAATGTCCCTTTGTGCTAGAAAACAAGAGTTTTCCCATTACAGAGGTGGACTAAGACATAAAAAGTTCTCAGTAGAGTTTTCCTGCAGTAGGAAAAATATGAATTTGATAATTTGCAACGATTTTGTCTCTTTGGTTGTGATTCCTTATAAGGAGAATTAAAGAAAAAGAAAAAGTAGGGAATAAGGAGGAATTTTGTGGACTCCAAACATTGTCAAAGTAAATTGATTTTCTGTATTGCACAGTAAGAAGCATCTGGGACTCTACTTTTTATTGACAACTTTCACTGTTTTTCTTTTAGTTATTTTTGTAAAGAGTTGCAGTGTCCTAAACTAACTTACATCATATGCTTAGAAGAAAGAAGAGTACCTATGAAACAAAGAAAGGTGGACTGAAAAGGAAAATATTTTCATGTTCCCTTATTGTGAAAAATAAGTTTTATGGGGAAAAAAATCTTCCTAGATATTTTTGCTCTTTCACAGGAAAAAAATGATGTTTTGTTATATCTGACTCTGAGGAGGATGTGGACTATGTGCCCATTTCTAAACTGAAGAAAGAGACTTTGTGTCTTCTTGGTTAGCTATATGTTCTGTCATGTTACTTAAATGTGTCATGTTAATTAGCCATGTGAGCACTATCTGGCAGAATCCCAGTGTGGTAGGGGTTGGAAGGGACCTTGAAAGATCATCTAGTCCAACCCCCAGTTAATGCAGCGTCACCCACAGCAGGTTGCCCAGGGTCATCTCCAGCTGCCTTTGGAATCTCTCCCCACAAGGAGACTCCACAACCTCTCTGGGCAACCTGGGCCAGGGCTCCAACACCCTCACACCAAACAAGTTTCTCCTCCTGCTCAGGTGAAATCTTCTGGGTTCCAGTTTGCAGTCAGTGCCCCTTGGCCTGTCCCTGGGCACCACTGAGCAGAGTCTGGCCCCAGCATCTTGCCCCCAGCCTTCAGCTCTTGCTCAGCATTGAGCAGCCCCCCTGTGGGGCTGCTCTTCTCCAGGCTAAGCAGCCCTAGGGCTCTCAGACTTTCCTCCTCTGAGAGATTCCTTCCTCTAGTCTTCTCTGGACTCTCTCCAGTTGTTCTTGTCTCTCTTGAACTGGGGAGCTCAGAACAGAACCCAGGACTCCACATGTGTCCTGACTAGTGCAGAGTAGAGGGGGAGGAGAATCTCCCTGGCCACACTCTTCTTAAAACAGCCCAGGAGGGAGCTTGGCCTTGCTGCCCACAAGAACACTGCTGGCTCATAGTGAAGTTGTCCACCAGCACACCCAGAACCCTTGGAGCTGCTTTGCAGAAGTTCAAGTCCTAATCTGTAGAGAGCCACCAGGTTATTCCTCCCCTGTAGGTGCAAGACACTACTCTTGCCCTTGTCACACCATTTCCCTTACCTATCTTTTTGAATCTGTCACTAAGAATGGGCTAATTGTTCCTGAAGGGTGACAATATTTCATCTCAACTGGTCTGTGCAGGGCCCTTTTAAAGCCTGTTGGAGAACAGATGACCCCACAGCCTCTTGCTTCTTGAATCAACAGCACAAAATTGTTGATTTTAAAGTTGCCTCCAGCAAATCTAGGAGACCAACCTGCAGTTGTCCTCTGAGGAAGGTAGGTGTGGAGCACTCTGGCTGGGCTATCAGCCTAGATGGTGAAGATGTATTCCTTCTGCTGCCCCAAAGCCACATGTGTTCACAGTCTTGAAAGCTTCGGTCATCAGTCCTTGACCTGCCCAGGGGTATCTGTTTATGTGTGAAGAACTGTTTACCCCAGCAGAGTTCTCCATGTAAATGCTAGTTAAGAGAAATGAAAATTGACAGATAGAGACCTCTAAAATCCTTAGTTGAAGAAAGGAAGGATTTTTTGCTTCTCTCCTTTGTCTTTGTTTGTAATGTATTTATTTAGTTTGGAGTGATTTCGCCACTCAAAATTTCACATCCTTTTTTGTTGTCAAACATTAACTTAGAAGAAACTTGTTGCCTTGAAATCTAACAATTTCTACCCATTCCTTTGTTACCTGCTCATGTGGATTTTTCCATGGATGTAGTCTTTCTGGTATCCTGCAAGAGAAGGCAAAAGGAAAATATTCATGTTCAACTTGTTGCTTGATTATTCCTTGATAGCTCTAAACATCTATGCTATGCCTGATGTAAAGACATCTTTTAATGTAGGTTGGTTATTCCACTCATATAGTGGATAGTGCTTGAAAGAGCTTTAGGAGCACAGATTGCTTCTCTTGCAATTGTCTAAGAAATAAATCTGAGCAGTTCTCTGTCAATAATTAATAAAAAGGTTACACAATATGCAGAGAAACACAAGGAAAAGAGCTTCTTTCCTCAGAGAAACCTGACAGGCGGTTTCAGATTGTTTTAAAAGCAACTTGTGCAGCTCAGTGATTGAGTTATCTAGTTAGGGATCATAGGACTTGCTCCAGCACTTCCATCTCCCTCTTGGAATAGGGGCTCCAGAACTGGATGCAATATTCCAGGTGGGGTCTCAAAAGTGCAGAGTAGAGGGGGAGAATCCCTTCCCTTGACCTGCTGGCCACACTCCTCTTGATGCTGCCCAGGATGCAGTTGGCCTCTGGGCTGCAAGCGCACACTGGCGGCTCATTTCTGGGTCCATCTCAGTCTACCCAAGACAGAAACCCTTTTTTTCCTTGTGCTGTACTATCTTTAGTGAGGCATTTTCCTTTATTTCACCACATTTACTCATCTTTCTTCCCCTCCAGGCACCATTAGGTTGTGGCAAAATGCTCTCAGGCACATGCTGTGATTCTTGGGGTGTCCTCCATGGCCTTAGGAGCTGGACTCGATGATCCTAATGGGTCCCTTCCAGCTCAGAATATACTATGATGATACCATGAAAACATAACTTTGTGTCTTTCCCCAACAATCAGTTCTTTGGTAACACCTAAAATGGTGCTTGTTTGCTGATTCCAGTGGTGTCTGAAGGAGGCAGGAATGGCCTTCTGAGCTGAAGACTCTGAGATGAAATAGTAAATCAGCTGCTGATAAGCCATAGATATATATATATCATATTAAACACAAGGAATCCACCAGAAAATCATTACACTAAAAAGAGACAATTTTGATTGATTAAAATAGTATGGGCTGGGTAGTGTTAAATCATAGTGAGTGATGTGCCATTGCAATTGTACATATCATCTTTCTGTCAGGACAATGAAGGTAAAAGGCATTGTCATCCGACGATAACGGACAATAAGAGGAATCCTGATGGGAGATTTATGACTGGGTTTAGATTTAGGGAAGAAGTAATTCTTGTCTTGTGCCACTTATCAAACGACTGTAAATTCAGTGATGATGTAAAATTCGAAGGCAGAGCCACTTATAGTTTTGACAAAGTGCCAGCTATAAAGTATTTACTGTTCTCAGTGGTTCTGCCTGGCACACTTAAATATTTATCAGAAACATGAACTCTTCTGATAAATGTTTCTGATCTTTACTGTGGATTTTTTTTCTGTGTTTTTTTTTTTCTGTTCTTCTTTTTCATCAGAAGCTGATCTCCCATATTTCACAAGAGCAACAATCTTTTGCTCTCTTTTAAATTAAAAGGACAAAAATACATTATTTTTTTCTTTTTTTTTTTGCAAAGCACTTTCTCAGCATAGTTATTCCCTAGAATATGAAGTGCAGATTTACAAATTCACATTCCTTTCTTTTTTGATGACCAGTTACAGAGATAATTGGTGTTGTCAGTGCTAAGGATGGTCATAACTCATGTGTGCCTTTCCAAACAGAAGCCATGGAGTTCTCTCACTGCTCCTGTTTCCTCCTGATGATAGGTTAAGTTGGATTCTTTTCTTTTTTCTCTTATTGATACTGTGTTTGCTATCTATATATATGGGGCCGGAAGACCACTGTAACACCCATATTTGCCACCTGTGGCTCTTG
The DNA here is from genome assembly GCA_013399015.1 of Galbula dea. Classification (NCBI taxonomy): domain Eukaryota; kingdom Metazoa; phylum Chordata; class Aves; order Piciformes; family Galbulidae; genus Galbula; species Galbula dea. The sequence continues at coordinate 22,110 of VWZX01007570.1, forward strand.
TCCTCTAACAAACTGTCTGTCCCAAGAAGCTTGCAAAGCAAGAAAAGACATAGAAGACAATCCCAGAATCTCAGCATGGCAGGGGTTGGAAGGGACCTTCGGGCATCATCCAGTCCTACCCACCTGCTAAAGCAGGGACACCCACAGCAGGTTGCCCAGGATCACCTCCAGCTGCCTTGGGAACCTCTCCCCACAAGGAGACTCCACAACCTCTCTGGGCAGCCTGGGCTAGGGCTCCAACACCCTCACACCAAACAAGTTTCTCCACCTGCTCAGGTGAAATCTCCTGGGTTCCAGTTTGCAGCCAGTGCCCCTTGGCCTGTCCCTGGGCACCACTGAACAGAGTCTGGCCCCAGCATCTTGCCCCCAGCCTTCAGCTCATGCTGACCACTGAGCAGCTCCCCTGTGGGGCTGCTCTTCTCCAGGCTAAGCAGCCCCAGGGCTTTCAGCCTTTCCTCCTCCCAGAGATGCTCCAGTCCCCTCAGCATTTTGGGAGCCTCTGCTGGACTCCCTCCAGTAGTTCCTTGTCTTTCCTGAACTGAGGAGTCCAGAACTGGACCGAGGACTCCATCTGCATCCTGAATAGGGCAGAGTAGAGGAGGCTGAGGAGAATCTCCCTTGAATCTCCCTTGACCTGCTGCTGGACTCACTCTCCTTTATTGTACCTTGACCACAGGTAGTAGTTGTGTGCCCCATGGAGCCCCTTGAGGCTTCACTGGCTTTAACATTCTAGTGATGGAGTTAGCTGAGTGAGTCAAGATGAAAACAACCTTGAGTACTACTGCAGACCTCCAGCCAATGGTTGAAACCTGCAAAAGGAAGGAAGTTCAAAAGCTCTGTAGACATCAAAGGAAATGGTTGCCATCACATTTACCTTCTCAAGGCCTGCTTCCATCTTGTGTTACTGCTGCCAGAATCATAGAATCATGGTTGGAAAAGACCTCAGAGATGATCGAGTCCAACCATCCACCCAACACTGCCATACTCACAACTAAACTATGTCCCCAAGCACCACATCCACATGTTTTTTGAACTCTTCCAGGGTTGGTGATTCCATCACCTCCCTGGGCAGCCTGTGCCAATGCCTGATAACCCTCCAGGGGAAGAAATTCTTCCTAATATCCAATCTGAACCTCCCCTGGTGCAACTTCAAACCATTTCCTCTTGTCCTAAAACCCATGCAGTCAATTATCCTGACTCCCATACTGATTTGGGCTATGAAAGCAACAGCCTAATTTTGTCTTCATTGTGGCAGCAATCACCACCTCTCCTCCTCCTCCCCTTTCAAGATTTCATTACTGATTTAGCAGAGGATGTAAGTGACAGACCATTGCCTTTCATACCAAGTGACTACAAAAGTATTTAGCTGCAGAGGATTAATTTTTTTTTCCTTTCACATTCATGGTCAGGGAATGTGAGACTGACTTACATTAAATTTCCCATGCCATTTGGCTTCCCAAGGCCTGTGCAGTGAAAATGAGAACATTTCCATGGCCTGGATGAAATCCTGATGAATAGATAAGGCTGGGTGGGGAGCAGAGATCTGTGACCCTCTGCAAGCTTGCAGCCAGCCACTCCGCGGCTTCATTGACATCAAAGGTTGCAGACTGCTGGTGAGTGAATAGAGCCCTTGCAGATCGTGTCTGCTCAGCACAGAGGAGCTGGGTACCCATCAGCTTAACAAAAAAATAAGAGTTTGTGAATTGGGTCAGATTATTAAGGTCTTTCTTAAGGTACCTCAGCAGCCTAAATCCATGGAGACTCCAGCTGAACGTTAGCCCCCTCTCTTAGAGGCTGCTTTTCTTTCCTCATGCATCCCAGATGGGATGTGCACTTCACCGAGAGGAGGAACAACAAGTGGCACCTCATAATTAAAGCTGCTGAGCTCTGCCCTGTGCCAGAGTGCTGGAGAAATAGTCAGATTTCCCTTAGGAAGCCCTAAAATTTTAAAATGACAGCCACACCTCCAGTGATTTTTGGCTTTGCAAGGATTTTTGGAGGGCTAGCATCTTCTGTAGGCAGGGGGGAGTGGGAAGTGGTTTTCTCTCACAGGAGGTTTTCTTCTCCTCCTATCCAATCTGATCTAGGTTTTTTTCAGGGCTGTAATCAAGGTCTTTGTGGTCCTGTAGCAAGAATTGAAAGTATGCTGGTGGCCTGCCTGTACTTAACCTATTCACTGAATCATTAAGGTCGGAAGAGGAGACCTCTAGGGAAACCAAGTCCAACCATCAACCTACCACCACCAAGCCACTAAACTGTGCCCTTAAGTACAACATCTAGATGTTTTTTTTATTGTGACCAGTAAGTTCTGTTTTCATACAGCACTTGTGGCCCACCACTGAGGAAATGAAGGAATTCCTGAAGTTAAGCAAATCCCTCAAGGATGTCTTTTCAGTAATGGACTCTCACGAAGTTAATTCTATCCCTGACCGTTCTGTGCAGAATCATATAATAATATGAATAAACATCAATGAATATGAACATCAGCAAGAGTAAGAATTATTAATAAAAGTAATAACAACAACAACAATAATAATTACTATTATTATTAATAATACTACTAATAATAGTTATAATAATAATAGCCATCCACTGCTTTCCCTACAACCAATGCCAGTTCTTACGAAGACTTAAATGGGGAGAAGTCAGATCTTCACGAATTCACACTCCATAAGTGTTGCCCATTTGTTGGGGTTTTTTGGGGTTTTTTTGTGGTTAGCTACTCAAAGAAAATTCTCTTTGTTCTGCTCATGCACAAACTTCTCTTTGATCTCCTGTACATCACCTATGCCTGTCCGCAGTTCTCCCAGGTTTTGTATTTTCACAGGAAGCCTTATCCCAAGTGGCACTCTCACCCTGTCCTCCTTTCTACCAAGGAGAAAAAATGATGCTGGTAATATCTAACATCTGCTTTTCTTTGGTGAGGAAGATAGGTTCTCCCGATCCTCGACGCTGGATGTCACTGCAGGACCAGGGACGCGGTGAGCGCTGTCGGGGCTGGAATATCCTCCTGCGGGTGCCTCTTCTCTGCTCCGCAAAATCCAGGAGGAACAGGGTCTGGGATGTCAGCGCTACCTGCAAGGGACATGAAAGTGTCAAGTGTCTTTCTATCTTGCGGCTGATGGATTCCAGGACATGACAAATGCAACCAAAAATCAGCTTTTCTATAGAAGGGATATTTTTAATTTCAATTAGAATATATTGGGTTCTAGGGGTTTGCTTTTTTTTTTGCTGTTGTTTTTGTGGGGTTTTTCTTTGTGTTGAGTTTTTTTGTGTTGTTTTGTTTGTTTGTTTGTTTGTTTTTCCTGGAGCTTTTTAACAGACCTTGATCAGGTAAAATCAAAATCATATATTATGGGATGCTAGTGTATTCATTTATTATCATGTTCAATATTGTCCAATACAACACTTGGGGATTTGCTAATTTTTAAACATCAACTACAGTTTCCTGCTGAATATTAAGCAAGATGATCTGAGCTTGTTTTGTATTTTATTTTAATTTATTATTCATTTTATTTTATTTTAGTTTTGTTTTTTTCTATTTTATTTCTTTTATTATTGTGTTTTTCTTTTCTTTTTTTTTTTGTTTCAGTTACTTTATTATTTCAGGAGTTGGACTAGATGATCTTACTGGGTCCCTTCCAACTCTGGCTAGTCTGTGATTCTGTGATTAGTTTAGTTGAGTTTTTTAGTTTATTAGTTTAGCTAAGTTTGTTAGTTTGTTAGTTTAGTTAAGTTTGTTAATTCATTAGTTTAGTTTAGTTTAGTTTGCTAGTTTATTAGTTTAGTTTAACTTAATTATTTCAGTTTAGTAATTTAGTTTGGTTTAACTTTGTTTATTATTTTAGTTTAGCTTTATTTGTTTAGTTTAGTGTATTATTTTATTTCATTTTTTTCTGTGTATTCTTCATGTTTCAGTTTCCACATCTTCCTGCATCATTCCTACCTCATGCATCTTCAAAACTCACTTTCACTCTTTATGCACATTTTCAGTGTTTAGAGAAAAACCTTTTCACACTTTCCTACTTTTCTTTCTAACTCTGTCCTTTTTTCGCTGTGTTCTGTTTCTGGATGCAACACAACATTTAGACTCTGGATGCTTTTTTTGTGGTTGGTTTGTTTGTTTGGTTGGTTTGGTTTGGCTTTGGTTTTTTCTTTTTTTTCTTTGTTTGTTTTTTTTTTGTCCAGTCAGATTCACATTTTTGTTACTTTCTTCTTCACTCTGTTGTGTTATTTTCCTCTGCCCACCTTTTTTTCCGTGGTTCACCCAAATATAACCTCCCTTCCTCCCCCTTCACTTTTGCTTTCCTCTCTTATTCCTATTTTGTGTTCTCTCTGACTGTCATCTTCTCTCATTGTTTAACTTACCTGTTTTGTCCCTTTATTCTTCTCTTTTCTTCAGCTGGACTCTCCCCCTCCTCACTGCACATCTCTTTAGAGTGTTCACATGTTCTTTTGGACTCTTTATTTTTCATTTTAGGGACAAGAAGAAAAGGATGTGCAGTTACTAGAGCCCAATATCTAGCCAACAGTTCTTTCCACTGCACTCAGATCTGACTTTGGCTGCAGTTAGGTAGGATAAAGTTCTGGTTTCCAGTACAGCTGGTAGAAGAACATCTTACAGTCCAGACTGTGAAGTCAGTCTCCTTTGCTTACTGCCTTGCTTTCTAAGTTGATGCTATTTTTCTTTCAAAGGCTTTATTATTTCTCATTGTTAACCATGGAACATCTATCATGTCTGTGTACATGTATACATATATCATGTATACAAGAACATATGTCATGTATACACCAAACATCTTAATTCAGTTTAAGTGGTTGAAACAGAATAATCAGTAGGCATCAGAGTGAACACATGACACAGTGATAAGGGCAGAAACACCCAGTTATGAGAGGGAAAAGTCCATCTTCAGAAGGTTTCATACCACTCCCCAAGAACTGATTGGTCAGTTCTGAGCCTCATTTAAGGCATATGAAGTGTCTTCAAAAGATCTGGAAGCTGAAATTTCAAACTCAAAAGGAAGTTAATTACGTGTGAATAAATAAAAATCTTGGCTTCACAACCTTTTAGCTATGTTCCAATGATCCTTGCTAACATCCTTCTATGCTGCAAGTGCTAACTAGTTTTCCCTCTAGCCAATTAATTAATGTTACAATCACTAGTCTAAACTAATAAAAATTATTTCTAACATTTACTGGTCTAAACAAATAACATTTATTTTTAGCATCTACCCAGCCTGGATTTTACTGTTTCTTATGATACCTGACAGAGAAACTTTAAGCCTGAAACCTTGCAGGTTATTTCCAAACTCAACCTTGGTTGTTTTCTCTGTAGAGCATCATTGTCACAATAGCACTAATATTTGTTTATTTAAAATTTCACATAGAAGAAGAGTTGGGATATGATCTTCTATGACTGTGGGCTCTTCACTGCATTCTTTCATTCCAGCTATTGGTGCTTTATTAATGAGAATTGCTGAGTAGCCTCTAACTGAAGGCATTGTTTTCTCTTACCCTATCAGACAATGAAAGATAATGTGTACAAATAATCCAGCCGGGCTCAGAGGGCAGCTGAGGGACCTACAGCCCATAAAGATACAGCTCCATGCCCATCCCATGTGAAGACTTAATGGATGGACACCTCCTCTTCCTTTGTCATGCCCCTCAATGAAAATCGTTGCAGATCTTCAGCTTTTTGTTTTTCATGTAAATGTTTTTAGCTCCAAAGAGAAGGGGGTTGTTGGCTTTTTTTTTGCATTGCTGGAGTGTATCAGAAGAGCTGTTGTTAGGATGGGGATTATGGAGCAAAAAGTAGCTAATATCAGCTGTATCAGAGTACAAACTGCAGTAAGGAATAAATTGCTCTCTCAAGATGAAATAGTGTTAAGCTTGTGTCCTGAAACCCGTGGCTTTTTCTCCTTCCAGGCATCTTTCCCTTAAAATTTATCATGCTCCTTGATACTTTTACAAACCTTTTCAATATTTAATTTTGGAGTCCTGTTAACATCACAGAATCCCAGATGCCCAGCATGGCAGGGGTGGGAAGGAACCTGTGGGGATCATCTCGTCTAAACCCCCTGCTAAAGCAGGATCACCCACAGCAGGTTGCCCAGGATCACCTCACAGAATCACAGAATGTTAGGAGCTGGAAGGGACCTTGAAAGATCATCTAGTCCAACCCCCCTTCCACAGCAGGATTCCCTAGACCAGGTCAGACATAAAACTCCAGTTGCCTTTGGAATCTCTCCACAGAAGGAGACTCCACAACCTCTCTGGGCAGCCTGGGCCAAGGCTCCAACACCCACACCAAACAAGTTTCTCCTCCTCTTCAGATGGAACCTCCTGGGTTCCAGTTGGTGCCCAGTGCCCCTTGGCCTGTCCCTGGGCACCACTCAGCAGAGTCAGGCCCCAGCATCTTGCCCCCAGCCTTCAGCTCTTGCTCAGCATTGAGCAGATCCCCTGTGGGGCTGCTCTTCTCCAGGCTAAGCAGCCCCAGGGCTCTCAGCTTTTCCTCCTCCCAGAGATGCTCCAGTCCCCTCAACATCTTTGTAGCATGCAATAGACTCACTCCAGTAGTTCTTTGACATCATCTGCCACTATTCAAGCATCTCTAGATTCTGGATGGGTTCTCTTCAAAGTTCAGTGGTACAGCTGTGGCAGGCAGTCTGCCACTACGCTACTTTTTTGAGCACTGTAGCAACAACCCCACATTGAGCTCTGTGGCCAGTGCTCCACCAAACATGAAATGAAATTAAGGCTCATTTTTTTTTATTAAGTGTGTCTGATTAGTGCAGCCATGTAGCCCAAAGAGTCCCAAAGGCAGAACCATCAGTGAAGTAAATCTTACTTGAATATATTGCAGGTAGAACAGCTGTAACTTTTTGTTGTACTAACCTCATAAAAGGCTAATGGAGCTCTGCAAAGGCTGGCATGTTCCTGCTTGCTGCTCCTTCTCTTTGCTCTTTGCCTCCTGCCATTAAGGCAAATAAACTCTACTTTCTCCTTCTCCAGTGTTGGCTCAAGCATATTTGTTGTTAGTAAAGCAGCATGGTGTGGTTTAGTGGCACTGGGCAGAGAAGCCAGATTAGGCAAGACATAAAGGTGTAAAACAGAGATTACCTTTATCTTAGGACACTTTGCTATACAACTATGAGGCAAATTCAAAGAAGTTGGAAAAATGTGCCAAGGCTCCTCCATATTTTTTTTCTTCCCCAGTGTATTTTTCTTTCTCTCTCTCTCTCTCTTCCTCCCTCTTGCTCCCTCTCCCCTCCCCAGCCTGCAGCTGGTAATAGTTTACGGGGCATGTTGCTGTGTTAATACCTTGTTAAGGCTGTTTCAGCTGCTGGGTCTTTGAGAGGTCAGTGTCAGGACTGTTTTGCTGTGAACCCTTGATGTGCAGGGTAAAGCTGGGGACAGGTAGAGCTTCCCTCTCTCACACTGCAGGGAGCCAGGATGCTGCAGGCACCCCCTGGCAGCGTGGGCAATAAAAAAATAATATGTTTCTGGTCAAAAGTAATTAGGGCAACTTAAAGAAGCACTTCTATTACTGGACGAGACATAGCATCACCAGCATTGCTCGGTGTTTCTCCATTCAGCTTGGTAAGGTTGCAGGTGTTAAAGAGCTGTTGAATGTTGCTGTCTGTGGGGTTCTGGCAGGTGGCAAAAATCATTCTGCAGCTAGTAAAATAGAAGTGGAAATAGGAGTGTGCAATTAAAACCATAAAATGTTAGTATAGTTGTGCTTCTGGCATTACTTCAGTGGTGTCTGAGCCTAACAGGCTTCTAGCACAAGCAGAGAGTGTTAGGGGTAAGCCAATGGCTAAGTTTGAAAAGGAAGGATTGAGATGTCACTTCTCAGTTTTAAGAAAATATTTCTTAGTTTCTAATAGAAATCATTAAAAAAAATTAGACTCTGAGTGAAAAAACCCCCAAAATTAAAGGAAACAAACATATAATTTGGAGATGAAATGTAAAAAAATAATCCCATTCACTTTGCATTTGAAGTATTTCTAGCACAGAGGGGAAAAAAAGGTGACTCAAAACACAGCATATTTTTTTTTCTTCATTCTTTTTCTAGTTAGTTTTAACACTCAGGTTGGGTGGTCAATTTTTGCACTCAGTTGGATGTGAGGTTAATCACAGGCCAGGCGTGTTTGTGGTTTTGTAACACCAGCTTTATTCACTAGCTCTGCTCACACCTTTTAAGACCTGTTTATTTCATGATGCCTAATTAAGGAAAATTGTTTTTCATTAGTTATTTATTAATGAGGAGTACATGAGAACCAGTGTTAACATGTATACAATGTTCAGTGCATGGCTACGTGTCCTGAAAGGTAGGAATGTAAAAACCACTCAAAATGAGGGAATATTCCATCTCAAAAGTCTGGTTTTAATTATCATATGAATCAATATTTCCCTTTCAGAAGTGGAACTAGGAATAGAGCTCAGACACAGTCACACAAATTTATATTTCCCTTTCATTTTCCTAACTTCACATCTGTTTATCAACGTTGTTTTATTTCAACATGCAAGTGTCCCAGGTATGCATATCATCTCTTCACAAGAAAAGAAAGGTCTAATTGCCCTTCACATGAACATAACTAAATCCTTCACTTTCTGCTGAACACACATGAGATGTAAGTTAAATTCAGCAGGAAAAAGTACAACCCTGACCTAGACCCTGTGAGGAAGAGGCAACTTCTGAGAGATAAGCCTGGCAGTGTCCTCTGAACCCCAGCAGACGTCGGCTGAAATGCTCTGTAATCAAAAATAGATTCTGCTTTTAGGGGTGGGCAAACAAAATACTGAAATTTGCTGAGCAGCATGAACATCAGCAGTGATGGGCAACCTCTATGAGAAAGCATTTGGCTGCTGGATATCTGCAAGAGCACACATCAAAACAAGGTTATGGGAGGCTTTGGGGTCTCGCGAATCTCCTTGGAAATTATTGGGAGGACAAATAAATCGTTGCTTTTTGTGATAATAAATTTTTGGGGCAAGATATTCTAATGCTTCCTATGACAGTGTTTGGAGACAGGAGAGTGGGGATAAAGCAGAGGGAGCCTGTGAGTTTTTCTTGTTGTTTGAATTGTTAGCAGAAGAAAGGAAGAGAAACACATATGCCTCAGTAGTACAGAGTTGACAGGTTTCAGTAAAAAAATTGATGCATTTTTCCTTCTTTGAGAGTCCATTCAAGCTGTGGTGTTGCTACTGAACCTAGTTTTCTGTAATTTTAGACATTTGGTGGATCTTTCTTTTAGAAAGAATTTCAGAAGGATGAATCAAAGCTGTAAATTAGACTTGCATTGTGTTTGCAGTGGATCAAGTACCTGTACCTACTGGATCAAGTAGGTGCCTGTGCAAATCATTTTCATTTAGAAGCCTTTTTTGGTTAATTACTCCTGCCTTTGTATGATTGATACCTGCAAACCAGGCTTGTAGCTATACAATTATGTTTCTGCAAAGTTGTTTCCTGTCTTTCCCTTTTCTGTGGGTTGGAATTTGGGGCTTGATGCTATTGCTGATTACAGTTCAAAGAGACAAGATTTCTCTTCTTCTGCCTCAGAAAGTGAATACCCAAGAAATATGTTGTGGTTCCTCCTATTCTGGCTGTCTTTTGTCTATTCCCAGCAATCTTCCACATCCTTCTCTTGTCAATTCCTCTTCTGCCATTTCTATTTCTTCTATTGCATGAGCCTGACAACATCTACAGCTGTCCAGAACAGTAGGTAGTCCCTCCATGGTCAGTTATCTCTGTACTAGTGATGATACTACATGGGATGAGTGGGAATAGCTTAAACTGGACAGGCCTGGAGAGCTGGGCTGAGTGGAACATAACAGAGTTTGACAAGGGCAAGTGTAGAGATCTGCATCTGGGGAGGAAGAACCCAAAGGATCAGCATGGATTAAGGGTTGATCTGCTAAAAATGAGCTCCAAGGAGAAGGATCTGGGAGTCCTGGTGGAAAATAAGTAAACCATGAGCCAGAAATGTGGCCTTGTGAACAAGAAGGACAATGGTGTCCTGGGATGCATCAAGAATAGGGTGGCCAGCAGATAAAGGAAGGTTCTCCTCTCCCTCTACTCCACACTAGTCAGGATATACCTTGAGTATTGTGTCCTGTTCTGGGCTCTCCAGTTGAAGAGAGACAAGGAGCTACTGGAGAGAGCCCAACAGAGGCTCCCAAGATGTTGAGGGGACTGGAGCATCTCTGAGAGGATGGAAGGCTGAAAGTCCTGGGGCTGCTAAGCCTGGAGAAAAGCAGCCCCACAGGGGATCCGCTCAATGCTGAGCAAGAGCTCAAGGCTGGGGGCAAGAGGCTGGGGCCAGACTCTGCTGAGTGGTGCTCAGGAACAGGCCAAGGGGCACTGGGCACCAACTGGAACCCAGGAGGTCCATCTGAACAGGAGGAGAAATTTTTCTGATGTGACACTGGCCCAGGCTGCCCAGAGAGGCTGTAGAGTCTCCTTCTCTAGAGGGATTCCAAAGGCATCTGGACGTGATCTTGGGCATCCTGCTGTGGGTGCCCCTCCTTTAGTAGGGAGATTGGACTGGATGATCCCCAGAGGTCCCTTCCAATGCCAACCCTACTGAGATTCTGTGATTCTGTGGCACAGAGGAGGGTAAAAAAATTTCAAGGCACCACAGCACTTTTTGAAGGAAAAGAAAAGAAAGAAAAGGAAGGTGCAAAGTGATGTTGATAGCCCCCATTTTTATATTTTGGAAGAAAAACTTAAACCAACAGCAGATAGAAAGGTAATGCATGAATGAAGTGATGAGGAGAAAAACTCATTAAGGCCTGAGTAGACAAAAAAGAGTGCTGCTGTTGCCTCAAGAGCTCATCCTTCCAAGCCCTCCTCTTCAATCAGCAGAGAAGACAGAACTATAGATAACCTCGGTAATAACATCTGTTCAGGCTGGATGTCAAAGAATATTAACTGGAGGAGCCACGAATGCTAAAATAGCTGAGTCCTGCTGGAGGTATGCCAACTGTGTATAATGTGGCAGACTCTTCAAGAATTAATATTCTTCAGGCACTAAGCTGTCCTTGTCCTGTGTATCAGGTCTGGTGGTTAAGATGCTGTACCTCCCAAGACAAGACTGCATGAAGGAGATAGCACGTATGTGGTCAGAGAGGTCAAATAATCACTTTCTATGCCTTCCCATCAACATGCTTTGCCTCCTGGATCTGGCAATTAAATAACTGTGTGTCAATGAATTGACCTTTTTTATGTTAATTCTGCCAGTTCACACAGGTGATTCTTAAGATGGTTTGAGCTCAGTGTTTTGGTTGCAAACCAAAATAATGCCAAAGGCATGTTTCCTAACCAAGAGCAGAGGAAGTGGTTTCTGCTTCCCTCTTTTCCTTTAATGAAAATTTTAGTGGAGAAATCTAGTGTTACTAGAACTTGCTTCCTCTGGAAGTGATATAGTTGTGCTGACAAAGTCATGGTGGTCTTGGGCAATGTCAGAAAAGCTCTGGGAAATGATTCTGAACACAAATAAAGTGTAAGAGGTAGAGTACTTTTGGAGCGTAAGACTGGGAATTGTGTGCTTGGCTTCTGATTTACTCTTTTGCTACTTTAGATAAGTCATTGAAACCTTAAACAGTTAAGTCAGGGAGCATAGATTTCTCTAGAAAAAGGAGAATGTGTACTGAGTAGAGCTAAAGACAGGCTGGAATTCCTATCCTCTGGAAATTAAAAATAGTGCCGTTCAGAACGGCAACAAAAATGACATTTTGAAATTTTCCACATAATGAAAATCCTGACATTTTCCTTAGAGAAGGTCAGAGTGACATTTCATGGTGAAATACTTGAGAGGGTTTCTGTGGCTTCTTGGGTCATCTCCAATCACCTGCCTGGTAGAAACCTAAGGATTTGGGGGGTTTCTGTGCAGCAGGATGCTCCCGGGATGCTGAAGGGCAAAGAGCTTGGATGCATGGTGCCTGCAGCATCCTGCCTGACGGGTTGCCATGAGGCCAGATGGACAGGCTGGAGGCATGCCAGGCAGGAGCTTCTGAGTTTTATTAGGATTTTAGCAATAACCAACATGTTCTCACCAGACATGGTGATTTTGATAAATTGGTTATTTTAGGAAATCAGGAAGAAACCCCTAATTGTTTCTGTTCCTGAAGTGCTTTGCTATCTGTGAGTCAACAACCTTGTAAACCAGCTGAAGAGCCTCATCCTTTCCCATTCCCTGATGTTAAACATTATAGAACATGACACTGCTTTTTGAAGACAGATAGTGAGGTATGGGCCTCATCATTTATTTTCTTTTGAACTTTAGCATGATTTTACACTGGCTCACTCATTCTGTAGATAAATTCACTTCTCCTGGGCCCTCCGTTATCTGGCTGTTGGGCTGTTGCCTTACCCTTGAGTTCCTTGGATTTTGGGGTTTTTTTGGGTATTGTTTTGCTTTGGTGGTTTTTTGTTTGTCTGTTTGTGGATTTTTTTGTGTTTGTTTTTTTCTTTTTTTTTAAAGTTTCTTGTTTGTTTGGTGTTTTTTTTTTCATTTTGGTTTGGGTTTGGGTTTTTTTTGTATATGTTGGTTTTGGGATTTGGTTTGGTTTTTTGGGGGATTTTTTGGTCTTTTTTTTTTTTTGCCAGTTGTGGCATACTGTATATTTGGGATAATTCCAGAGGTTCAAGAGCCTCTCCTCCCATCTGCTTTCTTGAAGCTGTGCAGTCTGAATCAGTACTACCATCTGGGTAGGATATATCATCTTCTGATGGAAAGGAATAATTTAATGTAAACTAGGAAGAATACATTAGATGAATGGGAGACAAAGATATCAATGAATATCTAGCCCCACCCTTAGACTGGAGAAATCCTTCCCTGGCTACAGCAAATAAACCTTCTCCTATTCAGGTTGCTGGGTATTAAATAAAGCTCCTCCAGTGAGCAATACTTTCATTTAAACTCCTGGAAACTGAAAAATGGAAGTTATGAGGGCACAAGAACTGTAAACACGATCTGCTTGTGATAAGCCTACACATGCAGCATCTCCTGAGAAGCAATGTGGGAGTTGCTAGGTGTCACATCCTCTCCATGACACAGATGTCAAACCTCTGCTGCTAATATACTGTAGAATTTAGTTCTGATATCAGGTAGTTTTCTGCCTTTGTAGCCTTTTCCTGCCTTTTTGTACATTGCAGTGCAGAAGACTAGCAGAACATCCATGTTATGCCCTCAACAGCAGTCCCAGAGAAATTTATGCTCATATTTTTTTGTGTTGTGTTCTTAGCATTATATATTATTCTAGGACATCCATGGTCCCTATGGTACTTGATTCTTCTCTTCCAATTGCAGAAATGTGCCTAACATTTCCAAGAACCAAGATATATTTTAGCCCATGAATGAAGGTGAAATATATGGAAATAAATGCTGGTCCTGGTGCAGCCCTTTGACAGTCCACAAGACTGATTTCAGTGTACCTGACTTAGACTATCACACAACAGCTAAGCTCCCCCTGGAGGACCAGATATCTTTGTGAAAAAGAAAAATAAATGTTTGCTTCCATTTCCCAACTTCCACAATTTTTAGGGGTGAAATTAATGCTAATAGAGGTCTTCTAAATGATTTTGGTAAAGAGCATTATAATACAGATAAGTTCCAGAGAAGAGCTTAATAGAAAAACTTAATTCTAGTTTTCTGCTAAGGAAAAATGTGTATATAATATATATATATTCTAACACTATCCCTGTGTTGTTGTGTTATTTGAACATTTTCAAAACTCTTTACTATTCAATATATACAAAACATGCTATAGAAAATTAGGTTTATTTAGGAGAGAGTCCAATGCACGGCCACCAAGATGATCAAGGGAGTGGAGCATCTACCCTGTGAGAGAGCTGGGGCTCTTTAGCCTGGAGAGGAGGAGACTGAAGGGGGGGACCTCATCTATATCTATAAATATGTTAAGGGCCAGTGTCAGGAAGAAGGAGCCAGGCTCTTCTCAATGTCATCCAATGTTAGGACAAGGGGCAGTGGGAGCAAGTTAGAACACAGGAGGTTTAGTGTTAATGTGAGGAAGAAAGTTTTCTCAGTAAGGGTGAGGGAACACTGGAACAGGCTGCCCAGGGGGGTGTGGAGTCTCCTACTCTGGAGATATTCAAGACCCTCCTGGACTTGTTCCTGTGTGACTTCACCTATGTGTCCTGCTGTGGCAGGGGGGTTGGACTTGATGATCTTTCTAGGTCCCTTCCAACCCTCAACATTCTATGATTCTATGATGGGAAGAATAATTGGCAATAGTTTAGCTTGATTACCCTTGGTTTGGTAAGTGATGCTCTCTACTGTCTAAGATTACAAAATGATCCAAATAATCTTAGGTAGTTCTTTTGCTTCTAAGGATATGCAGCTCAAATGGAGATCTGCAGGAGTTTTGCAGGTTTTGATTTTGCTCTCTTCAAAGAATATGCTTCAAGAAGCTCTGAATAGAGCCTGTGAAGAAATTTTAAGGAATTGCAAGAAGTTATGTAATAAAACCTTTTTCTTTCTTTTAATTACTGTAAACAAAACAGCCTTATTTAAAATAATTGAAGAATAAGACAATAAATCATGAAGAAGGACTAAGATTACTTATTCCCAAAATAAAAGTATTAAGGCTGAAAAATGAGGAATGGTGGGGAGACATGACTTCCCCTCCAGTTATGTCAAAATAGCTATTTATACTGGCCCTTATGTTTTATCAGTGCAATTAGTAACACTTACCCTGAGAACTGAAGGAGAACTTAACTCGTTACCAAAAGCAAAAGCAGCTTTGCATGCATTTGCACATCACTTTCTACTGGAGAGAGATGTAAAAATGCTTCTAGAGATGTAACACAGGTGTTTGGTTTTCTGACACCTGACCTAAAAATGCACCAGGCTATTAGGCAGAAAAGAATAAACCAAGAAAAGAAAAGAAAAAAAGAAGAAAAAGAGAAGAAGAAGAGAAAAGAAAGGAAAAGGAAAGAAAAGAAAAAAGAAAAGAAAAGAAAAGAAAAGAAAAGAAAAGAAAAGAAAAGAAAAGAAAAGAAAAGAAAAGAAAAAAGAAGAAAAGGCTCATTGCCTTTCTTAGAGGACTGTCATTGATTAGTTTTTAGGTATGTCTGAAACAAAAGATCTTGCACAAATACTGCCTCATCATTCCTGTGGGCTGGCTATTCTAGTAGAAGAAGGTAAATCAAGAAAACAAAACAGCTTGCAGCAGAGGAATTGATTTTTGGAGCTGCATGCATGCATTCCCTTGTGCTTCCTGGTGAGGAAATGGTGAGGAGTTTCCTTTGGTAGCTCAAAGACCTGTGTGTGGGCTGCTTTGATAGCACTGCTGACTTCAGTGAACTGGGAACCACAGAAACCTCAGCTCCCTTTCAACTCTCTTGAGCTACAGAAACCTGGTGGGTAATTCTGCTGGAGCACATTTCCTCTGTGATATCTGCTAAAGCTATTTAGAGCTACAAGGGAAATTACAGCTGGTGACTAGAAGAGGTTTGAAGGAGAAAATGTCTGTTATCCAGATATAAAAATTCTTCTTCCAGTCTCACAGAGGAGGTGACTTTCTGACCAGGAACTGGAGCAGCTGTTCCCAGTCCACTGACAGCATGGGAAGCACACAGCTTTGTGAGGGTACCCAGGCTGCCTGGAGAGTTACTTCAAAGCTGGCTGCCTTCAAGCTGAGCATCTGCCCAAAGAGTCCTGCAAGCTGGAAGATGTAGCCTGCTTGTCACTTAGAAACCCAGTTAAACCTTCATCAACCTGCCTTTAGTCAAGCAACAGTCTCATGCTCCAGAGCATTTAAATAAAAATCTTAAACTCCTGACTCCTTAGTAATTTCATTAAATCCATTTACCCTCTTGCAAGGAGTGTGAGGGCATTGATGGAAAAGGAGGTGAAGAGGATGTTGCTATTCTCCTTGAGATTATCATCATTTATTGGCAGTACAGAATGAATGAATGATTCTGAAGCTTAAATAGGGTAAATTCTGCAGGTTTCAGATTAGTGGCTTTCAACATATGATAGAGGCAGTTGGTGAACTGTGGAGGTGTGTGCTTTGTGGTGGAATGGCTACCCCAAACCAAGCACTTTTGAAAGCCATTATGGGAACTTAATGAAAGATGATACAACCCAGGAATAGACAGATGTGCAACAGAACCCTTCTTGAACTTCTCTCTTCTGCAACAGAAAGAGCTGTCGAGCCATGGCACAGGCTGCTCAGGGAAGGGTTGGAGTCACCATCCCTAGAGGGGTTTGAAAGATGTGTAGAAGGGGAGGGCCATGGTTTAGGAGTGACCTGGCAGTGCTGGTTAGTGGTTGGACTTGATGACCTTAAAGGTCTCTTCCAGACAAAACAGCTGTATGATTCTATAGTGATCACACCTTAGAAGGATTAGGAGTTTAAAAAACAAAGCAGTATGGCCACAACCAATTTATTGACCTCTTTCTTAGTGTTTTCTGAAAATAATGGTTCTGTTTCACTCTCTCTGAAGAAATCACAATGTAGAGGAGATTTTAGGGAAGATATTTGAAGCTAGCCTGACCTTCTGGTGAAGGAATTACATTTCTGAAGGCTGGCTGGCTGTTCTCGGAGTGACAAGGGGGTGTAATCTGGAACTATTTCCATGTGTTGTCCCTTTTAATGTTCTTTAAACATTATAAAAAGTTTTCTTCTTGGCAGAAAAAGAGACAACAATTGTTCATTTGTCACTGGACAGACTAAATACCTAGCAAGTGAGGACCAGTATTGATTCAATAAGGAATATTAGAGCTGCTATTTTAGCAATGATTGGTATTCTGATGGCAAAAGTAAATGTCAGTATCTTCAATGCTGAGGCATCACTAGTGATACAGGCTACAGGATTTGCTTTCTATGCCAGCTGAGAAAGGGTCATATTTAGTAGGAATAGGAGTAAAAAAATGGGGAAGAGGGAGAGGAAAGTGCATGAATTCCAAATGCTTATTCAAATTATTTTGTCAATAACACAAACTGGGCAATGGATACTCAAAAGGAAAGACTTCCTTTCAAAGCGGAGCTGATTTGTTTGCAGAGAACAGACTACACTATTCCTGAAGGTTTTGAGTGGTGACAATTCAGCATCAGATAAAATACACAAAGCTTGTTTTAATGTTGGAAAGATTTCTGCACAAAAGCATAAAACTTAAAATGGAAGAAATTTGCTTTCTGTTTCAGAGATAAGAACGTTCCTGAAAAGATTAAACTATGTATTTATTAGCAGAGAGTTCACAGATGGCTTCCCTTGCAGTTCACTTTGCAGACACACATTGCTGACTTCACGAGCTAATAGAAAGAATCCCCTTTTTCTGCATACCTAGCCTGTAGTGGTTAGATTTATTAGAGAATGGTACACATAATCCCCATATATAAACCAGTCAAGGGATATTTTCTGCAAGCTTAAGAACATCACATGACAGGGGGTTTTATTTTATTTATTTATTTTTTTCCAACCAACTTTGACTTATAAGAGAACTGAGCTTTGTGTTCTAGTTCTTGCCATTAATTCACTCCAGGCTGGTAAAATCCAAAGGTGTGTATTTTTCCTCGCCAGTTCTTCACTGAATGAATGTCTTGTGCCCCACAGTAAAGCATCTGACACTGTCTCCCACAGCATCCTTGCAGCTAAACTGAGGAGGTGTGGTCTGGCTGATTGGGTAGTGAGGTGGATTGTGAACTGGTTGAAGGACAGAAGTCAGAGAGTTGTGGTCAGCGGGATGGAGTCTAGTTGGAGGCCTGTGTCTAGTGGAGTCCCTCAGGGGTCAGAACTGGGACCAGTACTTTNTGGCCAGGAGGCCAATGGCATTCTGGGCTGGATTAGAAGGGGGGTGGTTTGTAGGTCAAGAGAGGTTCTTCTCCCCCTTGACTCTACCCTGGGGAGGTCACATTTGGAATATTGTGTCCAGTTCTGGGCCCCTCAGGTGAAGAAGGATAGGGAACTGCTGGAAAGAGTCCAGCCCAGAGCCACCGAGATGCTGAAGGGGCTGGAACATCTTCCTGATGAGGAAAGGCTGAGGGAGCTGGGGCTCTTGAGCCTGGAGAAGAGGAGACTAAGGGGTGACCTCATCTCTGCTTTTAAGTATGTGAAGGGTGTGTGTCAGGAGGATGGGGTCAGGCTCTTCTCAGTGCAGCTCAGTGACAGGACAAGGGGCAGTGGCTGTAAGCTGAAGGACAGGAGGTGCCAGGTGAAGACAAGAGCAAATGTTTTCCCAGTTGAGGTGCCAGAGCCCTGGCCCAGACTGGCCAGAGAGGCTGTGGAGTCTCCTTCTATGGAGATATTCAAAACCCGTCTGTACGCGCTTCTGTGTGACCTGGTCTAGGGAATCCTGCTGTTGGAGGGGGTTTGGGCTAGATGATCTTTGGAGGTCCCCTCCAGCTCCTACCATTCTGTGATTCTGTGAATGAATGTCCTGTGCCCCACATCAGAAGCTGTTGTCTCAGCAAGGATGTTCCTCACTGCACTGGGAGAAAGAAATATTGGAGTTCATGATTTAATTCCTCATACTTTTCTCTTGTGTCTGAAAAACTCAGAGGCATCCATGCTGTATTTTAGGCTCAGATAATTCACTCAGATAAAACCAGCACAGCTCTGGTGACTTCATATGATTTCAGATGGCACAAGTTTTGGGCCACGAAAACAAACAGAGAGATGAATCCTACAATACTTAAATAATAGCTGCAGAGAGGTAAGGTGTTGATAAGGAGACAAAGGAAAGGCCTGCAACTTTGCATGGTTACCTTTGGAGCTATCAGACACATCTGCAAAACCATTTTCTTTTTTTGTGTATTCTGAGCTTTTCAGTTTAATTGGAGCTGTTATTTGCAGACAAAAGTTTTGCTAATGGAGGAAGGGGAAAAGGTGTGATGTGTAGTATCAGAAGGAGATAAGGATCATCATGAAAGAAGGTGCAGAAGGACAGAAGCATAATTAAGCTGTGGAGGTCATGATAGAATAACAGGTATCAAAGGATGAAAAAGCAGAGAAATGTTGGCATGGTGACTGGAGGCATGGTAGTATTAAATACAGTACTTTGGAGATGAAAACATGGAATAGCAGCCTGATCATAAATAGTGCTGTATTTTCAGTGATTCACATGACCAAACCATACATGAAAAAGTTGGTCTTCTGCAGGACTAAATCAAACTTCTGTTTTCAGCTAGTTACAACTTTTTGATAACATTATAGATTTTATGGCTTGTCATGACTACTGTTGCCTTCTCCTGTATGTCATGGGGCATTGTTTTTCAACAGGTTATTCTGGCTGGTTTAATCTACATTCTTTTAAAAATCAGATTCCTTTTGTCTTGTAAACCATCACAGTCTCCTGATAGTAGTTGTTACATTATCATGCCTAGTTAGAAGATGCTGTACTCTTTAAGGTCATGGATGATCAAACAGGGCCCTATTCACCCATCTCTGCACCATGAAAATGAACACTGGCAAAGTGACCAAATCTCCCTTTTACTTGATATCAGTTCTCAAGAGTCTTGATAAATTTACTAGAAGCCTGGTTGGAAGATAAAGCTTGTGATATATTCTCTGAATCAGATTATTTTATTTCAAAGCAGGACAGCCTAGTTAGTTAAGTTTAGGACTCCATCTCTAGCTCCCAGGTGTCTGCTGACTGTCACTACAGTAAAGTTAAGCTACCAGAAAGGTAGCTTGTACATGTGCATATCCATATGAAAAACCTGTCCAAAGAACTGCTTGGTGCCTTTTTCACACCAGGGTACTTTAACCAGGGCTGTCTCTTGAGGATTTGAAGTGATACTCATTTGATCCAAGCTGTGGCAGAGATGGTGTAACCAACTGTATTGAGTGTGTGTGGCAAGGTTTTGATGGTGATGGTGGTAGCTACAGGGGTGGCTTCTGTGAGAAGACACAAGAAGCTTCCCCCATGTCTGACAGACCCAATGGCAACCGTCTACAAGACAGATCTGATCCTAGCCAAGGCCAATCCCAGCAGTGATGGTGATAGCACCTCTTGAACAACATATTTGGGGGGTGGGGGTGGAAATCTGTGCAACTGCAGCCAGAGAGAGGAGTGAGACTACATGAAATACTCTGCAGACACCAAGGTCAGTGAAGGAGGAAGAAGAGGAGGAGGAGGAGTTGCTCCAGGTGCCAGATCAGAGATTCCTCTGTAGCTCATGGTGAAAAGCATCATGATGCAAGCTGACATCCTGCAGCCCATGGAGGAGCCCATGCTGGAACAGGTGGATGTGCCTGAAGGAGGATATGACCCCTTGGGAAGCCAGCACTGGAACAAACTCCTGGCAGGACCTGGTGGACCCATGGAGAGAGGACCCCATGTTGGAGCAATTTTGCTGGTAGGACTTACTGCCCTGTGGAGGAGCAGCACTGGTGCAGTCTGCTCCTGAAGTGCTGAACCCCATGGAAGGGACCCATGCTGGAGCAGTTCATTAAGAACTTTGGAGAAGTTTGTGGAGGACTGTCTCCCATGGGAGGGATCCCATGGTGGAGTGGGAGAAGACTGTAAAGAGTCCTCCCCTGGAGGAGGAAGGAGTGGCAGTAACAATATATGATGAACTGACCACAACATCCATTCCCTCTGCCTTTGGTGGGGAGGGGGTAGAGAAAATCAGAAGTGAAGTTGAGCCTGGGAAGAGGGGAAGGATAGGGAGAAGGTGTTTTAAGATCCAGTTTTATTTCTCATTACCTTACTCTGATTTAAATAGATATAAATTAACTCATTTTCCCAAGTGGATTTTCTTTTGCCCATGATGGTAATTGGTGAGTGATCTCTCCCTGTCCTTATCTCAACCCAAGAGCCTTTCACTATATTTGCTCTCCCCTGACCATTTGAGGGAGAGGCTTTGGTGGGCACTTGGTGTTAACCTACCACAAAGGCATCATATCATTTCAGTCTGTTTAGATTTGAAAAGCTGCCACTTCATTACACCCTCACAAATTATCAGCAAGGCCTTGTGCTTACCTTCTAAGCTCAGCTGGGATGTCTCTAGGCATTCTTTTAGTGCTCAGTTTCTCCTTTGTAGCTTTTTTCCTTGCCTGGCTGAGTTTGGTTAAGCCTGTAACTTCTGTGATATAAATGTTAAAGTATATTTTTAACTGCCAAATAGTCTTCACTTTGGTGTTTCCTCAAGAACAAAAGAAAAAATCCCACCAACTTCTGATCCAATCCTCTCTTTCTTTTGTTTTCCTTTAAAGTAGGCTTTTTTTAGTCCTCCTTCAACGTGCAGATGTTGTTTTTCTTATCGTGTGATGTGTGATAATGACATTTTCAGCTCCAGAGTACACAACTGTGGAGCTTATGCAGTGTGTTTGCTTTTGATAGGGAAGAGAATTCCATGTACCTGAAGTGTTGTAAAATTGATTTCCCCTCTGTCTCCAGGTATTTTCCCTTCTCTTTTAAAAGCTAACTTACTCTGTGAGGCTAAACCAGTTTGTAGGCACAAACTCTGACAGCAGAAGGCTTTAGTGTAGTAATGCACACGTGTATTCTGTATCTGAATAGACAGCTAGATTAGGTATCCATCTAATCAATCCATTTAGATATGTTGAGATGGCTCTTTTCTTACAGATTAACCAGAGAATCACAGAATGTTAGAAGTTGGAAGAGACCTGGAAAGATCATCTAGTCCAACCCCCCTGCCACAGCAGGATTCCCTAGACCAGGTCACACAGAAGTGCGTCCAGACGGGGTTTGAATACCTCCAGAGAAGGAGACTCCACAACCTCCCTGGGCAGTCTGTGATGAATGGGATAATTCAGACTGTAAAGAATCTTAAGAACATCATCTAGGCCAAACTTCTGTTTAAAAAAGCAGCTCTAGGGTCAAAATTTGTTGAGGGTTTTATCTGGAGATATCTTGAAAACCTTGAAGAACAGAAACCTCACGACGTCTCTGGGACACTGTTTCACTTCTTGGCTGTTCCTGTGGTGAAAGAGATTTCATAGAATCTCCTGAGTTGTTAGGGATCCACAAGGTATCAAGTCCAACTTTCTGGTCTCATTATTCTTTGACTCCTTCAATATTTCCTTATATACAGTTGGGCTCTTGCTCCAATCTATACTCATTTCTTCTCATCCTCTTACCATCAACCATATCATGATAGCTTCCATGATTCCTTTGATATTCTCCAGAGAAGTACTGGGAGGCTGATGTTGGGCTCCTCCAAGCCCACATTCTTCTCCAGGGTGAGCAAGCCCAGGTTCCTCAACCTGCCCTCATGGGCCATGTGCCTTATCCAATCCCTGACTATCTTGGTGGCCCTCAACTGAATGCACTTTAATCAATATTATTCTTTCTTTGTGGTACTCAAAGCTAGGTGTAATATTCCAGATGTGTTCTAAAAGTGCTGAGTAGAGAGGAAGCAGTAATTTCTTTGAGCTGTTGGCTATGATGCTTTGAATACTGCACAGAAGATAGTAGGCTTGCTCTGCTCTTGGGGCACACTGCTGACTCATGTTCACCTTGCTGTTTGTCAAGATCCCCAGATCCTTTTAACCAGAGCTACTTGCCAGCCAGTCCATCCCCAACATCTGTTGGTGCAGGGTTTCTTCCTTTCCACATGCATGTCTTTGTTCTTTCTGAATTTCATAGAGCTTCTGTAGGCTGTTAACTTTATCCTGTTTTAAGAGTCTCTGTTTGATGGCTTTGTCCTCAAGATTATCATTTGGTCCCACCAATTTTAGTGTCCACTTCAGACTTGAAGAGGGTTGGTCCTCTCCAGTTCATTGATAAAGGTGTTGAACAGGGCAGGTCTCAGAAGATAACATTGCAGTATTCCATTTGTTGTTAGCATCCAGATAGATCACAACCCATTAATGAATACCCTCTGAACCCAAAGATACGACCTTCTGGTTTTCCACTTACCCAGAGAGTAACATCCTGACTAGGAGTGCAAGAATACCATGGAAGACAGAGTTGAAAGCCTTTAAAAGCAGAGGTGGATGAGGTCTATTAATCTCCCAACCTCCATGGATCCAGCCACTTTGTTGTAGAAACCAAATAGGTCAGCATGATTTATCCCTGGTAAATACATGCTGCTTGTTCCCAGTTACTTCATCCTCTGTAGCAACACCAAAAATGTGTTCCAAGAGAATTTTTTTTGATTATTTTCCTATCTGATTCATGCTGACTGGCCTTGAAGGTCTCAATTTTTGGTCTTTTCTGAAGATGGCTGTGGTGTTTGTTCGTCTCCAGATCTACCCTCATCTTCATCAACTGCCAAAGATGATAGAGAGTGGCCTTGCAAGAATATCAGCCAGTTCTCTCCACTTTCTCTTGGATACAACATGTCTAGGGATGTGGATTTGTATGCCTCAAGTTCTTTCCAGTAATCCCTGACTTGACCCTCATCCTCATGATTTTAGTTCTTCTCCTTGAACCCTGCTTCTGAATATGGAGGTTTAGGAGACCTTGATGATGATAACAGAGGCAAAGAAGGCATTGAGTGCCTTTTCTTCATCTGTACCTGCTCTTGGAAATGGCCTACCCCCTTCAGCAATGTCCTCACCTTTTCCTTGTTCAGCTGTTTACTACTAATATAGAGTAGAAGCTCTTATTTTTGCCTTTTACATTCCTTGCAAGTCTCCATTTAAGCTGGAGTTTTCCCAACAACATCCTAACACCATGCTTGGATGTTTCCAAATTTCTTCTTTGTAGCTAATCCCTGCTTCCTCCTCCTGGATGCTGTACTTTTGCACTGGAGCTCTGTCCTGAGTTACCCATCAAGGCAGCCTGGTCTCCTGGTGGGAGATGCTCCATCCCTGGAACCATTTCAGGTCAGGTTGTTTGGGGCTCTGAGCAACCTGCTCTAGTTGCAGATGTCCCTGCTGACTGCAGGAAAGTTGGACCAGATGACCTTGAAAGGTCCCTTCCAACCCAAACCAGTCCAGAAGTGGTTACTGGAGGAGCATTACAAAGGTTGGTCAACTTTAGCAAGTCTAGTTGTGTTACCTATTTCAGGTCTATGTCAGTGAAAATGGAAAATAAACTTTTAAAAAGTAGTCCAAGACAAGATCTTTTCTGACCTATGGAGGACACTTAAGATTGCTGATTTGTTATCCCTGCATTTGGGTACCTTATTAGGAGATTTATTTTCCCAGTAACATGGGGATTTTTATCCAAAGGCACTAATAGGTTACTTTAAATTGTCTCTTTAACTGTTTGAGCAAGACTTCACTTCCCTCTTGCATTGTCATCTTACCTATTATTCATTCCTTCTCTGCAGCTACCTGAAAGGAGCTTGTAGCAAGGTGGGTATTGGCTTCTTCTCCCAGATTCCCAGTGAGAGGATAAGAGGAAATGACCTCAAGTTGCACCAGGGGAGGTTTAGATTCAAAACCAGAAAAATTTCGTCCCTGAAAGAGTTGCTACTCATTGGCCCAGGCTGCCCAGGGCAGTGGTGGACTCACCAATCATGGAGGGTTTAAAAAAATATCTAGATGTGTTATTTAGGGACATGGTTTAGTGGCATGGTGGTGTTAGGTTGGTGGTTGGACTTGATGATCTTGGAGCGCTCTTCCAACCTTAGCAATTCCATGATTTGTCAGAGTGAGTGATTACTATGATTCTACTTCTTTTCCAGAGCATAGGGTTAGACTACTCTTGCAGGTGAAGGTTGCTCTCCTTAAAAACCCTACAGCTTCCCTGAGCTCTTATTCTGTCATCTTCCCAGGCCCAACACATCCAATAACACTGCTGACATTTCCTGTTGCACACCCGCAACGGGATTTGTGGTATGCCTTACTGAGCAACTGACTTTTTCCTTGTTTACAACTGATCTCTTGTATTACTTGTTACATGAATGTCAGGATTTAAAATGTAATAATCACTTAACATCATTTGAACCTTAATATTCCCTGGCTGAGAAGGCACTGAAGCAATGTGGAAATAAAACACGTTCACGCTGCCTAATTCCTATCAGAACGACGGCACTGTTCCACAGTATCTCTGCTGGATGAACCAGAACTGGCACATCTATTGATTTCTACCAGCTGTTTTCTGCCAATTCCAGTTCCTGACAGGTAGCAAGCTGTGTAGCTGGCAGCAAAGAATCCCAAAACAGTTCAAATATGCCCCAGGGAGGGCAATTGCTTACCCTAAGCCCATCAAGGAATTGCTATTATGCTTTGTGAGATACATATACATCCACCACATCTGTCTCCTATTATTTGTACTCAGAACTGACAGAGGACTGAGATAAACATGTGCCTTTTTAATGCTGTACCAGAGCAAGGTGCCTGCAAAAGACAAATGTTGTAGACATCTTGGTGAATAATTTCATAATGAAATTTAGTTTTGTCTCTTCTGTGAAATGTTTCTGTTGCAGATCTATATTTTAGCTATAAAACACCAAATCATCCATTTAAATACCAGGACAGCCTATTCAAGTGTTTTAAATCTAAATTTGTTCATTTTCATCTGGTGCTTTGACAGTCTTACCACACAGCACAAGCAGCCTTAATCTGGGGACCTGCTGCCTTCTTCAGTTCCTTTTTGATTTCCCTGAGAGCTGTCCTCACAAAGGTTGAACCAACTAGAGGATGCTGTAAAATGCTTTCTGAAACATTAATGGGCTTGGAGATGGCCACCACAGCTTGACAAGCTACTTCTCAAATGAACCACACAATGGACCACATTCAGGCTACTAGCCCATTTCAGATGGAAAGAGCTTTGCCTCTGCTTTTGCTTTTCTAAGGAGCTAAAAACATCCACGTTATTAGCTAATGCATGTCAGGTGACAGGTGGTGAATTTTTAAGCCATGACAACACAGTTATCACAGAATCATAGAATTGCCAGAGTTGGAAGGGACCTTCAAGATCATCTAGTTCCAACACCCCTGCCTGGCAGGGGCACCTCCCACTAGATCAGCTTGCCCAGGGCCCCATCCAGCCTGGCCTTAAAAGCTTCCAGGGATGAGGCTTCCACAACCTTTCTGGGCAACCTATGCCACTGTCTCACCACCCTAACAGTGAACAACTTCCTCTTAATGACCAATCTAAATCTACCCTCCTCTAGTTTGCATCCATTCCCCCTAGTCCTATCACTCCCTGACCTCCTCAAAAGTCCCTCCCCAGCTTTCTTGTAGCCCCCTTCAGATCCTGGAAGGCCACCAGAAGGTCTCCTGGGAGCCTTCTCTTCTCCAGACTGAACAACTCCAACTCTCTCAGGGAATCAGTTGTTTGTGATTCCCTGTTCTTCTCCATGTTGCTTCAGGTAAAAAGTGAGGTGACAAACCCAGAAGATGTTTTGTGCCCATAGCTTCTTTGGAAGCAAATAGAAGATGAAGGATGAATAGTACTTTAGAAAGCAAGCTTTATTAGGGAAAGCAGAGACATGTTCTAGTGAAAATATTAATATGTCTCTGTGGGAGAGCTTATGCTGGTAGTCTTACAGGTCTCAAAACCTGTCCAGTGAGTGCACTTTTAAGATCTTGAATCAGTTGACAGCCATTATTATAAATTCCAGGTTTGTCTCTAACCCAGCACTACAAGATCAGGCATCTAATAAGATGGTGCTGAATCTAGCAGGTCAATATCTGGTATTATGCAGTAGACTGACATCTGGGAAGCTGCCTGTTGTCTTCATTTAGAGCTGTTCATGTTCAGAGGCCCAGCATTTGTAAGTAATGTGGATTTTTTTTTCCTTCCCCACCCCCCCCTTTTTTTTTCCTTGTTGTTTTATTCAAGGCTAAGCAGAGAGTACAGATGCTCACTTTGTAACTGATTTGGAGTGACAGGGGTTTAGTGTAGCCCTGCAGTTACTGACCTGAAGCATTCATGATTCTGTGCCTTAAGCAAAAAGGAATAAATTATTCTACTACCTCTCACTGTCATTTTAAATCTGCAAAGGAACTGTGCAGCATAAAAACTTTAAGGCTCTGATTTCTATTGTTAACATATGATTCCTTTAAATGAGCTGTCAAAGATTTCAACAAGCTGTTGCCCAGTGCAATTGTTGTTATTTTTTCAATCAGAAACCAATAAAACATTTTATAATGGGATTCTAAAGAGCATTTGTTAATTACAGTGAACATATAGTCTTTCAAATGCTAATGGTCTGACTCAAATTTCACTTTATTTAGTTGTGTTAGAAGTTATGATTAAAGAATGGTATAGCTTTATAGTTGTTTCGCTGCCATCTGTGTGCACCAGGCAATAACTGTGTACAGATGGTTGTGATTCAGAGACAGGTTGCCACATGAAAAAAAAACCTATGTTTCAGTTATTTTAATAAGATTTATTGCAGCAGTCACAGTTAAATGCTTGAACCTTAATGATAATTGCTACTAATCCTTCAAGAAAAATGATCAGAGTTCAGTAAACCACAAATTTTGCTGTAAACTTCAGAAATATCTCACCACAAAGGTATGCTTCATGTTTTCATTTTCTATTATTTACTCTCCCTCTCTTTTCTTTCTTAGTCTTTTATTCCTGTACCTTTGCTCTTGCAGCATGGGGTACAAAAAGGCAAGAGATCATTCTCCCATCCTCTATTTTCCTTCCCAGGTATCGAAGTTGCGACACTTAGAGACTCCTGAAGTAGTGTAAATAAATAGGAACAGGTCTGATAGTAAAACCAGACAATGTCTTACAGAAGTTTCAGCTCCTTTGTAGTAGTGATTGGGTCATGTTCAAAACCCTGATAAGGCCTTTTCCTTCTGTTGCCATGATGGAAGCAGTGATTTGGATTCTGTTTCTGGGCTGGCATCTTGGTCACGCTTGACTTCTATACTCAATAGTCACTTCCAAAATAGGATAGTCCAGGCCTTAGAGAACCTTTGTAATATCCTAAGAATTTGCAGACTGATGACCTATATGAACAGACCAGATGGAGAAAATAGTGTTTGTGTCCTCACAAAAGTATAGCTGGACTATTTCTTAGTGTCTAAGAGGTTTCTTTCATTCTAGACTCTTCAATGTTCCAAGAAGTCCATTTCTTCCACTTGAGTTTTAGTTTAGATTATTCTTTACCTTATATTGGACAGTGATTTTTTCAGATAAAAGCATGTGTGTGTGAGCATACACAAATTGCCTGTGTGTGCAGGTGCACAGCAGTGTATGGTATAGGTGTACACAGGGTGGAATATATATATTATAGAATCAGAGAATGGCTTTGGTTGGAAGGAACCTTCCAAGGTCATCTGGTCCAGCTCCCCTGCAGTCAGCAGGGACCTCTGCAACTACAGCAGGTTGCTCAGAGTTCCCAGCAACCTGACCTGGGATAGTACCAGGGATGGGGCATCTACCACCTCTCTGGGCAACCTGGGACCATTCTCACTGTAAATCATTTCTTGCTTTCAGGTAGTCTAAATCTTCATAGTATACCACCTAAATGTACAGTATACATTCTCTAGCCATTTGTTTGTAGAAACCATTCTTGAGTTTTTCCTTCTGTATGGTTCCTCTGTTGGTTTTAATCATGTTTGGTACCCTTTTTTTTGTGGTTGGGACAAGATCTGACATATAGAAGGAAGCACATGAGAGCAAGAAAAGGTCAGGAGTGGAGGAAAGTTATGTCAATTTATTTTCATGTCTCTGTCACAGTTCAGTTTTCATTTGTGATGTTACAGAAATTTGGAGCTATAATGCATAGGTGTGTGATTGAAAAAGTGCCATAGATGCTAGACATTCATCTTGAAGATTTCAGGAAGACATCTGATCACTGTGACATGATTTTTCTGCTTGTTGTTGGTGCTGAGTTTGCTCTATAACCTCTTATCACCAGCTATACTGTGAATTGCTGTAAGCAATCACAGAGAAATCACAGCTACTAGGGCACTGTTATTTACTAGAGGCTCCTATACCCTTAAGTATCATGAGGCTCAATATGAACTTATTTTGCAAAGTAAAGTGGCTTTTATAGTGTCTTAACACTAATATAATGAAAATAATTGGAGTAGCATGTAAAAGAATGATGTTTTCATTTTCCTCCTTCTTGTGTGTGACCTCTTTTCCTTTTGTGAAGTTCTCTTGCTTTACACATGAATTTCAGGACTAGAAATGAAAAAAAAAAAGAGAGAGAGAGAGAGAAAAAAAAGGGGAAGCAGCAAAAAATGACCTTTTCTCTCATCTTTCTGTATCTTGTGAAATACAGTTTTGCAGTGCCCCAAGGTGAGGAAGGTTGTCACTTTTTGTCTGTGTGCATTATTGTTCTCTTCCACCATGAAGCTGCATTTAAGGGGAAGGGTGCTAAATCCTATTTTCACTCTAGGCTGTGATGAAACACACAGAGAAGGGATCTCAGGTTCTGGATTGGGTTGGCTTTCTTGTTGCTGGTTAAAAAGAACAATTACCAAAGAGAAAAACTTTCAACAGTGTTCTGCCAGCTGGCAAAATTAAATGTGTACAGGTACTTAGGGCTCCAGAATAATTCTTATGAAATTCTAAGTTGCATTGGGAATAGTAAACATTTTATGCTTCTCTTGCAGACTGAGACTGTTTAAAAATAAATATCTTAATAATGGTTATTAAAATCACTTAAACAGTGATTTTCTAGGCATTTTAATGCTGTACAGCACTTTTTAATAAAGACTATCACCTGGATGTAAACTAAATGCATTCTTAACACTGACACCTGTGACTGTTTAAATTAAAAAGCAGTATTAAGAGAGTGTTTAAACACTCTCTGGACCTGCTAAAGGCACACATGAAGAAGCTGGCAACTGAGGCATCTTCAGGTAAAGGAAGATTGAGTGCAGTTCTGCTTTATGGTCTTTTCCACTGGCCAGCATCTTCCCAAGACTACTCCTGTAGTTACTGAGAGGTTTGGCTCTCCAGTCTGGAGATGTGTGGAGGAGCTTGGAGTGGAGGAAGAATACTCAAGTTGCAAGGATTCCCAAGTACCCATGAATTAGATCATTTTTATGGCTGCTTTGGACCATTGAGCTATGTGGAGCAGCTGGAACATGCCAAAGAAATGGCCTTGAGCTCCATTAGGAGTAAAGTTTAGAACTTTACTCTGTTTCTTTGGCCTCCTCTGCACGAGATGCTGCAGATCAGCAAAGCTGGTGGTAAGAACTAAGAGAAACAGGCTGGGTCTTGCACCAGGGTTAGCTGTGCCACTAGGAGACAGCAGATCTGTTACTAGGAAGATGTGGGAACACTGACACTCCAACTGGAGATTTCCAACCATACTGGAAACTGAGCTTAAAGTTATATTCTAACCAAGGGTGTTTAAGTGGTTTTAGATGAGCACACAGGGGCTCCAGAAAAGAACTGCATCCCTTTCTGTCCTAGCCTTACCTGCTGTGTGTCTGTCTCTATGTACAATAGTCTATAAATATGTGTGAGCATCTGTTCCTGTATTCCTTCCCATCTTCCTTCCACAAGCCAAGATTTCCATAGTCTGCTGCCATGGCACTTGTATATGACATTTTGAATGCATGAAGTGCAAAAGCATGACATTTTGAATTAGAAATTAATTTAACAAGCGTGTCTGTGGAGAAAAAAAAAAAAAAAAAAAAGGGAAAAAAACCCCCAAACCCCAAACTTTTGGATCCTCAAAATTTGTAA
This sequence comes from Galbula dea, assembly GCA_013399015.1. NCBI lineage: Eukaryota > Metazoa > Chordata > Aves > Piciformes > Galbulidae > Galbula > Galbula dea. Next base: position 52,616 of record VWZX01007570.1, read on the forward strand.
AATGATATTTTGAAAAGTTAAGAAGAAAATTGCACAAAATGAACCAAGGGAAGTGTCATGTAAAAAAAAAGTAAAGAAGAAAAACCTTCACTGATGGAGAGGCATCATGAGCCTCAGGGAGAGGACATGAATCTGATGAATGACATTAGGCCAGCCAATGCTTTGTGTTGCTGTTTCATTTCTGTTCATCTTTTCTCTGTTCAAACTGTTGTTGAACAGAGACATTCACAATGAGGAATCTCCAATGGTAGCTGCAAACCCGATTGCAGTGGTCCCTGCTAACTAGGGTAGTATCAGTAATAATTATTTCTCATTCCTGATTGGCTGTAGAAAGTTAAAAATAAGTTAGCTGACGATGGGTAAAGTTGTCAAATTATGTAAGTATGCAGATGGAAATGATTTGCAAATTCAATTGGCTTACAACAAAAAAAAACCCCTGATGCAAATAAGTACATATATTTAGTCGTACCACATGTCACACAGAAACTCAAGGCTGGTGACCTTGGTTATTGGATTGGCCTGTCCTAGATCAAATAAGAACTAAGGCAACCCTGTATGATATTTTAAATGTTAATTATTTTGCAGCTTTTGGAAATGAAATGTTGGAAGGCACTAAATTACATGAACAAGGTGAAAGCTCAAAAAGTGGATGCCAGTCTGGTTTTCAGATCTGCACCACTGGAGGGGAATATTGTGCTAAGGTCTTATGAAGAACAACAAGCTTCTTGTCCCCTGCAGGACTGGGGCCAAATGTTAGCAGCAGCTAAATAAGATAGTTGAAGAGTTGACATGTTAGTTGGTAGAAGAGGTTTCCATTCACATCTTGAAGACAGACAGTATTTCTGCCTTTCCTTGGTCCTGTCAATCTGTCCCACTCTGAGAAGCTCTCTTATCACTGTGGGATGGCAGAAAGTGGACAGGATTTGTCCTCTTCATTCCTGGAAACATAGGGAAGCAGTTCACAGAATCACAGAATCAGAGAATTTAGGAGTTGGAAGGGACCTGGAAAGATCATCTAGTCCAACCCCCCTGCCACAGCTGGGTTCCCTACACCAGGTCACACAGAAGCACGTCCAGATGGGGTTGGAATCTCTCCAGAGAAGGAGACTCCACAGCCTCTCTGGGCACTCTGGGCCAGGGCTCTGGCACCTCAACTGGGAAAACAGTTCTACATGTGTTCACACAGAACCTCCTATGCTTCAGCTTACAGCCCTTGCCTCTTGTCCTGTCACTGGGCTCCGCTCAGAAGAGCCTGAACCCATCCTCCTGTCACTCACCCTTCACATTCTTAAAATCATAGATGAGGTCACCCCTTAGTCTCCTCTTCTCCAGGCTCAAGAGCCCCAGCTCCCTCAGCCTTTCCTCAGCAGGAAGATGTTCCAGCCCCTTCAGCATCTCGGTGGCTCTGGGCTGGACTCTTTCCAGCAGTTCCCTATCCTTCTTCACCTGAGGGGCCCAGAACTGGACACAATATTCCAGATGTGACCTCAGCAGGGTAGAGTTAATTGGGAGAAGAACCTCTCTTGACCTACTGACCACAGCCCTTCTAATCCAGCCCCAGAATCCTATTGGCCCTTCTGGCCACAAGAGCATTCTTGTCTGAGAGTCAGAAAGCATCTCTGTCTCTCCCCCCTCAAAGGCAGACAGTAGGAAGAGTAAGATGTATTGTGCTTCTGACCTTTTGATCCTTCTTTTCTTTCTGTAATTCAAGATTCCACTATGTACTTTAGAGTAGAGTTTTGAGGAGTATCATTATGGTGATTCCACATAAGGTGGCTTCTTCAGTGGAGGTCTTCTCCCAAGCTTCTGAGCATTCCTCTGCATTGCTATGAATTGTTCTGGCAGCTCCTGGCCTGACGTTTGATGCATGTGTAACATCAGCATCCCTCATTATGGCACAATGTACTGTGGTGTAATATATTCATGTTTATTAATTTAAAATCCTGTTTGCTATGAGCACTAATATCACTTAGCCACAGTCGTTTTCCACTTCATTTGGTATCCTACTAATTTTAACTGCATGAGACTGTTTGTTAGCCTGACAGCTAAAGCTTATATCTCCTTTGTATTTCTTTCAATGAAATTCCTTTTTAATAAAAGTACTAATGGAAGTATATATGATTTTAACATCTGACCCTTTCCAGGCCTCCTAAACTTAGCCCAGACATTTGTTTTGTTTCTGTGTACTTCATAAACTGGACACCTTCCCTTCAGGACCTCTGCTGGTCCTTTTTTGTTTCCCTTTAACATCTTGAGTTTCCTCTTTAACTTCCTGCTCCCAACATCAGTCACAGAATCACAGAGTGGCTGAGGTTGGAAGGAACTGCTGAAGGGCATCTAGTCCAGCACCCCTGCTCAAGCAGGCCACCTATAGCTGGTTGCTCAGGGCCATGTCCTGGTGGCTTTTGAATACCTCCAAGAATGGAGAGTCCACAGGGTCTCTGGGTAGCCTGTTCCAGTACTCTGTCACTCTCACAATGAAAAAGTGTTTGCTGATGATACCAAACTGAGAGGGGTGGCTTTACACCCCATCAGGCTGTGCTGACATCAATGAGGCCTGAATGGGTGGAGAGAAACCTCATGGAGTTCAGCAAGTACAAATGTAGGGTCCTACATCTGGAAAGGAGTAATCCCATGGACCAGGACGGGTTAGGGGTTGACCTGGTAGAAAGCAACTCCACAGAGAAGGACCTGGGAGTGCTGGAGGACAATAAGTTCACCATGAGCCAGCAATGTGTCCTCATGGTCAAGAAGGTCAATGGTATCCTAGGGTGCATTAAGAAAAGGATGACCAGCAGGTCAAGGAAGGTTCTCCTCCCCCTCTACTCTGCCTTACTCAGGACACAGATGGAGTTCTGGGTCCAATTCTGGGCTCTTGATTTGAAGAGAGACAATGAACTAGTGGAGAGAGTCCAGAGAAAGCAAGAAAGATGCTGAGGGAACTGGAGCATCTCTTGGAGGAGGAAAAGCTGAGAGCCCTGGGGCTGCTTAGCCTGGACAAGAGCAGATCCCCTCCCCTCAATGCTGAGCAAGAGCTGAAGGCTGGGGGCAAGATGCTGGGCCCAAACTCTGCTCAGTGGTGCCCAGAGACAGGCCAAGGGGCACTGGGTAAAATCTGGAACCCAGGAGATTCCACCTGGATAGGAGGAAGGAATTCTTTGCTGGGAGGATGCCAGAACCCTGGCCCAGGCTGCCCAGAGAGGTAGACTCTCCTTCTCTGGAGACATTCCAAAGGCATCTGGACATGATCCTGGGCAACCTGCTGTGGGTGACTCTGCTTTAGCAAGGGGGTTGGACTAGATGGTTCTCAGAGGTCCCTTCCAGCCCCCACCATGTTGGCAGTCTGGGATTCTGTGGTGTTTAGATGGAGTCTTCTGTGTTCCAGTTTGTGCTCATTGCCTCTGATCCTGTCACTGGGCACCAGTGAAAAAAGCCTGGCCCTCTCCTTCATGTGTACACATGGATAAAATCCTTCTGAGCAATGCCAGCTCAGAGATGTGTTCCAGTTCCTTCCTCATCTTGTGTCCATTAATTGGAGTTTTTCTGGTCTTTCCATGACTTTCTTGTGCTGGGAAGCCCACAAATGGGCTCAGCACAGCTCTTCAGCCACTAGTATACTCATGGTTCCCCTGTGTCCCTATGTTCATTACCTTCCTTATGGTTTTTCATTGTTTGTGCTGTCTTCAAACTATTTTCTCTATCCTCTCAGCAAACGATACTGTGAGGCTGCAGAAGAGCCTGGAAGTCTTCTACAGCCTGTGATGTGGTGACTAGCAAGAGTCAGGGAGATAGGAAGAAGAAGAAAGGCCAAGGAAACCTGTATAAAGACAGAGGGATAGGTTGATTATAGGACAAGCAAGAGATTTCAGAACATGGGTTGCTGAGTAAATGCATATGACAATGCAAATTTCAAAATGTATAGAAATTGGTGAGGGGTTTTTTGTTTTGCTTTGGTTTGGGGTTTTTTTTGGTTTTGTTTTTCTTTTTACTGACAGAGTTCTTTTCATGGCTGCTTTCTCACCTCCAACCTAGCTCTTCTCCTTATGTCATCAATTAAATTGTGTACTTGTACCACAACTGAGCAGCTCTGAGGCATTTTAAATGCCAATATTTCAAGTTATTTCACAACTGAGTGGATTTAGCTTCACCAGCACAGGAAAAAGTAGTCAGTTTTAAAAATAAGATATCAGAGGCAAAGAGAAGCTAAAGAGTTACTCGAAGTTGGAACAATAAGTCTATGACAAAGAATTGCAAATAATCTATAGCTCCAAATTCTTCTGAGGCAAGAAATGAAATGATTTTTTCCTGCTGAATGTATTAGAGGTAAGCATCCTGACTTCTGTTTTAAGAAGAAAAAAGTACTTACACAGGGTCATACAGAGGTCATAAAGCAAGCTCATTAAGTGTGGAAACTGGAGCAGGCTGCTCTGCATGTTCAGGATGTATTAGCATCCCAGAAAGGTACAAATTCATACAAACTGTCTGTGTAACAGCTACCCAGAGAGTCCTGCTATTTCTTGTTTTCATTCTTCTTCTAGTCTGCCTCTCTAAGGTGGTGTCAGTTTTCCTGGATGCAGATATTGTTCAGGACTTGTAAAACTGCTGTTGTTCTCAGACTTGTGTCCCTCTGCCCAGTACTAGTTTACTTAGATCTGTCTTACAAACAGGCTCAATATCATGTTTAGTTTGTTAAAAATGTCTGCATAGATAAAATTACCAAGGCATTTTCATTCCCAAAGATGGCATCAGTTTGCTGCTGCTGGTTTTGCAGTCTTGAAGAAGCTGCAGATTTTCTTATTTCTCCATGGTGATGAAAACATTATTTGGGTTCAGCCATTTCCTCCACAGGAAATTCCTCATCTATGTTGTCCATGCTGCTTTCTTCCACTTCATCAAAAATCTATTCTTTTACTGACCTTCCCTTATCATGCCATCTTCAAGTTCTTTTTCTGGATCTGCACTGTATTCTCTTTAAGTCTCTGCACAGTTGTGTTTGGACCTACTTATTACATCTCATTGCTTAGCCTTTATTTCTAGGTTCCCTTAATATTTCCACAACTGCTTTGAGCTCTTTGAGGTTTCTTTGGGGTTCCTCACAACGTATCCCCTAGTTCTGTAAGCCCAAACCTCCTTTCTCCTCATTTCTTCAGAAGACTCACATCTCTTCCAATCAAAGACCTATCAGTCAAAATGTTCTTTGCCCCACAAGGGCATAAAACAGTAAATAAGAGAAGGATCCAGGCAAAAAATTCAAGTAGTGTGTAGCTGAGCTAAGAGAAAACATGAATGATTCCAATAAATTCTGTAAGATGACTGTTGTAAGGTCTTCTCTCCTTGCTCTGTTCTACCTTGTTGTTTTCATTTGGATGACATATAAAAATTAGATTATGAAGTCTTCCTGGCAGGGATGGCATCATTTAGTTGATTTTAATGCACTTAGCACAGCATGTAAACAACAACATAGTAAAAACCTGCCCAGTTTTTGTTGGTTGGTTGGTTGGTTGAGGGTTCTTTTTTGTTTGTGTTTTTGGGTTTGTGTCTGCTTGTTTCCTCATGAAGTTTCCAAAAGAATCATAAATAATATGAAGCATTATTGTTATAGATAAAATATTATTATGTAAAAATAATATTAATAATCATCATTATGTATAAAAATATGAAGCATTATTATTGGTGAGGGACTTTTTAGGAGGTTAGTTAGTGATAGGACTAGGAGGAATGGATACAAACTGGAGGAGGGCAGATTTAGATTGGATATTAGGAGGAAGTTCTTCACTGTTAAGATGCTGAGACACTGAAACAGGTTGCCCAGAGAGGTTCTGGAAGCCTTATCCTTGGAAGCTTTTAAGGCCAAGCTGGATGGGGCTGTGGGCAACCTGATCTAGTGAAGATGCCCCTGCCAGGCAGGGGGGTTGGAACTAGATGATCTTTAAGGTCCCTTCCAACTCTGACAATTCTATGATTATTTTTGCTCCTAATTATGGACTGGCTCTAAAATCCCATCATTTAAAGCCTGTTTTCTGTACCTTTAAAGCTGTCTTTGTGTTGTAACCATTGTCATTGATTTTAGACTTCCCAGAAATCTTTTTGTAACACACTAACCTTAACAGATTTTTGTTGCAATACAGATTTAACAGAAAAAAGGCACAGAAAATGCTATTAAGTGACTTTTCACCAATTAGTCCATATAATTTACGCTCAAAAAAAGGTGATTACCATGAGCAACAAAGGACAGCAAATTTAGAAGGAGAACCTCTTTCTCCTTAGATATTTCCACTCATTTTTCTTGTCCATTATTTTGGAAATCATTAGCAAAACCAGTTATGGTGGTGCACAAAAGATAACCAAGAACATAAGTCTGATCCATGATAAGGTGGACTCATGGATTGATGGAGATAAGGAGCATTTTGTTAACTTGAAGTCTGGAGGAAGAAATGGGTTGAGCCATTCTCTATTGCAGAGTGAATATCTGTCTCCTTAAAGTAATTTTATTTAACTTTCAGATGGTCCTCCTCAGTGTTGTTGTCATTATCCAATAGAGATAATGTTTCAGTGAGAGGTGAAAGGTGAATCAAAACAGTACTAAAGACAGAATAGGGATAGAGCCACAGCTCTGAAGGTGACCCTGAAGTGGCTTCTGCTTGTAGCAATGAAAGCAAACTTGACACCCTAAATTCCATGTGGAAAGCTAACAAAAGTACATTTCAGTAACAGTTTCTAAGGCTCTGAGTTTCAGGAAATACTGCCAAAAACCCGGAGAGAAGAGAAGAGAAGAGAAGAGAAGAGAAGAGAA
>VWZX01007570.1:60421-135702 GCA_013399015.1 Galbula dea
AACCTGATCTAGTGGATGGTGTCCCTGGCAGGCAGAGGGGTTGGAACTAGATGATCTTTAAGGTCCCTTCCAACTCTGACAATTCTATGATTATTTTTGCTCCTAATTATGGACTGGCTCTAAAATCCCATCATTTAAAGCCTGTTTTCTGTACCTTTAAAGCTGTCTTTGTGTTGTAACCATTGTCATTGATTTTAGACTTCCCAGAAATCTTTTTGTAACACACTAACCTTAACAGATTTTTGTTGCAATACAGATTTAACAGAAAAAAGGCACAGAAAATGCTATTAAGTGACTTTTCACCAATTAGTCCATATAATTTACGCTCAAAAAAAGGTGATTACCATGAGCAACAAAGGACAGCAAATTTAGAAGGAGAACCTCTTTCTCCTTAGATATTTCCACTCATTTTTCTTGTCCATTATTTTGGAAATCATTAGCAAAACCAGTTATGGTGGTGCACAAAAGATAACCAAGAACATAAGTCTGATCCATGATAAGGTGGACTCATGGATTGATGGAGATAAGGAGCATTTTGTTAACTTGAAGTCTGGAGGAAGAAATGGGTTGAGCCATTCTCTATTGCAGAGTGAATATCTGTCTCCTTAAAGTAATTTTATTTAACTTTCAGATGGTCCTCCTCAGTGTTGTTGTCATTATCCAATAGAGATAATGTTTCAGTGAGAGGTGAAAGGTGAATCAAAACAGTACTAAAGACAGAATAGGGATAGAGCCACAGCTCTGAAGGTGACCCTGAAGTGGCTTCTGCTTGTAGCAATGAAAGCAAACTTGACACCCTAAATTCCATGTGGAAAGCTAACAAAAGTACATTTCAGTAACAGTTTCTAAGGCTCTGAGTTTCAGGAAATACTGCCAAAAACCCGGAGAGAAGAGAAGAGAAGAGAAGAGAAGAGAAGAGAAGAGAAGAGAAGAGAAGAGAAGAGAAGAGAAGAGAAGAGAAGAGAAGAGAAGAGAAGAGAAGAGAAGAGAAGAGAAGAGAAGAGAAGAGAAGAAAAGAAGAGAAGAGAAGAGAAGAAGCAGATAAAGAAGATGAGAAGAGAAGTGGAGAGGAGAGGAGTGGAGAGAAGAGAAGAAAGAAGAGAAGAGAAGAGAAGAGAAGAGAAGAGAAGAGAAGAGAAGAGAAGAGAAGAGAAGAGAAGAGAAGAGAAGAGAAAGAGAAGAAGGAAATTTGAAGCCACCACCCATGACTTTGGAAAAGTCATTTTTTAACTATGGAAAAAAAACCCAAACACAGACATTGTATTATCTTAAATTAATGCTGTTTTTTACATAATCTGTTTTGCAAGAAAAGGTTTTCCTGTTTGAGTTAGGTCCATTTATTCATTTTAAGAAGAGTAAAAGCTTAAATTTTCATTTCTATGAACAACTGGTAGAAAAAGACATATTTAGCAAAAAAATAGACTAGAATGACAAGTTGCTGCTTTTTTTTTATTCCACAAAACTCAAATATGAATTTCACCCAACTCCTGATTGACTACTCAAAATTATATATTTCAAAGCAAACTATAGTAATTGAAAGGCTCAGGGCTTCAGAGGAATGTGGATGGAGTTTGAAATTAAGAGGGAAAAGGGAAAATGTGCGTGACATCCGTGACAGGGTTTCACTGAGTGCCCTGTGAAACTCAGTCTGCTGCTTACCTGAGGTGGCTGTCCTAAAGGGATCATTACTTTCAACTGAAAACCACATCTCAGGTGTTGCTTCCAGAGAGGATCAGTTCAGTGACAAGGGAACTCGTTTTAGGAGATACTGTATTATTGATAAAGATGAAGATGTGCTTTGATTTATATATATATATATAACATCTTCTATAAAGATATTCAATTATCTCCAAGAGGAAAAGTAACAAAAGACAGCCTCTTGGCTAGCCAGCTGGGTGGGTAAGTGTTTGGGCATTTTAAGGGAACCTGTTCTTCATAGCTTTCTACTTATAAACATATTCACATGGACTGATGCTGAATTTCCAAGGAAAGGGAGCCTCAAGCATATGTAGTGCTGTTATATAGCTCTGTAGTTAACTTACACTGCAAGTAGGAAAGCTGATATTTAATATTATGGCTTTATTCCATCTTTTTGAGAAAACTTGAGGAGATTACAACCTTAAATATGAATTTACAAGTTTTTTGCTGATTGTTTTTCTTCCTTCTTTTTTACTTCTCTTTTTTTTTTTTCCCTTTTTCCCTGTACCTGCATACACCCAAACACTAAAAGATAGGTTTATCAAACAATTCATGCTTATAAAGTAACCCAAGAGGCTTGAGTACTCTTAATAAGCTTTGTGTGTTGGTATGCATTATATTACACAAAGCATCCAAGTCTTTTGGCTGTTACAATTGAAACACACAACCTGCTTGGACTATTCTGGTTTAAAAGGTTTATGGTGTTTTCTTCCCCTCCTCCTATCCCTTTTCTCATTTATACTTTGTGCTTGAGGCTTCTTAAAGCAAGCTAAGAGAATAATCTGCTCACTTCTAATTAATTTCAATGGGAACTGTGTGGCTAAATCCCCTAGTTTGAAAATACCAACCAGTTTTCCACCTGCCCAGACTTTCCTCTGTAGTTAAAGAGACTTAATTTGTCTTCGCCCTAACCTGATACCTGCTCTCTACTTGTGTCAGTCACTCCATAAGGCAGAAGAGCAACAAAAAAACAAGCCCAAAGGGACATGAAGAGATTAAGATTTTTGTGGGCAAAGTAAATGCTTTTGCATTTTCTGCTTTTTATCTATGTGTGATTGTGCTGCTTGACTTTTCCCTACAACACTTCTCTCCTGGAAGTTACCACAAGGAAATAAACATCTTAGGTTTTTTTGACATTAACAATGAAGGGAAGGTCAGGACTGATTGCTATTTGTTATTTAGATACTTTTATAACAAACAAAGCACCAGATGAGATATAATCCACTTATGCAGAAGTACTAGGAAATTTAACAACATTTTTTCAGTCATTTGGCTTTCTTTTTTTTTTTCTTTGCATTTTTCTTCTTCTCTTTTTAACCCCACAGTAATAAAAACAATATGGTCCTGATCCACACTCCCTCAACATACAGTGAGAGGGAGAAAGACCATCAGCCATGAGAAGGAAAGTCCCCAAACAAGTCAGTACCTAGAGGAAAGGCATGTTCTGAGTGGTAAAAGTAGGGAAGGTGTTGCCATGGCTTGGTAGACTTTTTGCTGTGTCATTTCTGGTAAGAACACAGTTACATCTTGAAACTGCTTCTCTGAGAAGACTCTTGAAGTGTGAAGCTAAGATTGTAATTTTCTCACCTGATGAATGGATTCTTTTTTTTTTTTTTTCCCTCCTTTTATGGGGAAAAATTTCAAAAGTGTCTGAGCAAAGTAGAAGCCTAAATCCCATCGAATGTCACTTGGAATAAAATTATCAAAAGCTCTTTTATTCTTAGAGCTTAAAGTTGTCAGGTGCACAATCTGCCATGGCTGTCACAAATCATCTCTTCTAGACCCATTTTCACTTCTAATTTCCTAATAGAAAGAAAAAAAAAAAAAAAAGAAAAGAGTACCTTAAAGGATCAGAGCAGCAGAATATAGTTCATCTTGTTTAATGCAGGGGTAAGCTGGGTAGGAAATAGTAGTGTGTTTTTCTAGGTGGGCTGCACACAAGTTATATCAGTGCTAATACCTTAAAAGATATTCTTTTGGACCACTTGACCTTTTTGTTATGCAGATATTCCTGCAAGAGTATTGTGGCAAATTGAATTTTCCTTGACACTTCTGCTCCATTCTGGCAAAATGACACAAAATCCATACTGTACCCATTAATGTCAGACTAACACATACTTGTTGCTGCAGGTTTTACTGTTCCTGCTAGACCCTCAGCTCTCCTGTGCACCCCAAGGTATGTGCCTAAAAATCTATGTGCTTTCTGACCCACAAGATATATTTGGCCTGTGCAGAGACACCAGTACACAGGTAGAAAGGAAAATGGTGGTTGAAATGGTCTGGGGGAGGATGTCCACACACGAGTCTGCTGATGGCCTCTGTCTGCTCCTTTGTTGCTTCCAAAGGCGCCACAACCTTGGTCATGGGCTTCATCACCTCACCTCTGCATGGCTCTGCTAGCCACCACCTCCCTCTTTCAGGATGGACAAGAGCTGAGCTTCCAGTACTTCAGAGCAAACTTCCCAGCTTTGCATTGCAACATATATTTGTGGAACCTAGAATATCTTCCTGACTTGTAAAACTGACTTTCTCCAGAGAAGTTCACTTCCTCAGATACAGGTAAGCTACTAGGTTCAAAGTGCTCTAGATAGGATCATAGGATCATAGAATTGTCAGAGTTGGAAGGGACCTCAAAGATCATCCAGTTCCAACCCCCCTGCCTGGCAGGGACACCTCCCACTAGATCAGGTTGCCAAAAGCCACATTAAGCCTTGTCTTAAAAGCTTGCAGGGATGAGGCCTCCACAACTTCTCTGGGAAACCTGTTCCACTGTCTCACTACCCTAACAGTGAAGAACTTCTTCCTAATATCCAACCTAAATCTACCCTCCTCTAGCTTACATCCATTTCCCCTGGTTCTATCACTGTCTGACCTCCTCAAAAGTCCCTCCCCAGCTTTCTTGTAGCCCCCTTTGAATACTGGAAGGCCACAAGAATGTCTGCTGGGAGCCTTCTCCTCTGCAGACTGAACAACCCCAAGTCTCTCAGCCTGTCCTCGTAGCAGAGGTGCTCCAGCCCTCTGATCATTCTCCTGGCCCTTCTCTAAACTCTCTCCAGCACCCCCATGTCCCTCTTGGAACAGGGGCTCCAGAACTGGATACAATATTCCAGGTGGGGTCTCACGAGTGCAGAACAGAGGGGGAGAAACACTTCCTTCAACCTGCTGGCCACGCTCCTCTTGATGCAGCCCACGATACGGTTGGCCTCTGGGCTGCAAGCACACACTGGCAGCTCGTGTCGAGCTTCTCATCCACCAGCAGCCCCAAGTCTCTTTCTGCAGGGCTGCTCTCAAGCTAATCCTCACCCAGCCTGTACTGGTGCTTGGGATTGCCCGACCCAGATGGAGGACCTTGCACTTGGTCTTGTTAAACTTCCTGAGGCTGGCATGTGCCCACCTCTCCAGCCTGTCCAGGTCCCTCTGGATGCCATCCCTCCCCTCCAGCATATCAACCATTCCACACAGCTTGGTGTCGTCAGTAAACTTCCCGAGGGAGCAGATAATGTGCAACCATTCACTGTGAGATTAGTCTGTCACGTTCATAGTTAGATTTTGAGTCTTAATACATTGTGTTTTCATGAGAAAATTTTCTTTATCTTCTTGTTTGTTGGCTGCAAAGTCTGGTTTCAAAATAAACTTTTTTTTGGTCAGTGTTCTGAAGTTTGTCTACTTAGCATTGCAGAGCAAAAATACCTGTCTGCATCTTTATTGATAACATAATGTAAATTAATGTCTATTTATCAGCCCACCCTCCCAATATGACCAAATGCTTTATCTCTGTTGCTTATTGTTAGATTTTGCTTTATGCTAACTTCAGTTGCTGTAGATCTGGCCAAAAGTCAGCCTGTGCAGAAGCTTTGCTGGAAAGATTCTATGTCTCAGTGTTTTCAGAAAAGGTGACATTAAAGATAGTAAACATTTTATAAAGGGATTAGGAAAGAACTCCTAACACCCTGGAAGGTATTTTGGAATCTGTGTGCTCACCTGTGCAGCTGGGATACTTCAAAATGAAAACATCAATATAGTTCCTTAATAACTCATGTGTTACTATTTGTGAAGGCAGTCATTTTACACTGGTAGAGAAAGATAATTTATGAAATAAAGAGGTAAAAGAGATGACAGCTTCTAATGTTGCTCAGAGGTAGTTAATAATACTGGTTTTCAGTACTATTTCTCAAGTGGTAGATCATGCCCATTTAGATGCACCAAGTAAGTAAATGCATGTGTTTAAACCAATGAATGCCAAGAGTCATAGGATTAGTTAAGTCTGATTATTTCAGGTGCAAGTCTAATTTCTGCACATAAACATGCTAATTTGTTTTTTTTGTATGTGTGTTAACTGGCCCACGCTTGAGAAGTCAGCTAGAAATAACTCACAGAAATCCAGACAGTTAAAACATAGTTTAGTGGTTACTTATTAATACTTGGTTAGTATTAAGTCTGGCAGGTCAAGAAACTCTGTAAAATTTCTATGTCACAAAGAATTTCTATAGCTGGTTTATAAATGATTTAGTACATTTTATTAAGTGTTTATACTGAATACTTAGATTAGACCTTCCTATACAGTCACAGAAACATTATGGTTGGAAAAGACTTCTAAGACCATCAAGTCCAACCATCAACCCAACACCACTATGCCACTAAACCATGCCACAAAGTGTCACTTTTATGTGTATTTTTGAACACCTACAGGTGTGATGGTTCCATCACTGCCCTGGGTAGCCTCTTCCAATGACTAACCACTCTTTCAGTGAAGAAATTTTTTCTAATCTCCAACCTAAAAGTCCCCTAGCCCAACTTAATGCCATTTCCTCTTGTCCTATAGCTTGTTACATGGGAGAAGAGACCACCCCCTACCTCAGCCCAGCCTCCTTTCAGGGAGTTGTAGAGAGTGAAAAGGTCTCCCTTGTGCCTCCTTTTCTCCAGGCTAAACAACCCCAGTTCCCTCAGCAACTCCTCACAACACTTGTACTCTAGACCCTTCACCAGCTTCATTATCCTTCTTTGGACACCCTCCAGCACCTCAATATCCTTCTTGGAGCGAGGAGCCCAAAACTGAACCCAGGATTTGTGGTGTGGCCTCACAGACAACTTTTCCTGCCCTAGTCCTGTTAGACACACTAGTGCTGATCCAGGCCAGGATGCTGTTGGTTTTCTTGGCCACCTGGCCACACTGCTGGCTCATCTTCAGCCAAGTGCTGACCAGCACCCCCAGGTTCCTTTCTGCCAGCAGTTTTCCAGCCACTCTGTCCAAGCCTGTAGCATTGCATAGGACTGTTGTGGCTAAAGTGCAGGACATGGCACTTGGCCTTTTTGAACCTGATCCCATTGGCATTGGCCCATCTATTCAGCCTGTCCAGATCCCTTTGTAAAGCCTCCCTACCCTCCAGCAGATCAAAGCTCCCTCTCAACTTTGTGTCATCTGCAGACTTACTGAGGGTGTCCTCAATCCCCTTGTCTAAACCAATATAAAGATACCAAGTATAACTGGCCCCAAACCTGAGCCAGCACTTGTGACTGGTCACCACCTGGATTTCATTCCAGTCTCCACCACTCTCTGGGCTTGGCCATCCAAGCAGCTTCTTACCCAGTCTCTTACAGGAGAGTACACCTCTCCAAGTCATAAGCTGCCAGCTTCTCCAGAACTCTGTGGGACACAGTAGCTTTACTGTAGTCCAGGTAAACAACATCCACAGCCTTTTCCTCATCCACCAAGTGGGTCATCTGGTCATAGAAGGAGATCAGGTTGGTCAAGCAGGACCTGCTTTTCATGAACCTATGCTGGCTGGGCCTGATCCCCTGGTTGTTCTTCATATGCCATGTGATTGAACTCAGGATAATCTGCCCCATAACCTTCCCCAGCACTGAGGTCAACCTCACAAACCTGTAGCTCCCAGGAACCTCACTCTGACATTTCTTATGACTTATTGAAACTACATAGGGGAGACACACACTTGTTGCCACAAAAGAGAGATGGAAAGAGAATTTAGAGGATCCAGGACTCTCTTGGCCTTGATATTCCCTTTCTGGGCAGGAAGAGACAGGAAGAATTTGAAGTTGGTTTCCACTTCTTACCTAATATGACAGACAAAACGGAGATATAGAGATGATAGCAACTCCAGATCATGTTGTAACTCCACCAAGAGATGTTTGCAGCCATGTATACCATACACCTGGAGTAAAATATTCAGCTTTCCATCTATGCCAGGCAGAAAATTTTCTAATGTTTGTAGGTTTACTGAAAAAAAGAAATCCCAAACAACCCCAACCAAAAAAACCTGTGACAGGCGATAAAGCAGTGTGCTAGTGTGTGCACCTAGCATCTTCCTGTTGCTCAGGCTGATGTAAACCCAGGATGTACAATAAAATGGGAATTACTCAACTGCTCCACCAGCATAGTCAACAGTACATGAAATACAGCAAGTGTTTTACAGAGCTCTGCCTGTTCTTTCAGCTTACCCTGGCCACTGTGTGACCCACCTAGCAGATAAAGAATGAAGGAACATGCAGAAGTCCTTTCCTGCAGTATTTGATGGAGTGCATGGTGAGTGTGGTGAGGTTTTGGGGCATGTAGAGCAGTTGAGGTGAAGAACAGCAAGCAGGTCTTCTTTTCTGCATTAGAGGTTAAAATTAATTATTAGCACAGACAACAAAAAGGATTTTTTTCTCCTCACATGATTAAGTTGTGGACCATATTTTCTCACACAGTTGAGAAGAAAGTTATAAATGGCTTCTAAAATGCACTAGATAGATCCTTGGATGTATCAACACAGTGATGTGGATATAAATGCCTCCTGAGGACATGTGGCAGCAACCAGCTGCCAGCAGCTGAATGACTCTCTGGCAGTAGCAGTGAGTCCATTACCATCCTTCATCTTCATCCCCTCTCCCTAAGCATCTGGTCACTGTAAGAGACAGGACCCTGGTCTGAATGGACTCACTATTGACCATTTTTGTACTCAGCTATGTTGTGTGAAACTGATAAATGGCTCAGCTGCTCTATGACAAATGGCAGGGAAAGCAGGACATGCTGTTGTAGGGCAGGTGTTCTTACAGCAGATGTGGGATGACAGCCTCCTGGTCTAACTGCTCCTCCATTTTCCTGCTGAAGTCCCTTGTAAAACTCTCACAGCTCCCTTTCAGAAGTGAGCATCATCTGACCTCTGCTGTTGCAAGCCAGTGGTTGGATCTAGATATGCTTTTTACTCTGGGAAATCTGTTCAGGCCACACATTTGCAAAGCTTGGACCTGTTTTTGTTCTAACACCTGACAACTACACTTCTCCCAAGAGGGAACAAAGTGTAACACAGCCTTTGCCAGCTGATGGATTTTCTTCAAAATCCAAGCCATTCCTCTTTTCCTGAAAACATTTTGGTTCTTTGCTGCTTGAGTGCATGATGTGCTTTGACAAAATCTTCTGTGGTCATGGAAAACAAACTGAGCCAAACCCCTGCACAGTGTTTTGCACATGATAAACGAACTTAGATGGCTGTTATCCTAATACATCAAATAACAGTGTTTTAGTCATCATAAGGAAATTAACTTCAAATTTTGGAGATTCATTAATTTCTTTAACCTCTACCCCCATTTGTAGGCTTTTTTCCCCAGGATTCTTACTCCTAGTAGTGTATATTATTTTCTGCCTGTTGCAGAGTAACTGTTGCTTTCTGAGACTGTTTTTGTTTTAAAGATCTTGTTGTTGTTCTGACTTATTTTCTGTACAGTATTTTTTCTGTTACACAATATAATAACATTGTGAGGAATGCCACTTGACAACTTAACTTAATCTATCCATCTACAAAATAGCTTTTCTTGTAAAGGAACATCTGATGGAGAAATGATAACCACTGTGACTGACAGGGTCAGTTTCAACTCAGTTTGTGTTTTGTTTCTCACAGAACAGAGTATATTTTATTTTCATGGTGTTTATTTGAAGTAAGCCTCCTTACCTTTTAGTAGAGCAGGATGGGTGATATCTCTACTTCTCTTGTCCTTTTCATGTTGACAGGGTTTCTTACAGTATATAATTGTCCTCTGAGGAAGTAGTTTGGACCTGGAGTACCTTGTGTCATGTCATGTAACTACTGTGTAAAGCAACTTCTCTTCTCCTTATTTTTCTTCTTGCACTTTACCATTAGTTTGGAGTTGATTATTTGCTCATGCCTATAGTAAAGGTAAGACCTTGCCACTTTTTCCTTCCCCTGGTTCTGTCATTATCCATCTAGGTCCAGAAATAAAGGCAACCAGAGCTGGGCAGCAGTAGAGTTTTACCTCACTAGCCTTTCACCTCCAAGACCCAATTTCACATAGAGGTGTCAATTAGAAGTCATTTTGCTCTCCTTTCTTGCCCCAGCTGGCAATAAAATAAAAGACACCAGACAGCCTGACCCAGTTGCATGTCCACTCTGGGTGGATGCACAGGGCTTGGGATAGCAGTGGGTCTGGAACCAAGTGCTGTACCTGAGGTTCACAGGGACACTTCACTATGAGCATCAAGCCCCTTTTTTCGTGCTTATGAGTCCAAAATTCACTCCCTAACTGGAGACAAGTTCCACTGGTAACAGAAAAGTTCGAGTCCTGCAGCAATTCATTGAGTGTTGGAAAGCTTTAAAGCTCTCACTCCTTGTGTGTATGTCTGTTTTTAAAGTCTCCTTGTTATGTTGTGGTGAGCTATTTCTAATCTGGAGGCTGACAGTCCCTGAGTAACAAGAGCAGAAGACAAAAGCTCTATTGCAACTCTGCTGTACTAGCAGCTGAAGGGTGATTATTGCTCCACAGCCAGCAAGTAGGTATATAAGAAAATTATTTTCAGTTTCATTGTGTGTTCCTGCTGGTTCTTTTGTTTTAAGAAATAATCAGGTGGCAGGCTGAAAATGAGCAAAAAGGAAATACTTTTCCATACAACTTCTAGCTTCTTCATTCCCAGGGGGGGAATTGTGGAAGCTAAAGAGGCTGAATGGGTTAAATTTGGATAAGTTCATGAATGATAAATTCATTTAAGGCTACTAAACATGGCTGGAATGCAAACCACAGCAAGGAAGACCCTACTTCTAACTGGTTGTGTGCCAGGATTTCCCTGTGCCTCTCCTGTTTTATATGTACTTCTTCCTCTAGCTGGTGCTGGGAACAGGTTACTGTATTAGACAGACCTTTGGTCCGACCTCTTATGGCAATTCTTTTGTTTTTATGTCTTCTGAGATTTATTTTTTTAATCATAGCTCTTGTATAAAGTAAAGCTTCTGATGGTTCCCAGGAAATGTGAGTTCTCTCCAAGGAATGAATTTAGCATGGAAAGATTTCATTTAGAGATGTTAAAATTCTATAGCAATAATAAACATAAACATAAAGGTGATAGGATCATTTCCTGTTGTTCTTGGCTGGGTTTTGGTATTGTAAGACCCTAAGGTGTTGCCATAACTTTTTTGTTGATTTGTTTCTTTTTCTGATTATGTTTGTTCTCACTGTCACAAGCTCTGCATGCCCTCTCCTGAAAACAGCAATGTGGTCCTGGGGAAGGTTGTCATACTCCTAGTTCCACTCTTAGGATACAAGTTATGATTTGATGTTTTTTCATATTTATTCCAATTGAACTCCTCAAATTCTTTTTTTCCCCTTTACATAGATATGAAAAGAAATAACCCCAGATGAATGACTATGATGGCCTTGTTAAAGATATATTTGATATGTGGCAGGCAGGTGTGTGGCCTTTTCACAGCTGTACCTAGGCTAATTTTACTGTCTCTTGTCATCACCACTGGCTCACATCAGTGCAATAAGTTTCCTCAAAACCATTTATTGGCAGATTGTTTAAGAGGCATTATTCCTTCTGTCTTTCAAACGAGGCAAAGTAAAGTGATATGACCTCAGAGTTGTTCAACCAGTCACACGTTAAAGGTCTTGTTTTGAATGTCTTACAAGGTGCAATGTTATCAAACCATTACACAGAATTTTACTCCTCATTTGATTATAAGAGCTACAGAAGTCTGAACTGGTCAATTTGGGCAGCCCAATTTGCAAGTTACAAGTTAACAAATTGCAGATTTTATTCAACATGAATTAGGGTTTTCTCTTCCTCAATATATATGGTTGCAGGTCTTTCAATCACTTACTGGTGTACACAGTTTCCCATCCCTTCTAAGCAATAATTACAGTAAATGTAAATGTATCTCTCTGCTAAATAAGAATCATAGAGTGGTTTGGGTTGGAAGGGACCTTTAAATGTCATGTAGTCCAACCATGTTGCAGTGAGCAGGGAGGTCTTCAACTACATCAGGTTAAAGACAAAAGAACCAGTGATGACTGAGGTGGAGAAGGCTGAAGTACTCAGCAATATCTTGCCTCTGTGTTCAGTGGTAATCTCTTCTTCCAAACCTCTCAAAACCTTGACCCTCAAGGAAAGGACTTGGGGAATTAAGTCCCTCCTGTTGTAAATGGGCTTCTGTTCAAGACCACCTGAGGAACCTGAACATACATAAGTCCCTTGAGATGCCTCCCAGGGTCCTGAGGGTATTGGGTGTTGTGTTGGATGTCAAGCCACTCTTCATCATATTTGAAAGCTTGTGGCAATCATGTGAAGTTCACAGTGACTGGAAAAATGTCACCATTTGAAAATAGTAAAAGGGAGAATTACTGATCACCCACCTTTATGCCTGTAAGACCATGAAACAGATCTTCCTGGAAGACATGTCAAGACATACAGAAGATAAGAAGGTGATACAAGACAGCCAGCATGGCTTCACCAAGAGGAAGTCATGCCTGACTAATCTAGTGGTCTTCTACAATGGAGTAACTGCTTCTGCAGACAATACTATATAACACCTTGATCGATGACACAGGCAGTGGAATTGAATGCCCATTCATTAAGTCTGCAGATGACACCAAGCTGAGCAGTACAGATGATATACTTGAAAGATGGGATGTCATCCAGAGGGAGCTGGACAGGCTGGAGAAGTAGGACTGTGAGAACCTCGTGAAGAACTGCAAGTATATTGTCCTGCACCTCTGCCAGGGGAAGCTCCAGTATCAGTGCAGACTGGATGATGAATAGGTTAACAGCACCTCTGTCATCCAGAGATGGTGGATGAAAAGCTGGAAATGACCCAGCAATGTGTGTCTGCAGCCTAGAAAGCCAACCATGTCCTGGGTTACATCCCAAGCAATGTGGCCAGTAGGTCAGGGATGGGATTCTGCCTCTGCTCTGCTCTGGGGAGACCTCACCTGGAGTACCTGTGACCAGCTCTGGAGTCCTCAGCACCAGAAAGACATGGACCTGTTGGAGTGGGTCCAGAGGAGAGCATGAAAATTATCTGAGGGATGGAGCCCCCCTGCTGTGAGGGTTGTTCAACCTGAAGAACAGAAGGCTCCAGTGAGACCTTCTTGCAGCATTTCAGTAGTTAAAGGGGCCTAGAAGAAAGATGGGGATGGACATTTTAGCAGAGCCTGTTATGACAGGACAAGGGGTAATGGTTTGAAAGTGAAAGAGGGAGATTTAGACTAGAGAGAAGGAAGAAAGTTTTTACAATGTATGTGGTGAAACACTGGAGTTTAGCCAGAGAAGCTGTGCCAGAGAAGCTGTTAATGTCCCATCTCTGGAAACACTCAAGACCAGGTTATTTGGGGCTGTGAGCAACCTGATCTAGTTGAAGATGTTCCTATTCCCTGCAGGGAGGTTGGAGCAGATGCCCTTTAAAGGTCCCTTCCAACCCAAACCATCTGTAATTCTGTGGTTCAAAAAAAAAGCCTCTTTAAAAGCAAGTTGGAAAGTTAGAAATACTGAAACAAGCAGTTTCCTCTTCAAGGGAAGAAAATATGTCTTTTATCAGTCTGGAAAGTTCAGATAGAAGAAGAAGCACAGCATAAGACAATCCTTAGGAAAATCCCCAGGCATGTTTGAATTTCCTAGTTTAAGGTCTTTGGGCCAGTCAAGATTAGAAGATAGGGATTTTTCCTCCTACAAGAACAATTGTAAATACAGAGAGGTTAATCAAATCATTTTGGGGCCTACCTTAATAAAAGTGGAAGGAGAATAGATCTTTTCCTGAGATTTGTATGTTGTGGTCTGTACTATATAACTACTTTTTAAACATTATTATTACATTTACCACAATATTATTGTTTCTTTTATTAGTAATAACATTGTGGGTTGTTTGTATTACAAATAGACAAAGATCATACATAAAAGCAATAGGTTGTATCTTTCCAGTAGCATCATGAAGGATATGAGGAGGTCAAGGTTTTATTTAACAGGGTCATAGAAGATGATGTCTCAGTAATCAGGACCTAAGTTGGTTTAGTTATGAGGATGAATAGATAAGGCAGTATATTGGAGATATTTTCCTTATGCAGGAGGAATCAGCATGCTTAGCTAAAGCCTGGTCCTAGAAGAAAATTTCTTCTCTTAGTTCACACTTTGCAATAAACATAAAGAATAGCCATGAATTCTTTGATTTTTAAGAATATTTTAGTGATTTAGTGTTTGTGTTGGCCTTACATTGGTGAAGTGATGGGACACCTGAGAGGAGAGAAAGATTAGGAGTATTTTTATGATGATGTTAAAAAAACCAGAAACATCATAAGAGTTGGAAAGGACCTTCAAGATCACCAAGTCCAACCAATGATAGCCCTACACTACTGGTATCCCTAAACCATCCCCCTAAGTGCCACATCTACCCATTACCAATATGCTGAGAGCTGGACATCCAGAAGAATGCAGAATACACCTGGACCTATACTCCTTGAATCCTATTTGAATCTCTTTATTCTTGACAGCATCCTGAGACAAAGATTTCATCTGCTTATTTGCACGATGCCTTTGGTTCCTTTTGTTTGTGCTAAACCTGCTCCTCTGAATGTCTGCTATTTCTTGGGGTGAAATAACTACCAAGTATTCTTTAAACACCCCACTCTACCCTTACTGATCATATAGGTTTTTCCTTTATCAACCCACTCCATGTTATGTTAGCATGTTCTTCTCCCCTGACAGCTTCCTAACCTTTTATGCCTTTTCTTATAAAAAATTGGTCCCTGCATTGGGTCATCCTTTTGTCCCGTTGTGTGCCATAACCCTACCTTGCTCTGTGATATTATTCTGAGCTAGAATGACAATATTCAAAGTAACATTCAAGATCTGAGTTTATTCAGATCTTCGTGAAATATTTTTCTGCTACATGACATATTTTCTGTTTGATTCCCAAGTCCATTCTTAATAATTCTTTATTTAAATTTTTTAATGCTTTTCAGAATTTTCAGAGAGCTTTTTCCCAAGAAGAACTAATGTAGGAATAAGGATGTTTGTGAGGATTGTCTTTGTCCATGTGATGAGTCTCAGAAATTATAGGGATTGTGTCATTGATGGCATTAAAGATATTTATTGTATGAAGAGGAAAAAGGATGAACAGGAAAATGTCATTAAATACTAACAGATCTCCTACCAAGGTGCAAGTAGGATTGGGACTATCAAGGCTGGATTCAGAGAAGATTCATTTCATCACACAATGAATTTAAAGGCCTTATTATATTAGCTGAGCACAGAAACAGGAGAGAGCATTGACTACCAGAAGTAACAGACATGGGATTTTGTTGTTTCTTTATAAACTGATGCAAATATATTGTACCATCTTAATCAAAATACCTTTCTGTGTTTTGGTTTTCAATTGAACACTGATCCATTAAAGCTTGTGATTTACAATCCCTAGTATAGGACTGGTGCTCACACCTTCCCATCTTCAGCTTTCCATGGCAGTACTCTACTGTTGGAATAAAATTACCCAACCATAAGGGACTATCTAGACTGACAAGTGTCCAAAGCTTCAAAGCAGTCACATCCAGCCTGGAACCCAATAATGGGGGAAGAAGAGCCAAAGAACCAGCCAGCCAAAAGACCAGCTACCAAAATTGGCTATTTCTGCTACATTCAGGGCTAGATGTAAAATTTGCTTTAAGTTGAAACATTGTCCTAGTAACACGTGGTAGCTTCTTCAGCATTTTTTACCCTTACAGCAAATAATCTGCTGATAAAAATAATTCTAAAATATGTATTGCTGGTGGGGAAGAAAGACCTGGCTGTGATAGTTTCTTTGGTGAGAGCTTCAGTTATAGCAATGAAAAATAGTATATTTATCTAGAAAAACAGATTCATCATTATAATTCTGCAGTACTATGTAAGTGGGATTCCACCCTTTCAGTTACTTCTCTCCAGAATATGTTATGCCAAAAAAGCCAGAATGCAATTAGTTAATTAACAAATTCATAGACCACTTTTATCCCATTTTGGTAGTGAAAACATGAGTTGCCTAATTAAGCAGAATTGAGACACTGATTTTTTTTTTTCCTAGGATGACATGGATGCCCTGAAGGAAATCAGTATTTATTGCAGTAATTATCATTTTCTGCTGGGCTGTTTCAACACTGATCTCAAACACTTGAGTTCTAAAGTTGAGCAATTTGTGTTAAGCAGTGTCATCTGCATGAACAGCCACTGTGGATGCTAGATAAGCAGACTGGCAGGTAAGGTATTATACAGTATCACGTTTAAACTAGGTGGTTATATTATTAGTATTAGTACTTTCTGAAATTGCATGCCTTTTAAAAATAAAATGGATTATACTATTACTTGTCCTCTTTTAGCAGATGTATTTAACATTTTAGTTATGAAATATTTGATGGGAGAGCTCACTGGGGAGATTCTTGGCACTTGAAATCAAGTTCACTTGTAAGGTGGAGAAGGAATTTTAATAATTGCAGCAAAGGTAATTTGATACATTCTTAGCAATAAGTAAGCCTATGACAGCATATGCCACAAATCAGACTAAAGGCTCTATTCATGAATGAATCATGTCCCGTTTACCCTCCATTTTTATGTAGCAAGAGTGTAATGGAAATGTCTTGTCATGTGTCTTTTGTGTAACATGTTTCAACATTGCGCTCGGTCCTCTGTGGCTTAAANAAAAGGAGGTGTTAAGCATGAATAAAGTAGAGAGAAAACTTGAAATGAGTTTCTAAAACTTTCCTGCTGAAAATGACTAAGTTACTACTTTATGGTTTTTCAATTCCCAGCGTTAATGTAGTGCAGGAAACTAGAAGAAAACCTGCATGATACTGGGCTACTGCAAGATCTGCACAGGCTGAAACAGACAGAGTATTCTTTAAATACTTTATCAGACCTCATTATTCATCATCTGTCTCCTTCTAATTTTTTGGTATCTTATTTTCATGACCCATTTCTTTAAGGATGGGTTGGGTAGAAATGTATCTAATACCTTTAGCTTGGTACTAGGTAAAGGCATGAATTAGACCAGACTTTGCGATGGGCTAAAAACCCAATCTATAATTACAAACTTCTTTTTCTCCAACTCCTGGTCATGATTCAATATACCTTTTTGTGTGTGTGTTTGTGTTTTCTTTTGTTTAAGTTTCATGTCCTAATTTTAAGGATTTCTCTTTTTGATTTTTATCATTTCAGAAATCACTTTCATACTTGTTGATCTTATAATCTGGGACAGTGCATTGGCCAAGTGTCGAGTCTTGCACCTGGAAAAACCAACCCTATGGATCAGAATAGGTTGGGGTCTGAGCTGTTGGAGAGCAGGGAAGGGGAAAGGGATCTGGGGGTCCTGGTGGATGGAAGGATGAACATGAGACAGCAGTGTGCTCTTGTGGCCAGGAGGGCCAATGGGATTCTGGGCTGGATTAGAAGGGGTGTGGTCAGTAGGTCAAGAGAGGTTCTTCTCCCCCTTTACTCTACCCTGGGGAGGCAGCATCTGGAATATTGTGTCCAGTTCTGGGCCCCTCAGGTGAAGAAGGATAGGGAACTGCTGGAAAGAGTCCAGCACAGAGCCACCAAGATGCTAAAGGGGCTGGAACATCTTCCTGCTGAGGAAAGGCTGAGGGAGCTGGGGCTCCTGAGCTTGGAGAAGAGGAGACTGAGGGGTGACCTCATCTATGCTTTTAAGTATGTGAAGGGTGAATGTCGGGAGGATGGGGTCAGGCTCTTCTCAGTGAAGCCCAGTGACAGGACAAGAAGCAGTGGCTGTAAGCTGAAGCATAGGAGATTCCATGTGAAAACACATAGAAATTTTTTCCCAGTGAGGGTGACAGAGCAGTGGAACAGACTGCCCAGAGAGGTGGTGGAGTCTCCTTCTCTGGAGAGATTCCAAATCCATCTGGACGCTCTTCTGTGTGACCTGGTGTAGGGAATTCTGCTGTGGCAGGGGGTTGGACTAGATGATCTTTCCAGGTCCCTTCCAACTCCTAATATTCTGTGATTCTGTGATTTTAATCTGGAATATGCACAGAATAACAGCCTTTCCATGGAGTGAACACTGCAAGACTTTGTGAACCTACAACAGAGGATCACTTTATTTTCTAGGTAGCAAGTCACCTCCATATGTGGCTTCATCCTCCCCATTTCCATATCAGCTCTTTTATCCTCCATGTTGCTTTTCTTTTGTGTTCCTTCCAGACTGGACCCCCTTCTGCCCCAGAGGGGTCTTCTACCTGCCATTTGCATCTGGACCATAAATATTTTATATAGCCCACAATGCTTTATGCATATTTTAAATGAACAATACCCATTTTGTAAATTGTCTGTCAGTATGATCTATGCCTGGTTAGGGTCATGAAAAAATGTGGTTGGTATTTGCAATAGTATCAAAATATCAACTATCCCTCCAAATTTGGTCAGTTTTCCTGCCTGGTGCTAACAAAGTAAAAAGAGTCTGAAATTTCTGAACCTGTTTTCTGAGGAGATCTAACACACTCTGTTGTTTTCCAGGGGTCTGCATAAATATGGATGGCTGTTCTGCTGAGTCTTACTGGCAACCAGACTGGGTGGGTCTCATTAGCTCCAACTCAGGAGGATAAAAGGTAGACTTCCAAAATGAACTTATCTCTGGGTTAAACAGGGGTTTATAAAGCTTGGCTTGTGGTGAATATTTGTAAGCAATGCTTCAGAAAACACCATACACTGGAAAAGAAACATCAATTCTTTCATAGCTATTTAGCTGTTCATATATACACATAACTGTGCTTTATTTTAAGCACCACAAAGTTGTTTTGTTTGAAGTGGGTTATTTTGTGGTTTTGGATTTCTTTGTTTGTGAGGAATTTTTTGGGGGGGTTTGGGTTCTTTTGGGGTGGCTTTTTTTTTTGTCCACAATTCTACTTTAAGATCTAGCAAAATCATGCTAAATAGGCTTCTATGACTGAAAACAAGTGGCCTGCTGATTTGAGAGGCATCAGGTGTTACTGAACATTTCAGTTGTGTTTCCCTAAGCAGGTTTTTGTGTGGTCACTGGCACTATGTGAATGTATGCCCGTCTCTGAAACAAGTGGTAAGAATGGTAGGACCTGAGGAACTGAATTGCATGTCTTAAGAAGAAAATAAAAGACAAGGCTCTCAGTCAGGTTTTTACCATTTACCCTAGCTTTTTGGAGCACTTCTGGTAGGGTGGTGTACTTTTCCACTGTTTTATTCTGAGGTATATTGGTGCACGTTTTGAGAGGGACAAGTTGATAAACATGGTCTAGGGCCATATAAAAAACTCTACTCCTATTTAAAAACATCTACCAGAAGACAACCATGAGGATTGAATCCCTGTGGAC
The DNA here is from genome assembly GCA_013399015.1 of Galbula dea. Classification (NCBI taxonomy): domain Eukaryota; kingdom Metazoa; phylum Chordata; class Aves; order Piciformes; family Galbulidae; genus Galbula; species Galbula dea. The sequence continues at coordinate 79,718 of VWZX01007570.1, forward strand.
TGGTGTTTTCTACTCCTTAAAAAACTTCTACTCACCCAGTTAAAAAAAAACAACCAACCAACCAGTGGCAACAAAAAGACCCAGAGAACATCAAACCTCATAACCCTCAGAAAATTAACAAACCAGAAAATTAGTGTTCTGGTTGATAATGAAAAATTCTTCTGCCCTCAACCATATAAACATGATTCTGATTTTTCTTTTGTTTAGATTATGGGTGATTTTTAATATTTATAATCAGACCCTTGCAAGAAAACCCTCCTTGTTCCTTTCAAGGTGGCTTCACTGACTTTAGAGGAATTTCACATAGTGCTGTGCTTGCACCAACAGTCTGTTGATAGGGAATTTTTACTGTAGTTATAAACACCCCAAAACCTTGCCAATTAGCTGAAAACTATTATCTTTTTCCTGCCTGAATGACATGTCCTTCTTATATTGCTGTGTTTAAAGGAGATATGATAGCAAAATAATTTCATATGCTGTGCTTTTACTATAGAACACCTACCTGTGTTCTTCTTGGTACTTAAATTTGTGGTGAAAAAGCACTGAGTTGTTTTGTGGGTGTTCATAGTGCACTTTTATGTGTACTGATTAATTTTACATTCTTTATACCATAAATCAGGGTAATAAGAAGAATTTTCAAATGTGTCACTGCAAATATATCTTTCCCATTGCCTTTGTTCTATTTATAACCTTGTTTTTCTGTACATAAAGTGTTCTTATATACCGTGGAGTAGCTGATGTATAGTAATGGGTGTAGAGCTGTAAAAGTCTCTCTTGGCACTCTTAACATGGTCAGATTATTACTGTGTTCTCTGATTCAGCTAGATGTGTTCAAGGATCTTCTCTGGTCTGAAAGGTCAGCTGCTTTTAGTTGTGCACTGGTAGAATACTAATCCTGTCCTTATTCAAATTACCTGCTACAGTACTTATTAAATTGATGGCCTTGTGCTCTAATTTAATACTGTCGTCTTTCAGAGGCAGGTCGCAGCTGCACTCTGTGCTGAATTAGGTGGTGCTGAGGCAAAGTTCAAGCAGAAACCATAGTTTTGGGCTGCATTTTTTCCCCACTAAATTAGCAGTCAGATGCAGTGTATAATTAATTAGCACAAACCAGGGAAAGCTTGTCATTTAATAAGCNATTAATGCTGTTTAATGTATGTCTGGTTGTTAAATTGAGATGTCTAGTTACATAGGTTCAGTATTTAAGAGCTCCTCACAGATTGTTCGGTGTTTGCTGAGATTTTAAGTCATGTTCCACAAATCAATAAGGGCTTCATTAATGAATTTGAACATTGTTGGTTCAGTTAAATGGATCTGAACTGCGTGGAAAAAAAAGAATAGGGTCTGTAATTGCAGTGGCCAAGAGAGAGTGGTGTTTACTTTGTTGTCCTAAACGTTAAATATTCTGCTTATATCATGCCACTTCTACTCTACATTGCAGCCTTCCCTTTTCCCTATGATCCTTGTTCATAATTGCCTAAGGCACTGTACAACTTTTATGTCTTCAGCATCCAACGTGGTATCAAATGTGCAGAATAATACATTTCAATTTCAATTGAAGATGTCTGCAGGAGTACAGAGGATTGTTGTGCTTAGGAAAAAGGAAAAGGGCAGTATTTGGATCACCCTTGTTTCTTGACAACTGCCTTTCTGTACTGGAAATGAGTGTATTGACCTTAATACTATAATATGCTGGAATATGAAGTTTTTAACACTCCATATATACTATAAGCAATGTGTTTTTAGAAGAAATGTATATTGGCAATGAGTCATTAGACTAACTGCCAAATATAATATGAAATCTCATCTGTTTTGCTCCTGTATGTTTATTCCATGTGGTAAGTGGGGAAACATAATGTTTTACATTGGGGTTCTGTAAGCAGAACACAAGTGATCTGGCCCATGTGAAATAAATGACCTAACATGAACCTAAAGGCTCAAAAACCAGGGAATACTCTGTAACATTCCTGCCTGATGAAGGCACTGTGCTTGCCACAACAGAGATAAACACTCTACTCCCTTCACAGACTCTCTCCTCTGCATCTTGCTTGGTTCTGCAGTTTCTCCAACAGATCCTTCAGCCTGTTTTGTCTGGGTCCTTCATTAGCTTTTCAAATATCCCCTAGGAGCTAGAGCAGTTAGCCCATTTCACGTGGAATCTGTAATTGTAACCCAGATCAAACTTTTCAAGCAGGTAAAACTCAAAAAAACAACTTCTTTTTTTTTTTTTCTCTTAAAAAGTGGAGAATTGTCTCCTGTATGCAAGACCCAGCTTGGATGTGTTGTTAGAAACCAGTGGGAAAATACAGAGTTTAGTGGCAGACCTCCAGGCTGATGAATCACCACCACGTCTGCTCCTGTGTGTGTCACCAGTGACAGAGGTCTATGGAGGGGAGAGAGATGAAGGAGGTAGCTGTGAACCTAAAGTAAATGAAATAAGTTTGAAGCTCACACATTTTTGTTCACAAAAACTTAAAGCTTAAATTAACTGGACACACACACACATATGTCCTAAAAAAACATTCCTTGTTAAGTTTGTTAAATGGACTTGTCTGAACAAAGTAACTTCTTTTAAAAGCTGGTGGTGGTTGTTGGAAATCATTAGCTATGATTTCCTAGTCATTGTACAACAAAAGGTTTCTCTTGCATTAAGAGTGACATCTTCCACTCACTTTTAATGCTCTGCAGAGACTACAAGTCAGATGTTTTCTGGGTTGTGGGTTGGCAGTGTGATCAGCAAGTGAGGAAGGGGAGTGCATATCTGAGAAATTATAAAAGGACCCAGTATGCTCCAGACTGCTCTTCATCTTGAGGAAAAGGAGGCTCAGGGGAGACTTTATTTCTCTCTACAACTTCCTGAAAGGAGGTTGAAGTGAGATGGGGGTTGGTCTCTTCTCCTGGATTACCAGTGAGAAGACAAGAGGAAATGGCCTCAAGGTGTAACAGGGGAGGTTTAGATTGAATATTAGGAAGAATTTCTTCAGATAGAGTTATTAGACATTGGAACAGGCTACCCAGGTGGAGTCACCATGCCTGGAGGTGCTTAAAAACATATAAATGTACTTGGGGATATAGTTTAGTGGCATGGTGGTGATAGGTTGAGGGTTGGACTTCATCATCTTAGAGGTCTCTTCCAACCTTAATGATTTGGTGATTCTATGATCCCTCTCAGTATATTAGGCAAGTTGCTCCTTTGTATGCTAACCTCTCTTGAATACCTGTTTGAAGGGGCAAATTAAGCCTGGTAGGTGGGGTTAGGACACATCATCAGAACATTTCAAGGCTTCAAAGCAGAATAAAAAACTGAATAAGAATAACATTCTTCATACCTGTGTATCACAAGAGACTCAAAGGAGATAAATTGAAGGAGCTGACAACGCTCTTGAAGCTCCATTGTTTCCATTTGGCTACAAAACCAACAAGACAGCAACACATTGATGTACAGAGTGAAGGCCCTGTATGCTGAGCTACAGACTTTATTTTTTTTTTTCTTCTTAGCAGCAAGAAAGTATACATATTTCATATGTCCTGGTTTTAAAGCTTTTTGCAATGTTTGTGATAAAATGTACTGCAGATTTGCATGTTCAAAAACATCCTTGACAGCTATGGAAATTGTACAGTTTGACAACTCCTCATCTTAGCTAAGGCAAACAAACAAGGCCAAGTTGACTGAAGTTTAAAATCTTTCCTAATCCTAGGGATGTGATGGCAGCTTGTTTGCACTGGCATCCAAAAGCTACAGTATTTGTCAAAAAAAACCCCTCAACTCTAACAAAGCTGAGGTAGCTTTGACTGAATTGACCTCAAATATGATGTGAACAGCTGTGTGGAGAGGGAATGGGAGGTTGCAGAGGGATGCTGTCTACATGCTCGTTTGATCTTCAGTCAGCATTATGTGTAAGCACAGTATTTAGATGCCTGAGAAGATGATAAGTCATCAAGTTATGAAAGGAAGTAAGAACATTCTGTAGTTTTATGCTGTCTGTTTGCTCCAGCACCGGATGAGGGTCTCACTGTGGTGGGCACTGTGCAAAGGCAGAACAAATAATGTGCATGTAAAGATTAAAGACTTCTTTATTCGAGCTATACAAACCACACTGTCTTTGATTGACTCCAAGAGAGTTGTGCTTCCTCTTGTCATCTAGTTTGAGCACGTGTTATCTGATAATCAGGCTCAAGAGATAACATGGTGAAGCCTCATTCATAGGGAAGGTATGGATATTGCAGCTCAAAATGGTCTTTCCTGGAAAACTAGGCACTTTGTATGAAAGAGGTCATGTGCTTACACAACATAGCTCATCTCTGAGGGCCAATTAGAGGCTTCTTTGAAAAGTCTGGTCAGTTAAGCCCATTCTCCAACAGTAACCCGAGGTTTATCACAGCAGCACGCTAGCAAATGGTCTCAGGCTAGAAATTGCAGTTGTTTCTGTGCATAATGACAGCAGTTGGAGACCTGGTTTGGAGTCTCTGTGCTAGGTAGCACCCAGATCAACGTAACCCAACTGATGTGCTGCGGTGGCATCACTCTTTTAAGACAAGGAGCTCTTATATTTGCTTTGCTTGAGGAAAAGCTACTGCCTCTGTCACTTGATCTCCCCATTACACCCCAGACACAAGTTTCTTTTTAATGATAGTATTAGCATTTATTTGGCTTTTGTCATAAAGAATGACATATTTATATAACATTTCAGTTCAGCAACTGAAGCGAAGAGATTAAAAACAGACTAATGCTGCACGATGAAGCAGCTGCCTTTGACACATTCTCCCCTGTCTGCTTCACAGGTGTGGAAAATTTGCAAGGCTGTTGAATATGCCTGGGGTCAGGGTTCAGGATGCTGAGCTCTTCAGGTGGGGCCCTGTGTATCACAGAGAGGGGATGCTCAGCAGAGCCATGACCTCAAGCGATGCTTTGCCAAGCCTAAGCGGGATGGATGGAGGACAGCAAGTGAAATTACAGGGAGCTGAGCAAAAGCTGTGCATGGTGTGGAGGTGCATGGTGTTGCTACTCCTGGGTATTTCATGAGAGGCATCAGACTATAATGATGAGTAAAGGCAGGGATTTGGCTCGTGGGTCCACAAGGATGGATTTCATTTCCTGTTTTAGAGACATTGTGGATAGTGAGCACAGGGCAGAGAATAATGGCACTTTACAAATGGTACAAGTGTTTGGAGGAAAGGTGAGGTTTTTCATTAGACTCAAGAGAAAAGGGAAATATTTGTCTCTTAGATTCTCCCTCGTGGTGACCTGCACTTCCAGCATAAATAACTACTTGAAGAAATTCCTGAAAGGAAGAAAATGAGGAGGTAAGCAAAGTGCATTCTTTGTTATTCTTCTGATTTCTTCTTTTCAGTCTTGGTGAACTCCTTTGGTTTTAATTCTTCTGCCTGAACTGACTGTAGCATGATATCATCTGAGTAATTTCTGAGAGCTTGTTTATTTATTCCAGTTTGGTGTGGTGTCCATCAGAGCTCATAGTGATATGAAAAGCCACATTTGCTCTACCCTCGTGAGCGGGGAGCATAAAGTAAGTGCCTTGCTTTTCCAAAGTCATTCCGTGGGTTCAGTTAGGATGCCAGCCTTGTTCAGCATGTTGGCAGTAGCTGTTTAATCTTCTAGGTCAGTGGAAGCCAACCTTGAACAGCTGGAGACTTCAGACTGAAGTTTTTAAGAGAGATTTGACGATGCACGTATGCGTTCTCAACAGGTTGCGTCTGAGTGCATGAAATCCATTGCACACCTCGGTGGAGGCACAGAAACAATTCTAGAAGGAAAGACTGCATCTCAAGGTTTGGTTATATCCTCCTTTTAACAAGGATATTTTTGTTTAAATTTCCCACAAATCAGTCCTGCAAGAAGTCCTCTGCTATAAGAGCACTGAGCCTAGGCAGGGTCCTTTTACCATCAGTGATCTTTAGGAAAACACCAGCTGTTGGAGTAGAATTTAGATTAGCCTGGGTGTTGTTTTACAAAGAATTTAACCCAAACTGAATTAGAATCATAGAATCATAGAACTGCCAGAGTTGGAAGGGACCTCAAAGATCATCTAGTTCTAACCCCCCTGCCTGGCAAGGACACCTTCCACTTGATCAGCTTTCCCACAGCCCCATCCAGCCTGGCCTTAAAAGCTTCCAGGGATGAGGCTTCCACCACGTCTCTGGGCAACCTGTTCCACTGTCTCACCACCTCAAACAATGTGTTATTTTTCATGAAACTCAACAAGACTAACTTTCCATTATTTTGACCATCTTTGAGAGGTGACCTGGTAATGTGAAATAAGTATTTCTCTTTTCAAGTAATTAAAGTTTTAAATATTCTTTTTTTCCTCTTTTTGTAATATTTGGAAAGCATTTTAGTTTTTCAATGTTATAATTTTGTTTGTACTCTAATAATGTTACACAGTTAAAACTCAGACTGCAAGCCTGCCAAACCCCAAAGACACACACAACTGAATACTAAATAAACAAACAAACACTAGAAATGGAACAAGAAAAGAGTATAAATTAGAACTAAGTGACAGAGTTGTAATAAACACTTTATTCGTGGTTGATTCATGTGTTCATTCATATCACATAGAACTTGAACCTGAATGAAGATCCAAATTCAGTCTGGATCACTCAGTATGTAAAAGGCAGCTAAATCTGCCCAGATAAATCTCACTGATGTGGCACTCTGTCACAAAGCAAGGATTTTGCATAATTAGCCTGGATACTCTGCCACGTTTTTCAGGAGCCAGCTAGTTCACTGCCCTCACTGCAACAGGATGACACCCACTATAATAGGAACTCCTAGCTGCTTAGCAGTCTTTATAATTAGGCCTTTTATTTAATTGCCTAAGTATGGATTCAGAAGCCTAATTTTAGGCATTTTTTTTTTAGTTCTTTTGTTCTTGGTTTCCTATTAGGGATTAAAGAGATGATGATCTGAATAGCCTCCTCTCCTCTCCTNCCCTCCCCTCCCCTCCCCTCTACTCTTCTCTCCTCCCTTGTCCTCTCCTCTTCTGCCTTGTCCTCTCCTCTCCTTTCATTTCCAAAATCCCTGCTGTACTAGAAATTCCACTGTAACATGTAAACCAGACAGAATATGCAGTCCAACCATCAGATTAAAGACTAAATATTCCAATCATTAGATCAATTATGCTAAACTCTCTAGGAAGAGCTTTTAGCCCAGTTTTGCAATCTTCATCTTTCCTGGCGGTTTATTCCACTAAGTACTGAAAGTAGTCCAGTTCTTTATTGCCATTTGGGATACTGTTGATATATAAGCTATTCCTGTTCATGTTACACATGCTTTGGACCTGTAAGTAGTTATGAGAAAATTAATCAGTATTGAGACAGGCTGTGTTTGCTACACTCCTCTGTATGACTGTTGAATGTTAACTTCTGAAGATCCACCAGCACACAATCTCTAAAATCACATGCAGTGGGGTCAGAATAAGTATGTCTTTTTTCTTGGATGTTTCTGTTTCCTGATACTTTGGTTATTGGCTGGGGGTGCAGCCAAGGTTCTGAACTTAATTGTGCAGTGGTTTGATTGAGCGTGAGAGTCTTTGTTATTGTAAACTGAGATCATCCAAGGCATTCTGGTTTTAAATACATTAAAGAAAGCATCTTGTTCAACTAAAAAGACAAACTCCTTCTTAATGCAAAGGATTTTATTTTTCTTTTAAACTTCCTTCATTTCTAAGTAAGCAACCTTTTTGTTTTCTCTTCCACATGTCTTTGGAGATGGTGTTAGATATCTCTGAAGTACTTCAGTTACCAACACCTAAGTTTCTGCAAGAAATTTTAACTAGGTTTTTCTTGGGGTTTTATATTTCAGTCTGTGACTTTGAAACCTTGTTGGGAGAGGTAGGAATCAACAGATGTCAGATAGCATGGATGTCTTTTCTGTGAACAGTGTGGAACATTGTAAGTCTATCAAAATGAACAGAGAATCTTGATGTTTATGGTTTTGGTCTTTAATCAAATTGTTTCACCATAATTCATAACCTTTAGTGTTATTTTTAACACTTCCTATTCAAACAGGAGTCAAAGATTGGAAAGACAAATTCACTCACTAAACATTTCACAATATCAGTAACACACTTACATCAGAGACAGCAAACTTGTTGCCTCACATTGTAGATTTCTTTCATAATAACTAGTCTATCTCTCAATAAATACAATGCTGAACATTTTGACTTTCTTTTTTTCATTTATTACTCTTTTAAGACAACACAGTATCTTACAAATGTATGAACACAGGCTTTTTTCCTTTAACTCCTATTGAGATTCCTTTCTTCTGTGTCTGCTATAGTGTTACAGCAAATATGACATCTTCACTTAAAATGAGTCAGAAAAAAATTTCTAAATATCTGTAATTGGAGGCAGAGAAGGATGCTGAAAATTCACATAAAGGATTTTTGCATACTTAGAACCTAAAATAAGGAGTAATTAACTGTTCCAAATATCCTCCCACTTATAATAATAGGATGTCTTCAGTCAAATTTGCAGAATTTATTTTATTTCCCTAATTGATTGGTATATTCATCATTCAATGATATATTAGGTAGAGCTGGATTCTAAATTACTTTTCTCTGATAAGCCTTCCAATTAATTCTTCTCACACTATTTTCCTGGTGACATCTGAACTTCTTTCATTATATAAAACACATCTTGAATAAGACATTGCTGAATAATAATCAGGGATCCTAACATGTTCAAAATTAGAACCCCTGACAAAGTCAAATGCATTCTGATTTAGACAATGACCTCACCTAACATCATTTTCAGTGTATCAGACTGAAGGAGATTACATAGCCTTCCCCTTTTTGTATGTCTATGCCTAAGTTACAAAGTTTAAAGGAAAAAAAAAGCAACAGAAGCAATTGTAAATACTGTTGGTTATGTGGTCTTACATATTAAAGCCTGATTAACATGTGGAGTGCCTGTATTGGTTATATTTTTGTTCTACATAGTCTGACAATTGTCTCCCTTTCTTGTCTTATTAATCTGTCTTGGAACAGTATTTCTGTGTTTGGGCAAGTAGACAAGGAGGTAAGTTATTCTTTAAAATGTATGTTAAATGATGCACTGTATTACGTTTGCTTGCAATTTGCATTCTTCTTAATGCATCTGCCAGATTTCTTTTGCAGAGATAGCATTTCATAAACCAGAGAACACTGATAATATCTGATTTAACTGACTTGCTAATACAAGGAGCAGATCATTTTAAATGGACCTTACATCTTTATAGGATGTTAGAAATGAAGACATTACTTCAAAATGTAGGTAATTATTGCCTCCTCTTTTATCAGTACTATTTTCTGAGGTATTATCATAAGATAGCACTTTAGTATTAAGCAGGGCCTTAGAGTGGCAATAAATCAGTCCAACTGAGTCATCATTGTCCAAGGCATCTGAACTACTGAAATGTTGTGGATCCTACAGAGAGTGTGAAATCACTTGACCCTTGGCATTAACCTTTACTGAATGAATAGACACTGCTTTCCACATCGTGGAACAAAAGCAGAATAGTATTGATTAAACACCACATTCACTTGATATTAAATACTGGCTGAACTCACTTCTTGCTTTCCAGCTCCAGTGGGAGAAACACAAGAGTGTCTCAGAGTCTCAGGAGAATGTGTGTTTGTAATTCAGAACAATGTTTTTCCTTCAAAGTTTTCTTTCTTTCTTTTTTTTCTCTCCCCCCCTCCTCCTCAGATCAATAACTGGCAACCATGATCAGCCATGAGTATGTATTGTCAATTCTGACCTGTGTACTTTATCACTTGGGGTGAGAGGTCACAGTGCTGTGACTAATAATGCAGTTGTCTCAGGCATCAATTGTTTCCTGCCTGTAATGTAGAGTATTTAGATCTATATTTATATAAAATACATCTATATGTACACATGTGTTTTAACACCCTGCTTTATTACAACTCTTGTTTACCAAACCCCTCAGCTATTTGCTTTGAAAGTCTGATTAATCTGCTGGATGCCATCCTATTTACAAAAGCTCTCAGAGATTTACTAAATGGTTTTTGCTCTTGGCAGGAATGTTGAGTTCCCAGAAACTTGGAAGTATCAAAGTGGGAATCTTGGGAATTAACTCTTTACCAATGTTATGGAAAAAAACCAACAACCAAACAACAAAAAGAAAGCTGTTGCTTGGTTTGATAAGTGAGGAAAAGGAAGGAATAAAAACAGGAGAAGGTTAAACAGAAGGATTGTTTCAGTAAGTTCTGTTGTGTCTTATATGAGGGAAGATTCTGCTCTCATGTGCATGGTTATAAGCCCAGAGTATCTCAGAAACGTGTTCCTGTAGTGAGTAAGTCCTTCTCTAGCCCTGCTGATTCAACACATAAAAAGTTGATAGTGAAGAAAATGTGGAATACAGTATAATGAATAAAAGCAGCTGCAGCAACATCACTGTCTGTCTACCAGCAGACAACCATTCTTACCTTGAACTGCATTCCAAAAATTTTGCCTGTATTTAATTCCTTTTTTTTTTCCTTTTAAACCTAGAGTTCAGCTCCATAAATAATTATGTGGTTTAAAACCATGTTTTATGCAATATGCAATGCTTTTGGGAAAGCCCACAACAGATAATGGTCTATACAAGTCTAACATTGTGGGGTTTTTCTTCCAGTTCAGAAGATTTTGTAATATTGAAAGCCAGTGGTATTGCATCACTTTCACCGTTGTTTTCATCACTAAGGTCTTGATGGGTTTATAGTCTGCCTGCAGATTCCTAGCTGTGTAAGTGGTGAGTGTAATCCATGCAGATTTTGAGCTGGATGTCAGAATCACAGAATATTAGGAGTTAGAAGGGACCTTGAAAGATCATCTAGTCCAACCCCCCTGCCACAGCAGGATTCCCTACACCAGGTCACAAAGAAGCACGTCCAGATGGGGTTGGAATCTCTCCAGAGAAGGAGACTCCACAACCTCTCTGGGCAGTCTGGGCCAGTGCTCTGGCACCTCAACTGGGAAAACATTTCTTCTTGTATTCACATGGAACCTCCTATTGCCCCTTGTCCTGTCACTGGGCTNAGGGCTGGTCTTTTCCAGGTGCAATGCACTTGCCTGTGTTGAATTCCATTCAGTGTCTCCCTGCCCAACTCTCCAGCCTGTCTAAGTCAGGCTGAAAAGCAGCACAACCCTCAGCATTCAGTCTGGGGAGTATAGTTTAGGTACATAAGAGCCCATGCATATGAGTAAGATTTTTCAAAAATAATATTGAAACCCTGAAGAAAATTGGCCACAAAATATATGTAGATAACACAATTTTCAGCTACAAGATCTCCTAAAATTTAAAAGAAGGAGCAGAATGGAAAAAACATAGTCTGGTTCAACCTGTAGATAAACATATTTGTGAGGAGAGACATTGTTGTTTATTATTAGTAGTAATAAAAATTCTTCATTTGTTTTGGAAACTTACAAGAAACCTTAGGAGCAGTAGGTGCAGGAAGTTTCTGGAGAGGAACAGCTATTGACACTCCTTTAATTCAGCAGCCTCCTATTTCAGGACTGAACAGAGAAATTGTATGAGGCAGTTTCATTGTGCTTCTCAGTCCTTGCTCTTAAGTGAGAGATCTTTCAGCTGAGCAGCAAATGTCCTGCTGTATAGGTTTATATTCAAAAGATAAAATGGAGGGAGACCTGTGGCTATGAAAAAACTGTGCAACTGTTTTTTTTTTAATCCCACCAGCAGGAAGGACTTTATCTCTTCTGTGGAACTGTAACACAAAGTTTTATTTTGTTTTGGGTCTCTGCTTTCTTTCTTTTGAAGTTATTTGTTGTTTCTGTTGTTGATCCAAATAACATTAAAAAAACCCAGAAATACATAAAAAACCAACCAAAATAAGGCTGGAGTCCAACTTATTCCCTGTCTAAGGCCATTTCAGCTTTACCTAAGAGCTGAAAAAAAAGGTAACAGGTACACCCCAAACTATTTAGTGGCCCTCAGCTAATAAAAGCTAAACTCTCTACCTTGAAGTGGCTTCTCTCCAGACCGTCTAACGCTGTTCTTTATGTACCCAAAGGGAGTTTCACTGAGTGGACATTATTCTCCTATCTTTCTTGACCTGCCTGTTTATTAAGCCACTGGGTAAAGGTTATTCCTTGTCCAAAGTGTTCTTCAGCTTTGCAGCAAATACTTTACCTGTAGTTGTGTGATGTGCTGTCTGCCACACTTTCTGGAGTAGCAATTTCGTTTGGTTTTGGTTGCAGTATTAATCATACATAAAGAACTAATAAACAGAAGGACTATGTTTATTTAATATATCTCTAGGCACACATAATGAAAAGTACACCACCATAATCTAAATGGGAATGAGGCAAGGGATGTTCATTTTCATGTAGTAGGGGAGCACACTCCATGCTGTCTGATAATGATGGAAAGGATAAAAGGATAAAGTCGCTTTAATCCTTGCTTCTCTGCTATAAACCTGTTAATGTTTGTACATACATGCATATTTCTGCAGAGTAACAAGTCATAAAAGCAGATAAAGTAATCTGGAACTTTACTACAATCAGGAGGAATACAGTTAAAATTGTCTTCATGCCAATCAGAGCTCTATGTTTTATATCTGAACTAATACACATCTCCAAATACAGCAGTAAAGGAGTTTATTAATTCACCAGACACAAAAATAACCCTGTAAAAAATTCTGACTCAGTCTTCCTTTTTTTTTTTCTTTTCTTGTTCTGGAAGGAAAAACCACGTTGAATTTTCAAAATATTTCTGTCAGCTGGAGGGATGACGATGGTGGCATTTCCTCAGAGGATAAACTCTTACTCTGTCTAGTCACAGAGAAATAAGATTAAAATCTTGAGAGTATCAGTCTACCCCAAAGAAGGGGAGTAAAGAGAGGGAGTAACTCCCTTGCAGAAAGGTCCATAAAGGCATTTACCTTCTCAGATCATAGGTGCTGCAAACTAATCTGTTAATTGTTAGTAGCCAGACACTGCTGCTGTCCAAGTGTCCTTAGGCAACCTATATTTTTCCACAATAAGGACACACTTCTTGTAAAAACATCCACCTCATAAGGTCAGGTATGCTGCTGATGTGACCTAGGCCATAGAAATAGGCAACTTCAGTAAAGGGTTTGCCTACATAATCCTCATAGTTTGAGATCATGCTGTCAACTGTGTTTTACAGTCTGAATAGACACCTCTTAAATCTGAAGTATTTCTTTGACTCATCAATATCATCCTTCTTTTACCTGTAACTTCAGTTAGTTTACTAGTTTGAACTTCAGCATCACACTTGCACATGTAATAGGAAAAAAACCCCACAGTAATGAAATGTCATTAATTCACACTCATGGAATTATACCCCAAATGGCAAGTTTTCTCCTGACTAGGGAGGTACAGTGATCTGAGGGGCTTATATATAGACAGACAAAAGTACTCCGTGATGTAAGAGTGTGTGCAGTGTAGGTGAGCTGCTGCTTCTCCTCTTGCCAAATACTATTACTGCAATTCCTCACCAAGAGTAAATACCATTTAATACCAAAACATCTAGTCATAAGGGCTATTGTTTCTTGAACTCGTAGCCAACAAGAAGATTGGGTAAATCCTTATAGAAAAATCGTAGTGCCACAGATGTCAATGAAAACTTTTTGTCATAGCTGTCAGTCAAGAGAGATTTCACTTCTTTTGTCAGAAATCATTCCTTTCTTGAACAATGGATTCATAGCATATTCATAGCCAGGTCTAAAGTAGGTTTGAAAAGCATTTAAGCAACTTTGCAGAGTTCATCATCGCACACATCCTTTGTATTTCTTTTCCCAACCCAAGAACTACTAGAACTGGGTAACTGCTTTCGTGGTATTCTATTTTTCTTGGGGATTAGCCTCTGAAATCTCACCTGGCTTGAACTTTTATATATCAGCTGTTTTGATTTATTTTTGAAGGGGAGAGGATTGTGACAAAAGCTGAATAATTCTACATTTAAAAATCCATTTTAGAGGGGCAGACTTCTAAAAGCAGTTAATAAAAAGAAACCTATTCTGTTCTGCCATTTATTAATACAGAGAAAATACTGCTCTAATACTGGTATAAAATATTGCTCAGGAGGAGCAGAGTGACAAAAGTGGGCACTTTGGAAGAAGAGGCAAAACACACCTTAATATTTATAAGCAGCAAGGTATAGTTCTGGAATCTTTCTGTGAGCAAAATGTGTATCTTTTGGAAGTAAAAGGAACCAAAATAACAACAACAAAAACCTCTTCATGCACTTTCCCCACCTTGAGTCTAACTTTCCTTACTCAGAATTCCTCCAGCAAGGAGCTGTCTTTAGTAGTATGCCCACCTTTGTGGGGACAATGAAAATAAAGATGAAATTTAAAAAAAATCATGGGCTACTATTACATTTTTACAGAAACAACATATTTTAATCCATGACTATTATTCTTTACAGCAGGGCATCAATAAATAAAGACAAATTTGCCTCATACTGTGGAGAATCTGTAGAGTGATCGAGGGCCGCTGTGCAGTGTGGCTGAAGAAATAGGAAGAGCACAGTGAAATTGGTTTTAGAAGCTTGTGTTACTAGTCCTTTAACATTAAATTTAATTAATAAAGACTTCACAGTCTCCACAACAATGAAAATTGCTCATGGTAGTCTTTTTATGTCTAATGTAAGAACTTAGCAAGAAAGGTTTTGCTCTGCAGTACAGACAAAAACCTGGAAGGGAAATAACAGAATCCTAGAATGGTTTGGAATACAGTGAAGGAATGTAACTTTTGCATTTGTATTCCTCTTTGATGGCTCATTTTTTCCCATTTTGCATCAACAGTTAATGTGGCAGCCTTGCTAAGTTGATGTTGTTGGAGTTTTTCTGTTTCTGAACAGCAGCTCTGAGAGGTTTGTCCAGCGCTGCCTGATGTGCATGACTGTAAATTAATTTGCATTGCTTGATGCACACATTAGGATATGTGGCATTGACTTTGGAATGAAGATCAATATTCTTTGATCTTGAAATCCTTTCTCTTGCTGCAAGTGGAAAGTTGCATAAGGAGAGCATGCAATGTGGAACCAGGAGGACAAAGGATTAGAAACAGTAGAAAATTGACGTGCAATAGGTCATCTTTACAAATGTAAGCACAAGTTAAGAAATCGAGAACAAAACATATTCCTGTTAATGACTGTGTTTGAGGAACTGTCTCTGAAGTGTATTGTATAAAGCTTCTGATAAATTAATTTCTTTAGGTTTAGTGGGGTTTTTTGGTTTGCTTTGGTTTGTTTGGGTTTGAGGTTTTCGTGTTAGAACTTCCTAAGTAACTAGATTTCCCTTATAAAAATAGAATCACTCCATTATTTACACTTGGTCTTACTTTTAAATCCCCTATAGCAAAAAAAAAAGACACTTTTTTCCCCCCACATTGCACAAAAGATCAGGTAAAATGGCAGTTTACACCTATGTTTTTGCATGTGTGTGAAATGCTACCTAGGCTGCTTTAAGAAACACTGGTTCCCAGATTAGTGGCCTCCAAAATCATCCTACGAGCTGGATGTTGCTGTCTTGTTAAAGTATGGTATAAAATATTCACTTGGACTAGTCTGCTGGCTCAACAGTTTAGGAATTAAAACCTTGATACAAGTTTACAGACTAGACTACTGAAGCTCATGTTAGACTTTTCAGTGTTGCACTGGACCTTCTTTTGCAAGATTGATTTTACAGGGAACCTTGCATCTGCTCTATCCTGCACTGCCTAAGTGAAGTGTCTACCGCAGCAGATAAGGCTCTGTGGGATAAGATAGCAAAGACACGTTCTCCAATAAAGATATGAACCAAATTTCCTACTATTTAACCTCATGTTTAACATCTAGTTTATTCAGTGGATAATCCTATAGATTTTCTTGGAATTATTCAAGGAATGGAGTAGTCAAGATGAGTTGAGTCTCAAAAAAAGGACATTTGTTGCTGATACCCAAAACTGATGTGTGGGCTTGTTGATGTAGTGTCCTATGACTGTGTCCTGTGATGGAGCTTAGAGTGTATATCCTGCCACATGGATATTATAGTTAGCTGACTTATCAAATAAAGAAGAGAAGGACTCTAACTGTAGGAGTCTCTTTAAGGTCAGAGATATTGCTGTAATTTTCTACATCTCTGGTAAAAGCAATGACAAGATATGTCTTCGCCTTCATCCACATGGACCATTTTTGTGCCTCAGTGCTTAGTAATATGTTAAGAAAGCAGTATTTTTGTGATGAATAATGTCTCCCCAAAAATCTTAATATTGCTAATGCTGCCAGGATTAATTACCAAATGCTGTCAATAATGAGAGGCTCCAACAGAAAAAACTACTTTCTGTAAAGATCTTTTTGACACTGGTTCACTTTCTTGTCTCCAGCTTAGCTCTGTTACTGGTAGCCAAAGCAGAAGCATTTTTCTCAATAACTTTTAAGTGACTGCCCACATTCTAAACACAACATGGCACAACTGAATCTTAGAACAAATAAAGGATTTAAAAGCACTGGCCCTAATTGTGCAGGTAACAGATGGGCAGTGATAACAGCTATGATTCTGTGTCAGGAACTGGACCGCCTAAATCAAAAGACTGTAAAATTCATGTGCCTGGGACATGAAGGTGACTTAGGAACCCAAAACACACTCTCCCTCTTTTTATTCTGCAGTGTGTTCTTCTCCTCAAAAAGACACAACCACTTGTACTGTGCTAGAGCTTTTCCTAGTTTCAGAGACAGTGATTCAACAATGATCAGTTCATTCTGGCATTCCCTATGGTGGGGGAAAAAAAAAACCCTAGAGGGAAAGGGTTAGGTGTAATTCAGTGCACATGAGAAGTATGAATGACTTGGTATTTTGTAAATGATTCAAACCCCATTATACTATGTCTCTGCTTAATTAGCTGGAAAACTGTGTTTAAATTCTGAACTTGAAAACTTTCTGATATTGTGGGTGTTTCTGCTTTGTCTTAAGCCCCCAGAGTGCTGCTGAGAAAGGAATTTGGTACTGTGTGAGCTGCTGGTGATATGTAGATATGCAGAGGTACATACAGGACTGGTGTATATAGTTTTATTTGCAAATATCCATATGGAAAACATTGCTATGGATTTTTAAATCCTCATTTCCTCCCTCCCCTGAAATTTCTTCTCCTAGAAGATAAATTCCAAATTCACTTTTCTTCAGCAAGATCTGACTGAAAAAATTTATAAGACTGTTATGAGCCCATATTTTTGCAGCTCCTTATATCAATATTGTGCAAATACCTCCACTTGGACCATAAAGATAACATCTTTTGTTAAAAGTCATGAGCTTCCTAACCTTATTTATTTGGCACAGCTTTCAGGGAGAGCCCATGTTCTAGGGAATGAAGTAGTTACATAAATCCCCTATGTGTTCCTGGACATTCTGATCCACCTTTCTCAAGAAACGAATGGATAGAGTTAAAGCAGTAAGCTGCATCATTCAAATATGACTAATTCATATACAGAAAAATGCTGTTTTTTATTCATGCTAGTCATTTCTCCACTAGAAAAAAAAAATAAAAGAAAGGTTGGTTAAAAAATATCACTGATATTGCAGCAGCAAAGACTGTAAAATACATTAAATAAAGGGTGCTTGATTCTTCAGGTATTTCAGCCACCCTTCTCTGAAAGAAAGACAAACAGAAAGTAAAAAGGGTAAGCTAGTAAGACAACCCTTTTTAGTCAGTTTACAAATAGTTAAATAAAAATACAGAACCCTTGAAAATTAAGGCTTGTAATGGAAACACCATTGACTTCTCCTGGTATTTCAGTTCTATAATCTCTTTATTAACATTGTTAAAACAGAGGGGAATGATTCATGTGTTTTAACTTATAAACTATTGTCTATTTTGTTGCATCTTTTCTTCTTCATTTTTTTTTTCCTTCCCAATTCACTCTGATCTGAAGGGTCTGTGGATTTATCTTCTGCCTGTCATTTGTCTTTGCATGACTTTAAAATAATTAATTGCTGCACTCAGTGATGATTTATGATTTCTACTGACGTAATTAATGATACACATCAATTTTTCTTCTTAATTGAAGGAGTCACAACAAACTTTTTGAAATACATGTTAAAGGAGGGCAAAATAGCTTTGGAAAATTACCTTTAGAATTTTCATTTTGTATTAGGAGGAACCAGGAAGAGAATTAGTAATTTAATATTGAAGGCAGCTAAAGACAGTTTGAAGAAAGAGACAATTTGCTGCCATAGAGCAAAAGAATTCAGACAAAATAAGCATCCAAATAATGTTGTCAGGAGAATTTAAGTTAGATTTCCTGTCATTTTAGAAGCAAAAAGCTCCTTTAATGTATTCATGTGGTCCTATTTTTTTGGTTTTGTCCCTTTCACCTCTTACTTCAGCAGTGAAGAGTGAAGGAAAAAGCTCATAAAATTATTCTAACCTCGACAAAAGAAAATGTATCTGAACCATTTTGTTTTTCTCTTTTCTCCTTTTTAAAGACTCACTTCTGACTCTCTGTTTTGCAAACCAAGAAGGTATGAATAGGCATTGAATCAGCTTTAATTCTAGAATATTTGTTTAAACATCATAAACTTTCAAATCACCTAAATGAAAGCTACCTTTCTCAGAACAACTGTTTTATTGCAGGGCATGGGTCGCCTCCACACTTGTTTTCTTGTCAGGCTTGAAACTTTGAGAATGATATAATCTACTGAATTCTGTGAAAAGAAGCAGAAATCATTTTCTGGGCAATTGTTTTACTACTTTGTAAGTTTAATCAATTGATGCTTAAAGGAAACTCATACCCAGCATATAGAAAAAGCAAGTTTAAAATAACATTTCCTCTATCGTAACAATTTGTTCATAAGAACTGAAGCAAAGTAATCGTTAAACAATCACTATTTCTATACAATCCACTTCATGAGACAGGAGGGGTAGAATTCTCCTAGGCAACAGTTTATTGTCCTTTTTTTTGCTATTATTATTATTTTTTTAATTTTATTATTATTTTATTGTTGTTTTGAAAAGCAACAGTAGATGAGTCAAGTGTTGCGAACTTGATTTGAGTATTTGATGGTGGTGGAGTCAGCTGCCTATTAAAAGTGTGATCAGGTAGTTTAGAGTGTGACTAGCTGTGTCAACAGAAGGAAAGTGGAGGATTAGTCTCTATGGCAACAACAAAGCATCCCTGTTTGTAGACAGNCATTTGCATGAGAAACCTGGCAGGGATTGTTCTGAGGTTTATATCTATGGTTTGATAGATTCTTTGTGGGGGAGTATTGCTGGTGAGAATAACTTAATTTTCAGTTCTCTGTATGACAGAATTGTTGGAGCATGGATTGAGGGAAAAACACACATCAA
This sequence comes from Galbula dea, assembly GCA_013399015.1. Taxonomy (NCBI): domain Eukaryota; kingdom Metazoa; phylum Chordata; class Aves; order Piciformes; family Galbulidae; genus Galbula; species Galbula dea. Next base: position 99,026 of record VWZX01007570.1, read on the forward strand.
AGGACCTGGGCTGAATAATATGCCACATTTCAAAACCAAGAGACATCATAGCAATATTACAACTGTACCTTCTCAAAACTGCAAGTTTAAAAACATTTTCTCCTCCAGTTTGCTAAAAATCATTACAATTAATCTGGAGTTCCTTAATAATTAAGGTTCCCATTGGAAAGGTTTCATATATTTCCAGGTGTTCTCTAATTTAACCAAAGAACCTTTCTGTGTCACTTAATGCACTGCAGTTGGAAGACAAGAAGTGCTGTAATTGAAGTAGTCTATATCAGGATTAACAGTATTCTTTTTATTTTCTAAAGGGAAAAAAAGAATGAAATATGTACTTCCCTGTTTAATTTTTCATAGTTTATGTGTCTAGGTACTAGCTACAGCGACATGAATTCACCTTTAGGCCAGTTATTGTAGAAGCATCATGAAACATCTTTTAATCTTATATATTAATCTTATTATATGTTAGCAAAAGTCCAACTGACTGAGAACAGATCCAGACTGGGGTTATTTGTCATGTCAAATCTGAAATATATTTAGATCTCTCTCAGTGAATGTATTTCACCTAAATCCTGTCAATTTTTTTATGTTGGGAAATGAAAGTTTTAAATCTATTTTTAAATCCTGATAAAGATACTATATAAGTAGTGTATTTCCCAAAGACACATGGAAAACCACTAGGAAATGTCCAGCATGTTTGCTTGAGATTTTAAAGGTTTATTTGTGTCAGGAAAGTCTCTGGTAAGTCTCTGGTAGTTTAACTGCTTAATTTGACTTGGTGCAAAAGGGCCTTAGTCTCCTAAATGACATGCTTCTGGAATTAACTTCTCTCCCATCCTGATCAAAAAGTGTAGCTGGAAAAACTTTTTCTTATCACACCTGCCTCTGATTTCTTCTATGAGCTGGAAACAGAAAAGACAAATGCTCCTGAATCTCAGGAAGGAGTTCCTCTTGTTTCAGCTCTGTAGGAAAAAATTTTTAAGCCTTCATAAAGTGCTGGCTGGGCACGATCAGAACAGCAGCCTCAGTGCATGGCTGTCCAGCCATGTCTGAGACCCTAGGCTTTTAAATTCTGCCCTTGGTTGTGAGTGCTGTAACAAAACCAAAAGATAAAGCAGGTTAGAGTGAGACAATCGACTAGAGTTAGATGGTAATTGCTTTTTTTTGCCAGGTTCACTCCTGGTCATTCATACCCATGGATAAAACCTAAGAAACTCTTTTCTGTCTTCCAATGATAAATTGGTTTTTGTTTGTTTGGTTGGTTTTTTTCTTCCCCCTGTAAGGTAGAAATGAGAGAGTGGCAGGCACTGCTGGTGCAGGATCCTACTGAGAGTTTCATTTCCCAAAGTGAGAATATCAATGATGATGCTTTCCCAGAGACTGGGGATACACTGGTTTACCCATCAGCTGTTATCTGTATATTTACATATATACAAATATATATTGTGGGTGCACACAGTCCACAGAAGAATGGCAGGATAATTGTCTTTTGCCATCTCCTTACCCTCTTCCCATCCTGTTTTTATTTCCCAAGTATTTCTTGCACTGCACCAGCCATGGCCAGCCCAGCCCGGTGAGGCTGTGTCTCTGGCGTGCTGAGCATGCTATAAAAATACAGCAAAAGGATGAACCCTGCACAAAGAGCTCCCAGTCCTCAGCCAACCTTTTTACAAATGCACAGCTTCCAATGGAAAGTGGCTGACAAGGAAAAATGTGCTTTTCTGCAAAAAAAAAAAAAAAAAAGGATGCAAACAAAACCTGAAGTTTTGACCTTCAACCCGAGTGAATATGGAGTCTCTCTATAGGCTGTTTTTCAGCAAAGGTGAAAAACTTGCAGTGGCAGGAGCTGGGACTGTCTTGGTGTGTAAAACACCCATGAGCCTGACATAAAAATAAAAATGAAAGTATTGGAATATTTGATTTTTTATGTACATATATATATATGTATGTATTTTACTTGCTGTTTTTAGGAACTCAAAGGAAACTTTGTTTTCATAATTGCTATTTTTTTCTGTGTGTCCAAAGGGCAAGTGAGGTCAGTTTACAAAGGAAAAAAAAATAAAATAAAAAATAAAATTCCAACAGTTTCATTACTATTTTTCTCCTTTTCTTTTGCTGATGCCCTCTTTTTAGCCTGTACTTTGTTTATGCTTTGAGAAAACCAGGAGGTAAAGCTCAGCTGAGGCACCACCCTTAGGACTATAGCTTACTCTGGTTAAGTTCTAGGAATCATTTTTGCTTTTTTTTTTTTCATTTATTTTTTTCCAGACTTGACAATCATCTTATTTTTTCCAACTGCCTGGAACTGACATAGTACAAATATGTCCATCCACTATCACTGCAGCTCCTGTGTTTCTGAACAGGTCTTTGCATAGCCTATCAATGAGCTGATCAAACTGGTGATGCTGGGATTTCGTGCCTTTTGACAGCTGAAACTGCTCTGCTTTTCACAAGCTAATTATTGTTTTCAAGGGGCAGTCACTATCAGAGCCTACAAGCTTCTTTTTTTTCCACCCCCACAACAGGCTGGAAATGCTTAAAAGGTTTGCTTTTCCCACCCTCCACCTACTAAAATTACTTTGAGAAGAAAAGAAATGGTTGTTAGCATGGAATATTGAGGTGCTGCTCCATACTCCAAGCTAAAAAACCCACTCTTTCTGAATCCTTCCATAGAGATTTTGTTATTTTAAACTAAAATACTGTCTTGGATGCTGTGGGTGTATTATTTTTTTTTCCTTTGCTCTCTGCTCTTGTAAGCTCCAGCCACCCTTTAAAGGAACTATTTTAAAATAGGTCTTGCCTCATAATCACTTATAATCTCTGCAGAAAGTATGTTTTGCCTTTTCTCAGTTCTTTAGGAACTCAAAAAAGTTGTGGATTGAGTACCTGTGTTCATCAAATAAAAGAAAGAAGTCTCTAAATGTATAATAGCTTCTTTTTTTGTTCTATGGTTGCTGTCCTGTGGTGGCTGCAGCTCCCTGTCTGTTACCTGCTGAACATACACTAATTCATGCAGGTTTCCTTACCTTCTCTCTTCAGCTGATTTGCACTGGTTATCTGTGTTTGGGATGGAAAGGAGGTTAGGGATTGGAAAGGTCATGACTACTCAGTCTGTAATGTTAATACCACACTTCCCTCTCTTAAGAACAAAACTATGAGCTGGTTTCATATGTAAAGAAGAAAATATTTAAAATCCAATTTAAAATGCAGTAAAAAAAAAGAGGTCTTGTATTTTTGCCTAGCAGTTTGTGATATCTGATACCGATTTTGTTACAGCATAAAGTTTTCAGCCTTGTATTATAGCCATGTCTAAGCGAGATGCAATGCTAAAGCTGAGAAAATTCACTTAAAACAAGAGCTCTGTCCAGAGCTCCACAGCAAATCAAAGCTAGTTCTTGCACAGCTACGTGCCTGGGTGTTGGAGAAATGATCAGAGGCTGTTAAGCAATTGCTTTGGTAAATGGGAGAAATTTCGAATTAATATATTGCAAAGTATGATGAACTGCAGAGTTTCATCTACTGTGTGCTGAGAGGAAGAAGTGATCACAGGTTTGAGAGGCCAGAGGCAGAGAGTTCCTATATTTTAGTGTGGTGTTGTTCACATATTTTAGAAAATAAAGTGGGAGAGTTGTCATTGCTGGGGACACTAATAAAAATAAATTAATGAAAATAACAACTACGCATTTATTGAGAGACATCCCTTTCCGTGCTGCTTTATAGAGGAAGGAGAAAAGAGACAGAGAAGAGGAAGAATAGAGACCCTAGTAACATAATCTGCTCTGATTTACAGACCATATAGCCTGGAGTTTCATTTAATGGACTGGAGGGAAGCATTGTGTAGTATTATCACTTTCATTCTGCAAAATCAGTATTCGTCCATTAAGGAAATAACATGTATTCCACTTACAGGTTTTTAGAAGGGTACAAATCCATTCTGTGGAAGGGTTAGTAGACATGCAAAATGGAAGTGAGCTAGCAGAAATGAGTGTAGTTATAGCTTTGCTTTCCTCAAAAAGGAAAAAAAAAAAAAAAGAAAAGAAAAAAAGCAATTTTGAAAATGGCATGTAAGTTAAAGCTGCCCCTGGCCAGCTTTAAATTATGTGATTCTCACTTATGCAAGATGCTGCTAGAGGAATTCTTTGGCTCTCATTAACATGGAATAATCCCTCTAGACTTCACACACAGCAGACATACACAGGCACATAGGCATTTCTACTGTCAGTTGCACATTTTCCAACTGCAAAACAATAAGCAGTCTGCAATGGTTCTCTTCAAGCAGCAGACTTAAAATTCCCCATATCTTTACAGGCAGTCCTCTCTTTTGTTTTAAGAACAGTGTTGTTAGCATGCCTTGGGAAAAAAAAAATTGTTTGGAACAATGAAGAGTGATTATCTTCATTGCAGTAGCTTGGGTGATCTTCATTTTCTCAATTTTCTAGGCACAGTGGGGAATTCACCCAGAACCAAATCAGCAGCTGCCACCGAGCTTTTGACTCTGCCATAACCTTATGATAGGTTTTAACCTTAAAAAGGTGAGGAAGCTGGAAGACTGCATGAAGGAGGATAAAGTGAACTTTTAGAATACTATCTAGAAAGTTAGGACAATCCTGCAAGTCATCAAAAGATGTGTAGATGTGGTGCTTGAGGACATGGCTCAGTAGTGTAAGGAGGATGTTTGGACTTGATGATCTCAGAGGTCTTTTCCAACTATAATGATTCTATGCTTCCATAGACTTCCCTATAAAACCCCCAGCTGCACCTGAAAATGGCCATGGCAGGCTAAACCCCCTAACTTTGGCTGTACAGTGCAAACTGAAGAGCTTGGACTACAGCTACCAAACCAGGCTAGTGAATGACTTTTTAATGTGGAGTAATCTGCCAAAGTCTGAAAGCATTGTTAGGTATTTAGCTGCTCCCAGGCATCTGGGATCTTCTGTGGAGGAGATATGTTTGCTGTAAGTATAAGTGGTTGAAAGCTAGAAGAATTTGAGCTTGAATCTTGCTCAAGGCAGGCAAGGTGGGGTTTTTTTTCCTAACAAATTAGTTGCTCTTTCTCTCTCCTTGTCTTACTGATCTCCCAGCTCACTAAGCCAGCCTTTTCGTTCTTCCTTAATTTCTCTTCAACTATAGGACCAGAAAGGTATGAGAAAGTTGAGGTCATGGTGTAAAGAAAAAAGGATTGAACAAACATGATAGAAGAGAATGCAACCACAGAGCAAAATTGGCTAATTGGCAGAAACAGCCAAATTCTCACTCCTGGGAACGCTCATTTGATGTCAACAGGAGTAGGTCTGTAGCCCCACCTGGAGGCACTGCAAGGGGACTAATTGCTGCAGCATGTGCCTTACAAGGGACAGCATCATAAAGACAGAATAATAGAAACTCTGGGACTGATTTGCATAAGCTTCCCTGGCCTATAAACTCAGCAGAATATTTGGCCTTAGCTGTTACTCTTCATTGTGGGCCCAACTTCTTACAGCTGGATAAATTATGGTGGATAAAAGCTCAACTGTAGCTGCTGCAGGTACAATTTGTGTAGATAACAAGGTAGGATTGGAGGGTCTGGAGATGGGTGAGATGGTGTGGAAGGTTACCTTACTTGTTGGTTTTGTGGGACTCTACAAGGGAGCTGTCTCTTTCTCTCCTCTTGGTCCTGCCTTGGTGGTTCTCTTCCATCACATTTAGGCAGTCTCAGTTGAAAAAAGGGGCAGGTGAGATGACAAGAACATTTGTTAAGGGATTCACTCAAAGCATTCTTGCAGCAACACAGGTTTTAAGCACGTGGTGAGAGTGGTCCTACTCTTACCTTGCAGCATGGACTTTGGGAAGCATGAACATTGAGGGTGTCACCTCTAGGTAAAACCAGAATTGAGACAGATGCTGCTCTCACCCGTGGAGGAGCTCAAACTCTCCTCCAGTCAAGTAGTTGTACATTATGATGGTGAAATTTACCCTGTGTGTGTGAGTGCAGAGCTCTATCATATGTGTGGTAGGTGATGGGCTCTGCCAGCATCTGACCCACCTGCCAATGTCTCAAGGTATTCATTCTGCTCTGTGGTTTGGGTTTTTTCCTTTTCTGCAGTCTGATTCCTATGTAAGAAATCATTTGCTGTCTTGTACTCCAACCCCTTTGGATGAGTTTGTGAAGACCTGTTTCTGTGTGTATTTTTTTTTAATTTCATTTTTTAATTATTACTATTTTTATTTTGTTTCCATGAAGATGTTATTGCTTGGAACTTTGTTTCCTTGCCAGATAATGGAAACAAACTGAAATGATGGTTACAGCTAAGAAAAAGGATGTTGTTGAGAAGGATGATTTTCAAACACCAGGTGATAGGCAGTGTTTCAGGAAGATATAAAATAAATCTTATTTAAAAGATCTTTTTAAGCTCTTATAAACTAGATTTTGCCAGAGAGGGAAGGGTGCAATGGAAATTCAGGTTCAGAAACTCAGGTTGTGTAAGTTTGCCATGTTTCTCTTTTCATGAAAATAATATATATACATCTCAATTTGCTAGCAGATATTGATGATTGATTCTTGCAAGAGTCTGTTACCATCTGAGTGTTCTCCATGGCAATTGTATCTTTTGTTTACTCTTGGCAAATTTTCACTGTTTCAGGGTGGCTTGTTTGTTTTTTTTTCTGTCAGTTTTAAAATTAGCCTTAAAAATTGCAATGCTACAGGCTGTGAAGATCATCCCAGAGAAGGAACACGAAGGAATACTTTACAACTAATATTTTGCAAGGCAACAGCCTTATTATTCCACAAATAGATGATAAAATTATTTTCAGAAATATGCAACATCTGGAATATTTCTCTGTAATCCTAAAGATCCACTAAAAACCTGCTTTTGAAGAACTTCTTCAGCACAATTGCATTTAAGCTGATCTCTTGAATCCTTCCTAACCTATTTACTTTTCCAAAAATAGATCTGTTTTCAAATTTCAACACATTTTTTCCTGGTACAAGGGTTTGGTATGTAAATAGTAGGCAACAGAACTGATTTACAGCCTCGTGCCTTGGGCAAGAGTGGAAGGACAGAATGCGAATGGAACAGAAAACTCATAGTATATTGGGTTTGGTCCTTTCTGCATCACCTCCTCTACCTCTTTTGACTGTAAATAATAATAATAATAACAATCATAATAATAATGTGTTCTTACTTCATGACAATTCAGAGGTCAGGCTCATGTGACAAACTTAGACAGCCTGGCCACCTGTTGCTTGTTAATATGGTGTCTTCAGCCTACAACTGGTGTCTCCACACCAGCATCCTCTATTTTGAGGGAATGGAAGTGATGTACTTGGCTAAGTACAAAAAACAGCCAAGATCCAAAATGTGTCAGTCATCTAGCCATAAAAATGTTGGAGTTGTTCTAGAGATGGAAGTAGGATTGCTCACGAAGGAGTGTTGCAGTCAGGAAGCCTCTGAGCACTGCTGGGTTTTGCAGAGAAAAATTTCAAAGTGGTATTTGTTATTTAAAAATGTCCTTTTTGGGGGGGATGGGGGTGTGGGGGGAGGGTTTATTTTGGTTTTTTTGCATTTTCTGGATTTGTGATGGAATGACAAGCAAGGAGACATGACCAATAAATGGAAATGATGAATTTTGAGGAACATATACACAGCATATGTATTTTGTACTGTTGATTTGCCTGAAAAATTGCAATTTGACTCAGAACTTGCATGGTTTACAATGTAGAGATTTGAAGATTTCTGTCTGAAGAAGATGAGATTTTTGCTAAATACAGAACATATTTCTGATTTCTGGCAAAAAGTAAAAAAAAAAGGAAAGATTATTATCTGCAGTTGTTGATGAAGTCTTTAACTTCCATTTCTGCCATATTTCGTGAGATCAGCCTCTTAAAATTTGTGACACGAAGCACAGATCCAAATATATTTAGTGCAATAGTTAGCAGAAGCTAATGTGCTCTGTCAGAAAACTGAATCTCTTGATTCTGGGTTTTGTTTTTTTTTTGCCTGTGAAGTGATTATGGTGAGAAGGAATATGTTCAGACTAAGCAGATGCAGAAAGTGGAAACATCAGATTAAAATGAGAGCATTATTTCTCCCAAGAATGATTAGGAAAATATTTGAGAGAGGCTACTTCACAGCCAAAACATATGCTTAATGTCAATAAATACTATTTTCCACGCTTATTAAGATCCATCTAATCATCCTGTTTTACGTTGGCACTTGAGTACAACAGTAATTTGTTCCTGGTGTTGATTTCGAGTACTGCGGACTAGCTATGCAGAAACAGCTCCCAAGCAAGAACTGGGAAAGTACTGGGATCCTTTTTTTATGTCACTGAAACCTGCTGTTGACCTGTTCCTGGTATTTTTAGAGAAGCTTTTAGAACTTTAATACAGTGAATATGAAAAAATGTGTATATATATATGTATATATATGTATATATATATGTGTACATATGTATATATGCGTACATATGTATACATGTGTACATATGTATAAATAGGTATATATATATATAACATGCCAGATAAAGATACTGAAATCAGAAGGGAAAAAAAAAACCACTTTATTTTTCTTTTTCAGGGCTTAATTCCCTTCACATTGCAACACATGAATGAAATCCTCAGTTTATCAATTGCTAGGAAATAATTGCAGTCCACAGGAAGGAGTGAGATGATCTCAAAGAATGCAAGGAATGAGCATGCAGATTGCAGACAAAACAGCATCAAGATGCAGCTGCAAAAAAAAAGAGGAAGTATCGATATAGAAAGATCAATGCTGTAGACAATATCTTTTAAATCTATCATGCTGCCTTTTGCCCTTTATATTAAGTCAAAGGGAAGGGGTTATAATGAATGAGCATGTCTTTATTCTTGTCGGCAACAGTTCTGTAGGAAACCTGGCAATATGACATTTAAGGTGATTAATTCTGGCTTGTAACTCCGGTTTATTTTTCCCCAGCACATGCATAAAGAGTTATGATTAAATTTTAAAAGAGAATTCAAACAAAAAAGGAAGAAGGAGTTGAGATTATTCCCAGAAGTTACACTGAAAGATAAGCTCAGAAATAAAAGGTTAATCATATATTTTTCAATAGTATAGGAGTTATATTTTCACATTTACCTTGTTTCTCCCTTTTACAGTATGGTTTATCACAATGAAGGTGCTTCAGATTGTGAATGCAAGGCTGGTCAGTTTAAAACTAGAATTTTCACAGGTTTCCTACCTTAAAAATAGCACAAAACTGAAAGGAATCTCTAGGTATCAGAGAATAACCATGCAAAATACTGTGTAGAACTTTGATATTTGTCCTTCCTTCGTATCAGGAGGGGGCACTAGTGATCCATTAAAAATAGGCAGTGTGACATTGCTTTTGTTGTGCCATATTTAATAATAATAATAATAATAATAATGATAATATAACCTCCCCATTTAATATTGAGGACATTTGTGTACATAATAAAGATTATAAATATATAATGGTAATTCAGAAAGTTAAATAATTAATAGATTGTAGGTAAATAGTATGGATTGTCTCTCATTGTCTTTTCATTGAAATACTGCTCTCACAGTTCACTCAGTGCCTGTTAACAATGAACTAATACTGATTATTTAATACCTAATTATGGTGATTTCTAATGTAAAGGAAGTGATTTCTAATTGAAAAGGATCTTGATAATGCCTGTTAAATATATTCCTGGAAAAGGCAGACATTTAGAACCCCCTGATATAAAAGCCATCTCTGTGTGTTGAGATTTAAATTATTTTATGGATACTACAACAAAGAAAATGTGTTAAGTATTCATATAATAACATTTATGCTGTTTTACATTAAGTTAAATGGATGGGAAAACGTGCCCTTTTCATGATGCTTACTTACTTTTTCCTGTTGGCTTATCTGATCCCACATATTTTAGCAGATTTGTTAGTATGGCTTTGGCCTATAAACCAAGGTCAAGATGAGGTGGCTTTGCCATTTCATAGAGTCAGCTTTGGTATGTGAGCTATGTGACCAAGAGAAAGCGAGGAACAATAATATGGTTTCTATTGTTTGTCCTCATTTTCTTGCTGTCTGTAGGATAAAAACTGGCAGAGTACATAAAACTCAAAAGAAATATGCCAGTAACGACAGGAAAAGCAGCAGAGGTTTTGATTTAAAGGTTGCTGAGTGATTCTGTATTGTAATAAAATACCTACCTAATAACAGATATGTAGATGTCAGCATGTGTGTAATAGGATCTACCCACAGATAATTAGATGCTCTTCTGAAATGTCTACTATTGTTTTCATGGATAAGGATGTTTTCATAAATAAAGGTCAAGGAGGAGTTGAGTTTAGCAGCCAGTAAACTGAGTCAAGATCCACACACGAAAAATACAGTATCTGTAACTGTTTCATGACATTAAAACAGGTGCAAATACAAACTTTCCAAAATCTAAGATCTTATTTAGGGCCAAACTAGTTTTCATTAAAACTACTTCCAAGTTATCAACCAGGTGCTGTGCTTGTTTATTCAGGTGCAAATCCAGACTTTTCTTTGTTCAAAGTGCAATTAAATCCTAAAATGGAAGCAAGAAGAAAGGTTCTTTGTACCTTAAAGGCAACTTCAAGGTATAGAGTATAGATAAATGCTTTATGGGTGCATGTAACCAGGCATTTGTCAAACAAAAATGCACTTTTTCATGCAGGAAAATACAATCCTTCTAGATCAGCTATTTAATCCAAGCAAGCACATACCTGACCTCATACCCTTGAATCTTAGACACTTTTATTTCAATGTTCCTAACACCAGAGCTCCTTTATTATAATTACCTGTGAAAGTTACCATCAGGCTAACTGGAAACTTCACTGTTTTCTAACAAGAGAGCCTATCTGCATAGCTGCTGTCTATCATGCCATTCTTTAGTGAAACCTACTTTATTTAAATTGTAATTTTTTTTCTTTTTCATGACAAAACCTTAAATATCAAAAAAAAAGAGAAGAGTTTTCAAAAGAAGGCTCCAAGGCAAGACACCAGCATAGTTTTTCCTCCAGCCTAGAGGTAGGCGAGAGATGTTTGTTTTCCATTATCTCCCATCACTGAATTGGCTGTATTTTTATCCTCCACAGTTATAATATAATGATAGTAGTAACAGTGTGTCTGCAGAAACATGCAGCTTGGCATAAACTTCAGGATGTTTTTAGGAAGCTTAATAAGCAGGTAGCTAGATTTGCACATCATAAATGGTCTAGCCCAGCCTATACTGAGTTGCAGGTCTTTTTGCTCTTGCTGCCTTCAATACCTGAGTTTGAAGCTTTATGATATAATCTGAAACTAGCTTGAGAGCCTGCAAACTGTCTGAGCTTATTTCAGCCACCACTAATTTTGAGGCTTGTGTGGTATTAGTTCAAATGTCACTGTTCTTAACTGGTTTTGTGTTTGGCCATTTCAGCTGAGCTATTTATTACTTGGTACCTTGGTAAGTATTAGGGAAGTATTGGAATTGACTTCTTAATGAGTGCAGCTTGACCTTCAGAGAAAACCACGTTTTTGTTACTTATCTAAATTCTATCACTTGTGAAGTCCAAGTGAGCCATTTGTCATGAGAGGTTGTTCATCTTCTACATTCTTTATTGCTACTTAATTTTACTTTATTTAATTATCCCTGAATGAACTCATTTGTATCTATTAATGCATAAAGTCAAAACTACTAAGGTATGTAAAACAATAAAAATTGTATTATTCATTTTTATTTTTATTTTTCCTGCTGAAATGAGAAAAGAAAGCTCACAATTGCCCAGCATCATTAGATTCTGGGTTTTCTTTTCATAAAACAGGCAGAGGTTGCCCAGAGGTGCAGAGACATACTTCCATGTTTCTCCTTCCTCCTCCCTTCCCTTGAACTCTGTCTGTAGTCCAACACTGATTTGAAAATCACCATTTTGATTCCCCCTTCCCTCAAATCTTTTCCTCATAAGGGAGATATTTTTAAGAATTCTCTTTCCAGACCTGAAATCAAATTACCTTTTCTTGCCTGTGAAAGGACAAAACCTGCAAATTACTCTTTTCTGTACATACATCAATATATATCTCTGACACACTAATTTCTCATTGCCATTATAAAAAGGTTTGGTATATAATAAAGACAGGGTAATTTTCAGGTGTCCAAAACCACATTGGGCATAAATTTGAAATTAAGAACCTTTCTTTAGATTACTGAGGATTTACACAAGCAGATGCAATTAATGTTTTATGAAATTTCATATTGAACCTGGTGAAAAGCATAATTTTGTTGTAGTGGTTTTCCCTGTGGCATTTGCAGTTACTGCAGAGGACACAAAGGTCTTGGCCCCAGCATTTAAGGAGAGACTGTCACATTGGTACACAAGATTTCAATGAAAATAAAAACTAGATATTAATCATATTTGCAAAGAAATAAACTTAAAAATACTTCACTGAAGTTTCTGGAGTTATTCCTCATTGTAATGTGGAATATATATATGTACATAGCATGTTACACTATTGATTTTACTCCATAACATCAGTTCTTAAACTGACAGCCAAAAAGAAGGCAAAGGAGGTATCTTATCTGCAGTCACATAGGTGGAGCTGACTGGTCTGTAGCTCACCAATTTAAAGGAGCAAGAGACACTTGCACTCTAAATAAATGGAGTGTCCAAAAACCCCCTGCCAGATTCAGGAGAGCATGAAGGAGATGAGAAAAAACTTTTGTAGTTCTGGTAGCTCCCCACTTTGTTTAGGTCAATAAGCAGCACACTTAGGAAGTTTAATTCAAACAGCAGAATTTGAGGAGGCAGCTGATTTCAATCTATAGAGTAAGAGCTGGAAGAGATCAAGTGATCAAGTATCCTTCAGCTTTCACCAGGTTGAGCTGGAAAGTACAGAGCACTTTAACTCTTGTTATGTATACTAATCAATCTTTATGGAAAAGAGAGATAAATTTTCATACTGAGGTCATCTTCACAGGGAAGGAAAAAATACAATTTTCTTTCCCAAGTTGTCCTTCAGTTTTATGTTAAGTATATAGGAGACTGTGATCTGTCACTACTTTAAGGATTATCAGTTATAAACAGAAAAAATGTTATTCTCTCCTTTTGTGCTGTGACATTAATTAATCACAATGTGGTTTATGAGGTTTTTTTTAATGTGCTATAGAATTTTATTAGTGTTGCTTTACAGAGTAAAATAAAAGGTACAGAGAAGTTATTAAACTTTTTATCCAAGGTCACATAGACAATTAATGCTCATAAGAAGTCCACTGTGGATCCCTGATGAATTTTTCTACTCTGTATTTCCTATTAAGGAGAAACTTCTTCCCTTTGAGGCTGGTGGAGCACTGGAACAGGCTGCCCAGATAGGTGGTGGAGTCTCAAGTCTCTGGAGACATTCCAAACCTGCCTGGACATCATCCAGTACAACCTGTTCTTGGTGACCCTGTTCTGCCAGAGGGATTGGACTAGATGATCTCCAGAGGTCCCTTCCAACCCCTAACATGCTGTGATTCTGTGTAACCTCTTGGTTAATTTGTCTAGTCATGAAACACCTCCCTTAAATCACTTGCATGGATCATATACTGCCATGATCCACCTTGCATTTCTGGAGATTTGAAAGTTTTCTGGTTTTCTTATTGTGCTCAGTTGCCTCCTCCCAAGAATCAATAGCCTGAGAAAGATTACATGGTTTTCAACAGAAAAAGGGACTTACAGGATTAAAAGAAGTTTGGCATGTATAATAGTTTCCTGGGTTGTTGGTTTGGGTTTGTTGTTTGTTGGTTTTTTTTTTTTTGGGGGGGGGGAAGAAAGAAAAATGAAATCTTTTTGAAACAGATTATATCCAGATAGGAATAAGATCTGCAATTTTTTCTCTGGTTTCAGCAAAATGGTGATTTCCATGCACTGAAACCTCAGGAAAAGTTTTATTGACTGTACTTCTTGTACAAATACTTTGTTCTTAAAGGGCTTGTTGCTTTTGTGAAGATTCTGTCCTTAAATTGAAGTTACTGTGTTTCTTTAATTGGCAGCTGAAATGTTATTGTTAATGCACTTTTATTTTCTGGAGGGAATGTTTTTGACATTGTTCCTCTCTCTCTGATATATTGCTTGTGTATATGTTACCTATTGTACATCTATTTCTGTGCCCAAGGTTTTGGGATTTTTTCTTGTCTTTTGAAGGCTCTGTGACTGATAGGTAGTTGAGAGCTTGAATACAGACAGATCCAAGAGAAATGGACTGGAATTTTTGAGCTGACTGTGTTGTTTTGAACATAAGACACAGCAGAAAGAAGAAATAAGACTTTGTTGTGGACTTTTCTTTCTTCTTTGTTCTCCCTTCTATTTTTTTTTTTTCACAGAATAATCTCAGTTAAACTCCAAGCCTGCAATTGGTGTTCTGCATTCTGTTTAAAATGGCTGTTGACACACCTGTTCCTCCATAACCCCAGTGTCTCCTCCACAAAATGTTCTTACCTGAGAACTTAATGGTTTCTTCAGACTGCTAGTGAGAGCTTACAATGAATCCTGTGGTTGATGCTGTTGTATCTCCCCATCTCCTTTCCTGCCCTCTTGCCCTTGAGGGCATCATTACCAGTAATGAGCATTCTGCAGGCCAAATCATTCCCTCAGTGGATGTGGCAGTGAAGTTTCTGAAGGACACATTAAAACCAGACCTTTCCATTTTGGCTATCCCATTGGCACAATAAGGTCTATATTTAAAGCTGCTACTCAGGTTCCACCATAAATTTCTTTTGGCACTTTTGAGTATCTGCATCAACAATTCCCTTTATATTTTCACCCTTTATCAGTCTCCTGTCAAATGTTTGGGGTTTTTTATTTTGCTAAATTCAAATAAAAAGTTACCAGTGGAATCTTACTCTTCAAAAATTGCTGGATGAACATGAAGAAAACAAACACATTTAGATTCTGGATCTACAAAGTGCTCAATGACTTTTCCAAACTGGTGAGAATAAGAATAACCTTGCAATGCAAGATCATATCAAGAAGATTGACACTGACCACTGCTGGCTGGAATCCTTCCTAAAATTTCATTAAACCAAGTGTATCCCTGGTTGTGTTTGACCAAAACTTTTTCTCTTCCTTACAGGACTCAAGTGGACTTTCAGCTCTGCCACAGAAATCCTAAATTTAAGCAAAGTAAACCAGGTGGAGCTGTTATGAAATTGATTTCCTTTTACAATTGCATTTTGCTACCACTTCACCTTGTGCTTCTCTATTTATGGATACTCAGAGCTAGCTTCAGGACTTCAGGTCTTTAGGACAAAGGGAGAAGTCCTAGTGGTGGTAAGGTGATGAATCATTAGGAAGAGTCAGAAAACTTTAGGAAGAAAGCTAGTTAGTTTGACCAGCATACAAGGAAAAGTAAAATTAGGTTTTGGGTATGAGAGGGAGGTGCTAGTAGATGATGTCAGAATAGTTATGTGTTTTCATTTCATTTTGAATAAGTGGCCCTCAGAGTCAAAAACCTTGACATCATTCCATAGTAAATATAAAGACTTTGAATATGCATGGTTTGGCTGATAAAGTCTTTGAAACAAATATGGTTTATATTTTTTCATTAAAGATAGATAAAAACAATTTCAATCACTGAAAATGTAAAATATTAATCAAGTATTTAGAGGTAAAAGTCCTTATTACCCTTCTCTTCTAGCTACAGAATTTTTTGGGGTATTGATTTATTTTTGTTTGTTGGTTGGTTTGTTTTTCAAGGACTTATTTTGAGGAGAAATATCTTATTTGACAGCCTTTGGGGTGATATTAAGAGATGGGAATAGTTGTCCTTTATGAGCAAAAAGTAGTTGAGAAAGGTTGAGGTTGCTGATGCTGTTATTGATCCCTGACTATTTCCCTCAGAAGTATGACATGCATGTAAAAATGGAAAGCACTGGAAGGACAGAAGATACAGCTTTGTTCTTTCATGTTAATTTTTGGCTCCAAGCATCTTCCTTTGGGAGGGTAAAGGAAGTATATGTTTTTTTATTATGTGCTCAAGTGATATGGCATATTTGGACCAGCTCCAGGCTTTGATCTACCTTTTCAGTTTCAGGATCACTGTAAGTGCTACAGAAGAACAGCTTGAGTGGATTTTAATTACAGAAGAGAAGTGATGTGGGGAAGGGGAAATGGCAGATAATGTGACAGCAGAAACACTAATCTGACTGCCCAGGTGAATTTCAGGACACAGTCATGGCCAGTGGAGTTAATGGGTCACCTACACTCTTCTTTCTGACATCACAGATAAGTTTTCAGGATCCCAGTGCTAAAGGGAAAGAGATGCTATGGTGGCACCCATATAATAGCCATTATTAAAGGCTTCTCTTTTTAGTTTCCTGTCTCCTTAGCTCTGGCAGCAGCTAACTGGTTCCTGTATTTGATTATCTTTACTTCTTAGCAAATCTGTATTAGTCTTCCCTTGTCCTTGCATCCTCATCTTCTCATCACCCATTACTCTTGGATGGTTATTGGTAGGTGGGGATTATGTTTAGGGTTTACAATTTTATTGACTTTCTTTAAAAAGGTTGGTGTTTGGGGGTTCCTTTAGGGTTTTGTATTCTGGGTTTTTTTTTCCAGTTCTGTAGGACAGGGTGGATTGGTTACCAGTTCTGTTTTATCTAGGAAAAATCTAATGCCACACAGTGGTGCTGTGAGGTGATCCCATACTATAGAAACTCTCCCAACATCTGGCTGGGTCCAGAGTTTATCTGTTCTCTGCTGCAAGTGTGATCAGTCTGATGCTTCTGCAGACAAAGCCTCTCAAAGCTAAGCAGGAATTGGGCTGCAGGTCCAGAGAAATTGCACTGATAGTTCACATCCTGTTTCTGATTACTTCAGTGTTGTGCAGTCTCCATCCCATGGTAGGTGAAAACCTACCAAATGAAACAAAAGGAGTTCCTTGGAAAAGGTAAAACACTGGTAAACTGCTCTGGTTGAAGCAGTCCATTCAGAACAGACACTGTAGTTCCAGGGTTAACCAGGAAAGAGACTAATAAGGGCAAGGTGATGACTAAATGACCCGTGGGAGGGAGGAAAGCTTAACTTCCATCCCCATATGCATACAGCATAGATCTGTTTGTACAACAGGCTTTGAAGGAATGAGAGCAGGCAATGAGAGATGATAAGGATACTGATGATTTAATTTGTGTTTCCTCAGTTGAGCAGGAAGAAGCAAATTTCAACTATTTGAATGATGATTTTCATCAGGAAAATATTGCAAGGAGGCATTTCAGTGTTATTTACCCCTTGATTAGCTCTACAGTCTTACTCACTGTGCTTTCATGCCTAATGACTAGTTTGCATTAATATGAAAGATGTTGAACCCCCCTCTTTCCAGAGTACCTTAGCAGAAGAAAGAGTTCATATCCAGATACTGTCACAAAGGAAACTAAATGCACATTGCAGCATGAATACTTTATTCATCAAAGGAAACTGATTTCGGTCAGACCCAGTGACCTGAGGATTGTCTGACAGTAGAGTATTTTATTCCTAGTATATTTCAATGTCATTACACCACTAATTGCTATATTCTGCATTTTGCCTCCTTTTCTTAATACTTGCTACCTCTCAATCATTGATGTAACTACAGTTAGGAAGCTATGTCTGTGTGGCAGTGGATCAACATGGGCTGTGCATATGTATGTTGGTGTTGCTTTTATAGGACACAATGCAGGGTAATAGAATATCTGAATTCAGAGATTGTGTTCTGTTCAACCCACTTAGTACAAAAGTCAAGAATTGAAGGTATTTTGAAATTACTAAGGACTTGCTTGGGTTTTTTTTTCTCCTTAAAATACATAAATAAAATCTGTCACAGGAGTTTGATAACATGATCTCTATAACATAAACTATCACAGAGGAAAACCTGGTTTTTTTCTGTCTAATGAAAACCAAATAATCTTCATGTTAAGTATTTTTATGATGAATATGATAACATTTGTTGGCAGAAAGATAAAGAGTATGTCCTGGAGCATAAAGAGATGACATTATCATGAAGAGTGTTATCAAGGTGAAAGAATTTATGAGACCTCGCTTAGGTCTTTCCATCTACCTACCTAGTTATGTGCAGGATGGCACCAGGAATGTATCAAGTTGGAACAGTTATTGTTTACTTGAAAGGTTAAAGATTATCAAAGTTCAAGAGTGGGAGTCAAGGAGAGAAGAGGCACACAGAAGCAGCAGAGTGGAAGGTGAGTTTGGTCTTCTGACACTTCTGGCTGCAGCAGGAAGAATCCAATTGCAGTATTGTCACAAACTCAATTGAAAATAAACGTTGAAATGTAACTGGCCTTTGAAATGAACCTGACAGTTCCCTGATGGGAAAGCAAAGCAGAAGATTGTCTTCAAGAACTGGAAAAGAAGTCTTAACACTAAAGCCTGTAGGAGTAGAACAGAGAGTGGAAAAAAAATGGGATAAAAATTGTATCGGTAAGGCTGGACCTAGTGGATCTAAAAACAATGTTTGTATTTGATCTGAGGATGGAGAGACTCTTTTCTGTAGTCATTAGCTAGTTGGGATCTTAACCTGAAATCTCTAAATCTCTAGGTATCTATCCTCTGCACCCCAATAACTGCCTAAAATTGGTCCATTGTGTGTGTATATATATATATATATACTGATATGGCTGTATACATGAACATACATGCGTACATATATGTACATGGCTATACTAAGCAGCTCTGAAAAGAAACTGGTTTAAGATGAGGCAGAGGGATAAGAACTCCCATTCCTGATCTGTGGAAATACTTAGAACAATCCTGTATTTTTTTTAGTGCATTTTTTGCTGAGATGGGGCTGAATCATCTTAGAAAATAAACACCTGACAAGTCAATGGTAACTTGACCATCTTCACCATGCTGACTACTATCTCTCTATTAAGTCCACTGTTTGTATACAGTCATTCACAGTATTCCAAATAGAAAACACCAAGTTTCTCTGCCATTTGTTTTTTTTTTTTTTCTCTTTTGAAATATGTAGAATCAGAGAGACAGAAATGATATGAGACTGCCACTATGAAGAAAAAACAGAGTAATTTTGTCAGTGGCCAGAGTATTGACACTGTCAAGTGACAAAGGCATACATCAACATAAAACATGTCATGTTTTGCTCATTACCTGGTGGGTAGCATGTATGCTGCTGCTTTGTTAACTTTCCCCATGTTCTAGTGTGCTGAGCAATTTCTCAGAACTCTGTTGAGTACAAATAATCCTGCTTAAACCAAGGAGCCTGGTCAGCACCTGGTACCCTCTACCCTGTCCCAGCTGCTTTGTAATTTATGTGAAATGAAGAAAGCACAAAAAGAAGCTAAACTAGTGACCTGGGAAATGGAAGATGAGTCCAGTCTAAGTCTGAACAACAGAATCAGTCTAAGTCTCATTTCCAGAAATGAAAGACACCCACCAGTTTCAGTGGTAACCTATTATTAATATGTGCAAGGTGATAAGAAACACAATTGTTTCTACCCCTATCTTCTCTTCCTTACTAGCTACCCCAAGCTTTCCTTGGAATTGCTAACACTTAATCTGAAGGACTGGGGATTTTCATAGTCAACTTCTTCAGAAATACTTCAACACTTTTTATTTTATGTATTTTTTTTTCCTCCTTTTAATTATGCCTGGTTTTTGTACTCCTTCAGAGATTAAGTATTTGACACCAAACATCAGAATTTTTGTGAGCTGGATGACATGTAATGTCAGAGGAATCCCATGCTTGCTCAGTTTATGAGCAAAGACTTGCTACACAAATGGATAAACAATTCATAGATCACCTTCTTAGCTGAAGAAATAGTGTGAAAACCATGATTACAGTACAAAATAGATGTAGCTGATATGTGCTACCGGGTACCATTGTAAATATCTCATTCCAAACTTGACAAATTACTATTTACTTACTATCCGTCTTCACCACGGGTTCCATCTCTCTTTCCTTTAAGATTGACATCTATGTGGGCATGCTATCTGATAAAATTTCCACTTTCAGGACCTCTTAGAAGTCAAAATGCTTTTCTCACTGATGAACAGGAGAGGGCTTGAAGGGTCACAGTCAAGATCCTTGTTAACAAACCTGACCTTTAGCCCCCTAGAAAAAAAACTAAGCTTTTAACAGTTTGTTGGGTTTTAGTTGTCTTTTTTCCCCCCATTTTAAACTCAGTGAGGTTAATTCTTTGTTTGAAAATCTAAATTATTATGAAAGAAACAGGCAGCAGGGCTCCACACCTGTCAAGGACCTATGGTAGAAGACCATGAAGCATATCCTGAGACTCACCTTCCATAACATGTCTTAGCTAGGGCAGTGATGTAGTGCAAACATCTTCCATGTTCATGGAGGTTAGCATCTAAACTTAAGTGGAGAGTGAATGCAAATATTGTGTTCTGGTCTGACACTTTCTCTCCTTCTTTACCAGATTATACTCATGGCTCATCTTTGCACCATGTTTCTGGACTGAAACCATCTCTGAGGACAAGGGGAGTCAGTTCCCATATCATCTAGGCAGTTGTAAAGGTTAATTCTATCCTTATGCTGCTCCTGCCTCAGAGCAACTCTGAAAACCTGGGAGAGGACCTCACCACCCTCAGTATAAAATGATGTCTTCCTTCTATCTCATCTGAATCTCTCCTCTTTCAGTTTCAAACCATCAGCCCTTGTCCTGTTGCAACAGGTCATGCTGAAAAGTCTCTCCTCACCTTGTAGATGCTTTAAGTACTGGAAGGCTTCAAAAAGGTCTCCCTGGAGCCTTCTCTACTCCAGGCTGAACAAACTTCTCATCAGCCTGAATTTCTGAACATATAGCTATCTTAATTATCTATAGAGAAAAAAACCTACTAACTGTCTCTGTGATTGTGATTCAGCAGCAATGTTGGTTATACAGGTGGGTAAGCTGGAAGCTTCCTTGGTCATCTATTTTCTTTCTTTTTTTTCCATAATAAACACAGAATTTTCAGATCTGCAGACAGCACATGGGTTACCTGAGATAAGGTGTAGTAGCAGATTCAATTGTTTTTGAGAAAAACTTCAGGAGTACAGTTTACATGAGATGTAGATTTTACAAGTAAAAGTAGATATATTTTCTCCTTCCACTTATATTTTTTGTCTTCTGCTGTGCTTAGTTTCCAGTTTATTATCTTTCCTGTTTACACCACACCAGACTGAAGGATTATGAGGACTCCAGCCACCTTCTTTGGTGTCCTTCATCAGCAGCATTTCAAAGATCCAAACATTTATTTTTCAGCTTTGGTCCTCAAATAACTTTACTTCTGGCTCTGTTTTGTCTGCTTGCACAAAAAATTCTATTGCATAATTGTATACTGTACAACTTGTGTAATGGGAAGTAAACTTATTATCTAAGAGCAGCAAAACAATTGGGCTGCTCTCTATAGGTGTTAATAAGTGAAGCTGAAGTTTTCTATGATTTATTCTGTTTTTTTCTGTATTTCCCCAAATATGTAGTTGAAAACAGGAGAAACTGAACAAAAACTTATACTTCAGTCATTTATAAGATGCTGGTCAGGAAATACCTGTGATCATATGTCATAAGAGATAGCTGTAGCAGCCACCAGGAGCTTTGAATCAATTGAGCTATAAACCATACCTATAAAATTCACCCCAGTCATGTTTTTATGTTTCTCTGCATTCATTGTAAAATAGAACCAAATTATATTGCTTTTACAAGTCAGATGAAGATATTCTACTTTGTAGACATTTTGGCCTATTTCTGCCTGATGATATTTGCCTTTTCTGTCTCCTACCCATTGCTCCAGTAGTTAATCCCATAAAATCAATAGCTTCTTGCACATAAAATATACACACCATCAAGATGTTCCAAGCTATTTAAAGCTATGGCTTTAAACTAAAGGAGGAGAGATTCAGACTAGATAGAAGGAAGAAATGTTTTCCACTGAGGGTGCTGAGAGCCTGTCCCAGGTTGCCCAGAGAGATGGGAGATGTCCCATCCCTAGAACCATTCCAGGTCAGGTTGTCTGGGGCTCTGAGCAACCTGATCAATTGCAGATGTCCCTGCTGACTGCAGGATTGGACTAGATGACCTTGAAAAGCCCCTTCCAACCCAAACCAGCCTATGTTTTTTATTTCCTTTATGGAAAGAAATAAATTAGTGGGTTTGGGAAAAGATTAAGGAGAAAAACTGCATGGGGTCAATAGGAAATGCTTCCCCCTACTCTCCCCCCTCTCTCCTGTCTTTTACTGTTAGTCCTCCTTGCCTTATAATAAAAACTAAACTGTCCTAAAAACTTCTAGGTAGGCTATTTTGACAATTAACAGCTATCCACTGGAATATTTATGCTGGAAAACTTGCACAGTCATTTTATGATGTTTGAGCCATGCTTTATGGCTGCTATCTTGAAATGAGCCAAAGACATGGTATTTCATGTTATGCTCTTCATCACTGCTATGTTTGCATTACTAAAAATCTTTGCACAGATGGGCAGAGGCAGTGCTGTCAGAAAATTTTCAGTTGCAAATTCTCTGCTAAATCCATGCTTTTTCTCCCTCCAATTGTTTAAAAATAAAACAAAACAAAATGCATAATAAGCCTAGTTCTGGTTATCTTTTACACTAACTTCCAGCAGAAGTGTATTGCCTAAATTGCTATTTTTGCTTAAATTCTTCCAGTAGAGTGTTATGAAGAATGGAGATTACTTGGTTTATGTCATGTTAATGCATTCTTGGCTTAAACCTTTTCCTTTCCTTTCCTTTCCTTTCCTTTCCTTTCCTTTCCTTCCCTTTCCCTTTTTTTCCCTTCCCTTTTCCCCTCTTACCTTTGCCTTTTCCCTTCTTACCTTTGCCTTGCCCTTCCTCTTGCCTTGCCTTTCCTTCATCTTGCTTTTCCCTTTCCTTTTCCCTCTCTACTAAAATGTTTAAATCTCTCTTTTTCTTTTTAACATTATAATCATTTTATAACTAAAATTATGTGGTAGTAAATAGAATATGTCTGACCATTATTCACTATATATCATGTGCAAATAATCTGTTCAAACAGAATCATTCATCCAATATGGGAAAAGTAATAGGATGTGACCTTGGCGACTTCTGACAATCTATGAATTCAGTTTAATATGGAATATGTCTGAATAAACAATATTTTCAGTTTTCCTGAATGAGAAATATATTTGTAGAAATGGTTCTTCTCCCTTTTCAGGCAGAATGTGGAGTCATAGTTTTACTTGACCCTCAAACAAAGACCTCAGCTTCTGCTCCCTAAGGAGTTCTTTCGTGTCACTACTTTGCCAAACCCACCTCCGTGTTACTGTGTAGATCAATCTGCAGTTTTAACTAAGATTTTGTAGGAACCACGATATTTAAAGCAAAACCATGCTGCTAGAGTATCACTACAATGAAAGAGAAGACCTATTGCTTGCTCCTGGATTCTCAAAGACATCAGGTGGATGAGGTGTCAGAGAACACACCTGGAAATCAGCTGAAAGGTGCCAGGGAGTTTTTTCTCCCTGGGCTGGCTCAAGGTCAGGAGATGACAGGCAAATGATATCAACTTTTGTTTCCTTCCTGCAGGAATCAAATCTCTGGACTTACTTCTTCTTTTTTTTTTTTTTTTTTTTTTTTTTTTAAAAAANTTTTTTTTTTTTTTTTTGGATAGAAAACTCATCACAATATTTTGATGTGTTTATTCCATTCACTTACTACTAGCTAGGTTACTAATTACTTCTGAAGAAAATTGTATATCATATATACATCTATATGCAAACACACACGTATTCATAGACATACATATACATATATTTATATGTCTATTCTGCAAACACATTTATAGTTAGGTATAAATATAACTACAAGCAATATTAGTGTATATAAATGTGTAAGCTGTCATTAAATGTGATTATCATTCCTTGCTTGCAGAAAGAGTACCTATAAAGTGGGTTTTATGTAGCTTTTTTTTGAAGCTTTGCTGCTAATGCATTGGTATTTGGTGCTTACATATTTTTAATATGCTGCATGCCTGAATGACAGATGATTATCTGACAAAGGAAATCTGGTGTTAAACAAAATGAGCTAGTACTACATTAAAAAAAAAACCCCAACTAAACAAAACAAAGAACCAACTCTAACAGAACAACTGCTAAGTATATGA
This sequence comes from Galbula dea, assembly GCA_013399015.1. Taxonomy (NCBI): domain Eukaryota; kingdom Metazoa; phylum Chordata; class Aves; order Piciformes; family Galbulidae; genus Galbula; species Galbula dea. Next base: position 123,111 of record VWZX01007570.1, read on the forward strand.
ATTGTATTTTAAAAATTTAATAGCTGCCTATTGCTGATATTGTCTTTGTCCGTGTTGACAACAAAAGGATAAATACAGTGCATACAGTAGGTCCCTCTGGTTATACCACGAACATGACACATGTCATCCTATGATAAATTGGCTCTGTGTCTGTTCAATTTCAAATCCAAAGCTCTGGAGGCAGAGGTGTTAGGAAGCAGGCATAATTCTGGCGAGCAGAGGCCTCAGATGCACGAAAATTAGTGTGCATGGAGCAGATAAGAGAAAGCGAGAGGGAGGCTGAGAGGAAGTTTGCGCAGGTTTGTCAACTTCCTGCGGTTTAGGTTAGCATTGGCAGATGTGAGGTGTGAAAAAAACATCTGTAAGCACAATAATGAACCTTACCAGAATTTGAAGTGACAACTGTATCGAGCACAAATGCTGCCTTGTTTCTTCATTTGCATACCAATTAATTAATTAATTAATTAATTACATAAAACCCCCACCCAAACCCCAAAATATTAGGTTCCAGAATTTGTTTGACAAATAATCTGTGGGGCTTACTCCGTAACATCTGGGTCAGACAGGTTGGCTGCGTGACAGATGCAGTGTCAAAAGAAGATTTTAACATGGGAAAAATGTATTCAGATTGTTACTAAGTACTGTACTTAAGGCAGAGATTAGAAAAGGGTCTAGTTCAGAAATTGCTTTAAACATAGTGGTATCTACCTCTCTCTAGGCATTTTATTGTGCATTACTGTCAGGTCTGGTATGCTAGACATCTTCCTCAGCATCCGCTGAAGAAAGGAGCAGGCAAAAATAGTTCTGTTCTGTACCATTACTTTGTGCAGTTGTCTTATTCCCTGGGTAAATACATATGTTTTGTGGGACTACTCCAAGAGTAAGAGACTACTTGATGTGAGTAAGGGTGGCAGAATCAAGCATGACATGCTTAAGCATTTATGCAGAATTTTACATTTTTCATGCTGCTCTGAAATATTCACTAAGAAGTTCATGTCTGGTGAAGGTTCAGGTCAGTTTCTGTTTTAGTAAAACAAGTCCACTTGACCCTGATTTTAAACCGAATTTGAGCCCAAATAGTGCTCAGATATTCTGAACCTAAGTATGTTTTGATGATGTGTATGTTCTTTTAACAGCTCCTGGGGTGTGCCACCCATGTGGCATTTCAGTTCCATGCTGTACTTCTCAGCAGTGAACGACAGATTTCACCTTCTACTGAGCCAAAGTCACTTCGTGTGATTTTTTTTTATGAAATCCATATCTTCTTAACAATCTTCCTAAGTTTCTAAATATTTGAGGGTCCTAAGACCACTTTGAATAATAAATACTGGACAATGAGCATGTGTCACTTTTTGCAGAGGGATACCAAGAAGACTTCCATAGGCATGAACCCTAGCAAAGTACTGTGAAAACTCACACTGAAACATTATCTGTGTGTACACTTTTGTTAGAGAGACACTCTCAAAACAGGAAAAAATATTCAGTTCTTTTTTATATTTAGTGCATTGGGTTGATGTAGTTGAACCTGCTGATATTCTAAGGAACAGTCATGGTGTGTGTAGCACTTCAGGGGAAGGCATGCAATAATACAGAAGTAAAATCAATATAAAAATCTGTGAGAATAAAATTTTATTAAATATCAGTTATGTATAAATTAATTTATAATTTATATCTTTTTTTTTTCATTTGTTCTCTGTTGTTTTTTTTTTTATCAAGGCAATGAGTTTACACAGGGTAAATGTAGCATTTAAATATTTAAAATTTAAATGAAGAAAATCCTCTTGAATGGACCTGTACGTACTAGATATGTCTGAGTCCATTTGGTATAAGAAAGTAGGCCATGAAAATTATATGTTTAAAGAACTTTAAACTGCTCACTCACATAGAACTAAAGTTTTCTAACCTCTACTCTAAATGGTGAACTGCTAGTGGAAACCCGTGCAGACAGAATCTAAGCCATTAACTATGCCTAAAAATGCAGTTTCCCTAATTTCAGAGTTTGGGAACTGGGGGAAATGGAATTCCTATTGATGGAAAAATAAGAATAATACAAAAAAATGGTTTATATACTAAAAGGGTGGCTTTTATGGAAGATGAAGTCTTTAAAAATAAAGTGAATAAAACCATAGCACTGTAGGTTATGCTACTACGTGGAAGTAAAAAGACATACAGTTAGTTTTGAACCAGCAAGTGTTTCATACTGCAACCAAGGGATGCATTTTGCAGGGATGAAATTGAGCAAAGGAAAATTTAGTCTTATTACCAAGGAAATGTATCTAATAGTGAAATCTATTAGAATCATGGAATAGTCTCTGGAGAGAAGTGATGGAAGCCCCATGGTTTGAGTCTTTGAAAATTGGCCAAGGGAAAGGATTTCTTGCCAGGAAATAACTTTGCATTGGCTGTGGAAGGCAAGGTGTCACCTAATGGAAAATCTGTGCCACTGACATCACCTGTATTCTGATTTATTTTTAGCACACTTGTGTAGCATGTCATTGCAATCTGAAAAAGAAGACAGGATCCTGATGTCTTGATGCTTTTTGTGACACAACAAAAGCAAACAGGGTCTGAAATGCTCTATTGTGTCTCAGTACCACTAAGTGTTTTTTCATGTCCATGCAGTTTTAATAGACTGAGGTTACTTTATGCCTTCGTTACCCATAATATTTGTATTTTTTAATTCTTCTTGCCTTTTTGTTTATGTGTTTGGTGATTTCCAACAGCATGAAGTGATGTATGAGCTAAAAGGAATACTTGCAAGGGAGGAGATAGAAATGTTAACTTATTAATATTTGTTCAGTTTAAAAGAAAGATACTGAGCCAGTAACTTGTGGTTTTCATTCACCTTTTATGAAAATGTATGTAACATAATTGTCCATTTAAAGGCCCAAGCTAGATGTGCCATTGGATATTAGCAAAACCCAGTAAAATACAGGTTTGCATGCTTTAGTATTCCTAGTAACAACATACACTTCTCCATAAGAGTTTCCAAGTCTTTCTGAAACAATAATAATAAAGTACAACTTCCCTCGAGTTTTTTTCAAGTGATCCCTGTGAAATAACTTAATACTTGTTCATTCCTGCTGGCAGCATGTCCTTAATCTCTACTGAGAGTCACAGAATGCTTATACAAAGCAGCAGATCTGAACTGTCAAGCAGAGCAAAGGTTCATCACAGGGAGATAAGATGAAGCACAAATATGAATACGAGTTGTTATTCCTTAATTTTTCCTGGCGAAAGTATTGTCTTCATTCTCTACAGTTGTTTCATAAACTCTTTTATAAGGTTAAGTTCAGTTCCATCTTACTCTTTTTTATATTGTCAAGAATAAAGCTAATAATTACCATGTTCCATCATCAACAATGATCTGACAACTATTAAGTTGTAATACGAAATGTTAAATACAAGGCACTAATACTTACTAAGACATTTCTAGGCCCCAGGTGACTCATAATTTATCTTAAACTGAAATATGAGAGTGAATAAATACCACTAACAGTGGTGTACAAAGGAACAGGTCCTCATTTACCAAGTTTCACTACCAGGATGAAGATAAAGTTGATTTTCATGATTAAAATTGTTCATTCAAAGGCAGTCAAAGATTTGCCTTCTAGTTATGAAAAATGCCCAGGTTTTCCTGGCTGGATAGAAAAATCCAGTTGGAGTTTTGTAAAAAGTAGTTTGAAAAAAATCCCTCTGGTGGGAAAGATTTTTGGGCTTAATTTTATCTTTAATTTGTTTTTCATTACTCCAGAGTTAAAGGTTAGTTTGGTCCAAGAAAATACATCATGTTAATAGCTTTGTTCTCACACGCTTCGTGATTGCTCCTCTACAGAAACCTTCTCACTTGAAGGTCTTATCTGAACTTGTACAACTGGAAGCATGATGGTGGCAATTCTCAGCTCTGTTTCATTTCATCTTCAGAATTGCTGTATAATTGTATGAAAGTCATTCAGATATGTACACAGCACGAATTCTTTGGAGTCTGAAAAGATTTATATTTATATTCTAGTAAAATTCCATCTCTTTTTCTACATTTCCTTTTTTTTTTTTTTTTTTCCTTGTTTACCCTGCCATTTTCTAAATGGATTGCACAATGAATGTCAACACAGAGCAGAGTTTAGAAATTTATTTTACAGTAAAGCAATATAAATTTCTTAATCCTTCTTTGGAGGTGAATCACAAAATTAGGGCATCGTAGAAAACCATCAATGCAGTAAAACCTCTCGATGTATGAATGGATTTTTAAGCTTAGTCAGAACTAACACCAAATTCAAATTATTTTGTTCTCCTATACAATTTTTTTTATAGTACATAGGTAACATTTGTGAGACATGAATTGTTTCACCATTGCAATGCAGATGTGTCTAGGTGGGCTCTGTACATATTGACTTTCCTGGTAGTGGAGCTGGCCAGTCTCCCTCCTGGAGAAAGATAGGGGAAGGTGAATCTGTGCACTGAATGGAGAATAAAACAACATATTTGATCTTTGGAGTTGGAAATCTGCTCATGATTATGTTCAGTAATTTTTATTTACTTGTTTGTTTGTTTTGTTTTGTTTTTACATGTGTGCTATGTTAATGTACTTATCAATTGCTGGAAAAAATAATTCTGGATACTTTTTAAACTACTTAGATATATTACAGAATATGAAGATATTTGGTCTGCTTGGCAAAAAGATGAGGAAATTCCATGGCTGGCAAAAGGCTTTAAGTTCTGAAGGAAGATACTCTCATGAAATTGATCTCATGACCTTGCTAGAAGCTTCTGGTGAAATGGTAGCTTTCTCAAGGTGGAGCTGTATTTTAAGATGCAAGTAGAGATTTATGGCACAGAAAATTTAGAGGAGTATGGAGTTGTGGCTATTGTGTTTTATCCTTTCTCAGCTATCTAGACAATGCAAGAATATTGTAATTTCTCTGTGGTTGTCAGATAGCTCCTCCTCTGCTGAGTCAGAAGACTCTGCCATGCAACATATGTGTGGGATTCTGTCTTCAATCTGTTCACTTTTTCATTTGCGCTGGATTACAGTATAATAATCCCAAAGCTGCTAGAGAGATTATAACAGCAAAATCAGTGGTCAATATCACTAATGGGGATGACAAAACTGAGATTGAAGAAGAAGGGGAAGATGTGACTTAGGTGCTGAAAGAAAGAACTTGTGAGGAAACCCAGAGCTGCTGGCAGAAGATCTTACAAGATTCACAAACCCTGCGAAGTGTGAATGATACAGAGCCTGACTTGGCAACATGCTTCACATAGTCTGTTCTTCCACAGGCAGGAGCATCCCTGGCATGGCTGAGTTATAATGCTGTTAGACTTGCACATCTTGTGGATATCTGTGCAATGTACCATCAAATTGTCAGCATAGCTGCACTGAGGTTATGGTGCAGAATGTATTGCTTTCCGTAACGGGAAGAAACTCATCCACTCAAAGTATTTTCAGTAGCTCAGTTTGCTTTGTGGTTCTTGCAGTGTGTGTCCAGATTTTAAGCAGTTAATTTTTCATTCTATAATTAAACAGCTAAGGTTGTTTAGTTTCACAAAGAAGAGGCTCAGGGGAGGCCTCATCTCTCTCCACAACTATATGAAAAGAGGTTGTAGTGAGGTGGAGGTCAATCTCTTCTCCCACATTAGAGGACAAGAGGAAATGACCTCGAGTTGCACCAGGGAAGGTTTAGATTGGATATCAGGAAATATATTCTCAGAAAGAGTTGTTAGGCATTGGCCCAGGCTGCCCAGGACAGTGGTGGAGTCACCATCCCTGGAGGGGTTCAGAAAACATCTAGATGTGGTACGGAGGGACATGGTTCAGTGTCATGGTGGTGATAGGTTGATGGTTGGATGTGATGATCTTTGATGATCTTAGAGGTCTCTTCTAACATTAATCATTCTGTGATTAAGGTTTTGTAGGTATCCTGATGAAACATCCTATGCCAACACTGAAAATATTCCTTTTGGTGTCAGGTAGTGTAAATCTGAGCTCAAAAACACTTAAGGCTTTTATCCTCATATACATCAAAACAAATTAACACCTTTGTAATTATTAGTTCCCTGCTCATGGAGGCATGGATGGATGTATCTGTGTGTACTCTGAATGGTCCTTACATGTTTCTGAAACATTAGGAATTAACTTTATTGTAAATAAGGACCATTCTCCAATCTCTAAAATATAAAGACTCTTACCTGATCTCTACATATTCTAACAAAATGTTCATACTTCATCACTTTATGAATAATGAATATTTGTAAATAGCAGTCTGGCTTTGATTGTTTTTTTTTAATGCTTTGAATGGCTTCATTTTGGCTTTTGTGCACACATCTTCATGACATGTATTTAAATTTATGTATTTTGATAACACTTACTGTTAAATGCATTTATGAATCTCTTCTTGATCATGGTCTCAAGTTTTTAGACACCAGTCTTGATCTTTTATGATGTTGAACATCCTATTCAAAGCCACAGTATTACAAGACTCTGAAATCTATGAGATAAATCTTTGTTTTAAAGATTTAACTAACTAAATATTTGTGGGTTTCTTAAAAAAAAAACAAACCAAATAACAACAACAAAACCCAAACACTAAAATCTTGATCCAACTGAAAAAAATAAGGAGAAAAATACACTGAGATGAATTCTCCTCATAAATATGCTGGAGAATTTTTTCTCCTGACCCTCAAATACTTGAAGTCTTTATGATGGAAAGTCTTGAAGTCTTTTCACATGGAAATTGCAAAAAACCCCCCAACATTATCCAAGTATTTTGTATCCTGTATCAAGTTCTTTACACTTAAATGTTTTAGAATCTCCTAATCCCAGTATGGAAGGATTAGCCATAATCCAAAAGTATTTGTATTTGTATTTGACAAAGGAGATAATAAAGTCAGCAGGTTTTGTCAGCATCATGCTATAGCTTAGTAAACATTTAGGATAGTTGCAACAGAGATTTGAGAAGTGAGGAAAAGTAAAGCTTAGCTCTTTGTGGCTGATTTGGGAATGGTATTGGACTCCTATACCTGGAAAGATATTTTAGAGAAGGCAAATAAGCTATCACTTCACCAGTGCAACATGAAGGAGATAAAATCTAGTTAATAGACTAGGATGTTAATAAAGAAATGCTTCTCTGATGTTTTTTGTTTTCAGAAAAGAACTGTGCCCTCCAATAACACAACATCTTTGAATTGGTTTTGAGGCTGAAGGAAACTTAGAGCTGAGTTCAAGAAGAGTGTATGGCAATGGAGTTATTTATATTGTAGTTAAATAACTAAATCACTAACTAATTCTCAATCCATTTGTTATTTTCATAGCAACTGGATCTAGCTGAACATACCAACTCCTAATATTCTGTGATTCTGTGATATCTTCTTAGTGATCCTGTAATAATCTGTGATTTATTGCATGATATTTTGTTTTAGTGCTGGTTTTGTGAATCTTCTTTTTCATACTAATATTTCATCAAACTTATAAAAAAGCTTTTAAATACCTTCCTAAAAGGAAGAGAGTTAGATAAAAGATCATGGCAGTGTTAAGTGATTCAGAAGAGCCTTAGTGAAGCTGAAAACTAACTCAGCATATGCTGAGATGTTTATTTATCATGTACTATCTCAGCAGACATTGACACAGAAACAGCTACCATTAGTACTAGATTCTGAGATACAGTCAAATTCACTTTCCCAGAAAGTTTATGATGTAAGGCTGTATGTATCTATTTCCTGCTTTCTTATTTTATTTTATTTTATTTTATTTTAATGGAATGTAGTTAAATTGACCAAGACTTTTGGACCCATCACTCCTGCCTTGCATATACTTTTTTTAAGGGATGGAAGACAGCTATTTACCACTTTTATTTGATATTTCTCTTTATATTCACAACACTGAGCAATACTTAAAAAAATACCCAACCAAACAAAACAAAACATTCAAACATAAAACATTAGATTTTTTTTTGGTCTTAATTCATAACTAAGATTTTAAGCCCTGAAATGTTGTTTCACAGAGTCACAGCATGTTAGTGGTTGGAAGGGACCTGTGGAGATCATCTAGGCCAACCCCTCCTGGTAGAACAGGGTCACCTAAAGCAGGTTGTACTAGATGATGTCCAGGTGGCTTTGGAATGTCTCCAGAGAAGACTCCACAACCTCCCCAGACAGCCTGGGCCAGTGCTCAACCACCCTCAAAGTAAAGAAGTTCCTGTTTATGTTTAGATGGTCAGCTGTCATTTGTTCTGACCTTCACCCCAGGGAGATAAAGCAGGACAAGGTAATTAATGCAAGCTTAAATGGACTGGGTTTGAATTCAGATGTTTCTATTCCCTTTGGTACCATGGAGACAGACCACAATATAGCTGCAGTCCTGTTGATGCTTCCTTCTCCCACCAGAACAAGAGGTCTTCATGCAGAGATTATGGTGTCTGTAGGGGTTAAATCATGGTAGCACTCTTTGTACCCTCTCCTATGTTTTTTCACTATCTTGCTCTCCTTTTGCTCTTCCACAAATTGTGGTGAAAGCAACAGGAACAATAGACAAAGCCCTCAGTTTCTTAGTTGTTCCTGTGTATGACACATTTTCTACTCCTTGCCATCAAAATTTGCAAGCAACTCATAAACAAAACAAGCCCAACTCTATTACACAGCTTTAACTGTGCTCTTTAATAATAGATGGAACTTAAGCTAACTGAGCAATGTCCTTTTACTCTGAAATCTTTCTTAGTTAATTATCCCCTTGACTTCTCTTAGCAGTAATTTCTAATTTTACTGTGATCTTTTATTCACCCATAACCTTTGAACAATATTTCCAGGGTATTTTTTTATTCAGATAATTTCAGCTGATTTCTCTTCAGTGACCTCAAAAAGTGCAGTGAGCAGCAGCCCGAAATCTCTTCTCATGCCTGCCTCTATTTTAATAAAGCTCTTATCTTCTTTAGCCTTTTGACTCTTCTTTTAAATATGTTTTATTTATATGTTCAAAACCACCTATATGAAAAAGAAGCTTACTGTTTCACAGCTGGACAAGGGAAAGAGCACAAAATTGAAAATAAAATATGGTCTAGGATCCAGTATGAGAAAGAGGTGGGAGCTGGTGTCAGAAATCCTCATAACCATCTCTCTTCAGCTTCTGGACAACCATGGAAGAGGTAAAATTGGAAGCCTGTACTGAGCTGCTGCTCTCCATAACCTTCTTTGTTAGGTTTGGAAGGTGAAATGAAGTCATGTGTTGGATTTTGGGTTTGTTGGTTGCTTTTGGGGTAGTTTTTGAGGATGGAGTGAATTTAGGACATAATAATAGAGATGGATAATGATCCTCACTCTTTCTCAGAATCAAGAGAACAATTCATTGCGAAGAAATCAAGTAAGTATGCACAAGATTGATAAAAGTTAAAGGGAATGTCAGTGCTCTTGATATTGATTGAATTCTGTGCAGCCACAGATTCATGGATATGCCAGAAGTGGATCAAGTGGCATCTTTATTCCTTTTAAAAATTTATCCACTGGTAGTATACAAGTTCTGAGAAACTGAACCTTTGAGTCTGCTGTGTTAAACTCCTACCATTTACAAAACCGTGATGCTAACCTTCCTACTAGATAAAGCCATTTAGATCCTTTAGCTGTAACCTACAAAGAAGACAGCAAAGCATGTAATTAAGGATTTTTGCAGAGATGTTTTTCTTTTAAGATTTGGTCTTTACCTTTAGCACTCAGTGACTAACAGACAACAGTGATTCTGATATCTGACGTTAGTCCCATTTCTTATTGAGCACTGTGATACTTTAACTCAGGAGAGGAGGATGGAAGGTCTGTTCCACCTGACAATTTCTGAAGTAAAAATCTATTTCTAACCCTTGGTTAAAAACCCAGCAAAAATAATAGAGGAACTTGAATGGGAAGAAGTTAATGTGAGTTGAGGATGACTGGTGAAACTTCTGAAGAGATGTAGATTTATTGGATTTATGTATGTGTATCTGTGTGTGTGTGTGGATGTGCATGCAAATGATTCTTCCACTGTATATACACTACATGAATGTGTGACTTTTGAATATCTGCCTTCAAATACCCTTCTCTGATGTAGTCTACTGTAACTCAAGCAAAGAAATTTACATGAGTAAATTGTGGAAAGCCCGTGTAACTCTATGAATAAAGCTGATTAATTATGTTTAAATTTCTATAATCTGTTAAAAAGGGTCAGCCCCCAAATTAGAAGAGTTTTCTATATTCCTATTATAAAACATAGACACTATGCCTGAGCTAAATTAAATTTTTAAGCAGCCTCAGGAAAGAAAAAAAGATTTAAATTGCTGCCACAGGGAAATTTAAAACTGAGACATAAAATAGAAAAGCGATCATCAACAGCCTGTGAAACAGAGCTCCTGGTTCTATTTCCAATTTGCCACTTTTTTTTGCCCATAATTTTCTTTATTCTTTGTTTTGAACATAAAATTCTACTAAGAATGATGCTGCTATTTAGCAAGTGCTCCTGTGGTACAAATGCAGTAGCGTAGTCATGTAATTTATGTATTTCCTTTAACATGCATTTAATTGGGGAATATATTTTTTTACTGTATTTCTCCACTTTTGAATGGTGTACTATTAGCAGGTAATCCAATAAAATTGAAATCATATTTACTTTGTTCTTAGATAAAATTGGGATTTGCAATTGTCCATGCTATGTTTTTAAATATTAAACCATAAAATTATATTGGTAAAAACATAGTAAAACAATGAAGTCATTAAAACTCCATATGTCCATAAGCAGTATTCACTTCATATCCAATGTACTTAACCTTGAGATTATTTCTTGCAGTTGACAGAGTCAGACAAAATAAACAGTAGATACATTCAGTGATCTACATTTGGTTTTACTTCAAATACAGTTTATGTAATGGGAAGCCTTGTTAGAACTGGTTTGTTCTTCAATGTATGGGTAAAAAGAGGATGCAAGTGTAGTTGCAGAAGATGTAGATCTTATTGACTACAACAACTATTTTACAACATGTTTTAAATACCTCTCTTCAGCAGAGGTCTTAAATCAGAGTTCTCTGCTTTGAATAAGAGAAACAAGTAAGCTTCATCCTATTTGTTTTCCCTGTGAAACTGTATCAGCAAAGTTAGTCCTTAAGTGGTGTACTTGCTGAAGGCACCAACATCTTTTCAGTTTTTAAAGGGAGCTAGGAGTTCACAGAATCACAGAGTTCCTGTTTTCTTGCTGACATTTCAACCATAATTTCTGTTTGGAAGTAGAGCAAAAGACGAAAGCTTGCACAAGTCATAACAAAAAAGAATATCAAAAAAGCATGGTTTCTAAATGAATCTTTTCCATTTTTTTCCAAATCTTTGACTTTTTTTGATTTTTTTAAGAGTTTCTGATATTTTTGAATCTTTTGGGCTTTTTTTTTTTCCATGAAAATTTTCACAAAACNTTTTTTTTCCATGAAAATTTTCACAAAACTAAAATGTTTCAAGATATTCTAGGAAAACTCCAGGAAAGTATTTATTGAAAAAAGAAAGAAGACTTGTTTTTTGCACCAGTTTGTTCAAACACATAAGTTTTAGAAAATTTGGGAGACCTGAGTTCTCAGATGTTCACTATAACCCAAAATAGTTATTTTGGTTAGATAATTAAATGTTTTGACTAGATGTTTTAGATAAATACAAGGTAAAAAAATAACAAAGAGGCATAAATGGCCAATAATTGTTAACCAGTATATCATATAAAATGCTAAGAAGAATATCCAGTGCATTTCCAATTACCTGAATGATCATTTGTTTTAGGATTAATGACACTGTTCAGTTTTAATATTTCTTAAATATATCATATGTCTGAATATGCACAAATGAGATGCAGATGCAATGATTTCACAGTGGAGAGAAATAGCCATTTTATTTATTATGTTTTCAGATCAGTTTCTTAATTATTTAGAAAGGTCTACTCAATATAAAATTAGGGTATTGTGTTAAATGTTACTGTGCAGAATGGCATATTTACAACATCAAAACTCAAGAAATCATAGCTTGAAATATGTCTTTGAGTCCCTAAAGTCATTTAAATGCTTTGAGAAGGAGTGATAGACTTCGTGACTGACCTTTTGTGTTAAGTAATCTATTGATTGTATGTAAAAGAAGAGGCAGAGAATATCTCTGAGAATTTAATGTGAGATTATTAAATGGGTTTTGAAAGACTTGTGTACTGTAGTCTGTGTGCTTTCTCATTTTGGGGAAGACCATGGAGTTTGCTTGGCTGTTATTGTTTTTTCCTGTTATAACTAGTTTATTGTTCTAGAACAAGGACTGCTGGAACTGGTTAAAATCTTAAAACATATGCTTTTCTATAATGTTACAGTTTTGCACCAGATTGGACATGTGAGGATTTAATGTGTCTTACTCTTTCCACACAAGTTACAGAGCAGTTCAAAATCTTTTAATGATGCTCTAGAGATCTAAGTGTAAATGCAAACCAGAATCCTAAATGTTATAGGACTGGCCTAGAGTTTAATTCAGATTTTCCTGAGATGTTAGTCAGAAAATACCCTAACTGAAAAATCTGAAACATGTAAAGGATGTTTCATGATGAAAGGATGTAAAGGATGGATTCTTGAGA
>VWZX01007570.1:140493-177805 GCA_013399015.1 Galbula dea
TTTGTGTTTTTTGTTTGTTTGTTTGTTTGATTGGTTTTGGTTGGTTGGTTGGTTGGTTTGGTTTTTTCTTTTCCCCCTCTTGTGTATTATTTACATGACTACTTGCTTAGAGCTGGGATAAAAACTCCACTGCTTTCCATGCTGTTCAAAAATTCTTGTCATGTCCATACACTATTTTTTTCCATNATATAAATGCACATTCTGAGCTTGTTAAGACCTGTAAGAACTGTGCTAACACCACAGATATGGAGAACATGGCAATATCTCAATATTATCAAAATTCTGTACATTTTTATGTAGAGTTAAGTGTTTATTTTAGGCAATAAAAAACATTCTGCCTGTGTTGGTCCTTCTGCTCTTAACAAGATAATCAAGCTGGAATCTCTATACCTTTCTGCATCCTAGTAATAAGAATAATTCTATAGGTGAGAATTAATATATTTTGGTTTGATCTTGCACTCAAGTGAGAATTTCTCTACCTTTTGCAAGCACTTTCAAGTTTTACCTCTTCTGTTCAGACTCTTTGGTGCTCAAAAAATATTTTCTTTGAGACCTGAGTTTTGAGATTATTCTGATGTTCAGAGCAACCACAGAATAGCTGAGGCTGGAAGGAATGTTGGGATATCATCTACTCCAAAGTAGAGGTCAAGGACAACCTCCCTTGATCTGCTGGTCTCACTCTTCTTAATGCATTCCAGGATAGCATGAGGGCACATTACTGGCTCATGGTGAACTCGTTCTCCACCAGCACTCCCAGGTTCTTCTCTGCAGAGTTGTTCAGTTGTGAAGTTGTACTGGTTGATATACAACAACATTGTAGCCAGCAGGAGTAAGGCAACAATCATTCCCTAGTCCTAGGTTGTGCTTATGGAGTCTCCTTCTCTGGAGACATTCAAAACCCTCCTGGACTTGCTTCTGTGTGACCTCATCTAGATGATCCTCCTCTGGCAGGGTGGGTTGGACTAGATGATCTTTCTAGGTCCCTTCTCATTCTGATTCTATGATTCACCTGTACTTGGCACTGCTGAAGCCACATCTGAACATTAGGTTCAGGCTTGCACCCCTCACTCCAAGAAGGACATTAAGTGTGTCCAGAGAAGGGCAATGAAGCTGGTGACAGGTCTAGAGCACAAGTGTTGTGAGAAGCAGCTGGGGACCTGGGGTTCTTTAGTCTGGAGAAAAGGAGGCTTAGGGGAGATCTTCTCACTGTCTACAGCTCCCTGACAGAAGGTTGGAGCCAGGTGGGCATTGGTCTCTTCTCCCAAGTAACAAGTGATAGAACAAGAGGAAATGGATTTAAGAGGCAGCAGGGGAGGTTCAGATTAGAAAATAGGAAAAAATTATTCACTGAAAAGGTTGTCAAGCCCTGGTAGAAGCTGTCCAGGGCAGTGGTGGAGCCACTATCCTTGGAAGTGTTCAAAAAACCCTATCTATGTGGTGCTTGGGTGCAGGGTTTAGAGTTAGGCATGGTAGTGCTAATGGTTGGACTCGATGATCTCAGAGATCTTTTCCAACTGTATGAATTTCATGTTTCTATGATGTAGCAGCCAGTGCTGGGTAGAAGGCAAGCATCATCTCCTTTGACTTGGTGGTGATAATTTTACTCTGTTCCTATATCAACCACAGGATGCTGCAAGGGCACAATGCTGGTTCACGTTCACCTCACTGCCCACCACGAATCCCAGGTCCTTTTCTGCAAAGCTGTTTTCTAGCATGGGGTTGTTCCTTCCCAGATGGCAACCTGGCTTTTGCTTTTGTTGAACTTGAAATTTCTGTTGGCCAGTTTCTCCAGATTGTTGAAACTTTCCTCTAAGCTGGTGGGCTGCTGCTAGTCTCTTTATTCATGTAATGCAGTCCGTAACAGAACTTAGTAAAAACATGAAGTCATAATGGATTTTGTTGGAGCTCTTTTCTGAAGTTAAAGGGTTCCTTAGGCCCTCACCAACTCTTGAAATTTAGATTTCAGAAAAAAAAATGTACATTACTAACAGTTTACACTGGCTTGTTACCTTCACTCCTCTTTAACATCCTGATAGACTGAAAAACAGCTAAGCAGGATGTGAAGAATCATAGTTTTACTGGAATGGCCTTAGTGTATGATCTGGTAACTAAACAAATGAAAGCTTGGGGTGTGTAGTAAGTAGTGGGAATAAGAACAATATTACATTTATCCTGCAAAGCCTGGAGAGGATGTTTCTGTCTTTAGAAGAGAACTGAAATACATTTTGGTTCTTCTAAGTGAACCCTATGATCAGTAATATTGTTAAGAAAGAAGCTAAGGTAGTTGGTAAGTGAAATTAGATACTTTCTTATATTTCAATCATTAAATCACACAACTAGCTATTAGATAAGTCATCAGAGGCTGAAAGGACAAGTTATGATCTTAACCATCTTTGACCAAAAAAACCCCCAACCCATTTAAAAAAAACCCCTGTAATTTCAGATGAAAAATTATTCTGAACTGGATTCTTGGACAAACATGGAAGGCTGAGATTTAAAAAAAAATCAAAATCTTTTGTTCTGTAAAGTAACCAGACAAAACAATTTGGGGACACAACCTGTTTCAGAACTGAACTCCTAATGTTCTCTGAGCATTTCTCCAAGAAGAAGGTGAATATTCCTATGAGATTAGAACCACAATGAATAAGGACACAAGCACCCATCAGCATGCCCACAGAATTACAGTGAGGCAACAGACCACTGTAACCTTTCAAGGATGACATTGTCTTTGACTTTCCCATGCCTTTGCCTTAATATTTTAATTTACTTTCTAGAATTTCATCCCTTCTTCCTGTGTTTTAATTTTTAAATATCCTATTAACTTGCTCACTCTCTTCCATCCTCCACCTTTTTATTTTTTTTGGTCTCTTAATTGATAGGTTTTTCTAATAAAATTGGGTGAATATGTGCAGATTTTCTTCTTTGCCTTATTAACTGGTAGAATGTATCAGAAAAAATTTAATATAGCCCTGTGTTGAGTTTCATAAGCACCTTTTCTGTTAGAAAAAATGATTCCTCAGGTGTACTGCCCAACCTTCAGTGTTGAGGATGTCCTTGCCCATTCACCAACATACTCCTGAGTTCTCCTCTAAACACACCTATCTGCTCAAGAAGGAATTTCTTTGGGGAATGTGGCTGAAATTTGACAATGAGGTAGTGATGAGTGCTTCTCACATCCTTCTAACTGTCTTTGGCACCATGTCTAATGGGTAGCTGCAGGGCTGCCACCTTCTCTTTGGGACCTGACACACACAACTGCTTCAAGCTGTCTGAATTCACAGAATCACACAGAAGCACAGAATTGTTATGGTTGGAAAGGACGCTCAAGAACATCTAGTCCAACTGATAGCCCTACACTACTCTTATCCCTGAATCATCCCCTGAAGAAACACATCTATCCTCTTAAAAACCTCCAGGGATGGTGACTCCACCACTTCCCTGGGCAGCCTATTCCAATACCTCACTACTCTTTCAGTAAAGAAATTCATCCTAATAGCTAACTTAACCCTGCCCTGGCACAACTTAAGCCCATTCCCTCTCGTCCTGTCACTGGTCACAAGGGAGAAGAGGCCAACACCCGCCTCCCTAGACTGGCCTTTCAAGTAGCTGAAGAGAGCGATAAGGTCTCCCTTCAGCCTCCTCTTCTCCAGGCTAAACAACCCCAGCTCCCTAAGGCTCTCCTCATAAGGCCTGTTCTCCAGACCCCTGATCAGCCTACTTGCCCTTCTCTGCACTCTCTGCAGCACCTTGATGTCCTTCCTATACTGCAATGCCCCAGACTGCACACATACTTCTCTTCCTTCCCTCTGTTGAACAATTCCTGGAGAACACCAGACATACTCTTTGCCCACAGCAACTCCAAAATATCCTGTGGGACCTCCTATCTTCATCTCCTGCTGGTTTGTATTGGTTTCACTAGAACAGACTTCTAGCAACCTTATGCATTTTTGAAATTGCCTCCGAAACAGCAGAGAAATAGGGTTTTTTTGCGATGTTTACACTAGCGCGAGATAAAACCTAGCTTAAAAACTAGGCTTGTAACAGGGTGACAGATTTCTACTTCTTTTTGTTAAGCATAAAACCCGAGAAAAATAAATCAACTTCCCAACAGGTTTGGTAAAATATTTATTTCAGGAGCCTTTTATGTTTAAATATGTATAACTCCTATAGAGATCTTTGAGATGTAACACAGTGACAAATTTTTCAACCCTTATATCATTAATTCCACCATGCTGTACATTACTATTTTAAAAATATATACAGAATCAGGGCTGTCTGTTAAGCCATGTGAAATGGTATGCTGGTTTGACCCTTTAACTGAGGCAATTGGCTTCTTTCACAATACCAAGATTCACAGTATCCACTGATTTTTAATTTTTTTGGCAGTTTCTGCACAGATGTTTAATAAAAATCTTACAGTCCCATGGAAGACAATACAGATTTTTTAAAACAGGACATCCCTTCAAATCCAGTTGTGAAAGACAGAAGCACTACTGGCTTTACTCTCTCTTTCTTTCTTTTTTTTTTTTTTGGACAAATATCAGAATTATGTGGTCTTCAGCAGCGTCAATTCTCAGTGGTTTCAAAGAGCTAAATGGATTCAAAAAAATCAAAGAAACTTCCAAATACAGCTCTTGGAAATTGATAAATGTTTTAGCTTCATAAATTTCACAGAAGAGAGAGAAAAAACAGAACTAAATATGTATTAATGGATTTTTTTTTCTGTTCTGGGAATATCCTCCTATGGTTGCTGTTGTAAAGTGTTAAATACAATGGAAGTCTGTTTAAGGACATTAGTCTTTGAACTTGGGTGTCAGAATTGATTTAGTTCATCTAATTTTCTCCTTTAAACAGAATTTGCTTGGAAAACTCTGGTGCTTGAGGTTTGGCTGCAGATGTTTTCACAGAAAATACAAATGAATTATCAAATTCAGACTTCACTCTGTAATTTTTTTCTGTTGGCTTTTGATTTTTGGTGTTTTGGGAACTGTCTGGTATAGCTGCCTAATGCTTCTCATAGGTTACTTATGTTTTCAGGTATGTACATTAGTATTTTCTTTTTCCTGTGTCTATTTGACATACCCATGTAAAATATATTAACCAATTCATATACCCTTTAACCACAAGGACATATAGCTTTGACAATATAAAAATACAGGATATTTTCCTCATCCATTGGATCTCACTCTCTTCTGGGGTTACACTCTGTGTTCTTTTGCCAGCCAGAGCTACTCTCTTTAGTTTCCACCTGTGCAGAGTGAAATAGCAACTTGTTTGCTTCTGGTAACCTATGGTTATGTGAGATCTTAGAACACAGAACAAAGCAGGACACAAGACCAGGTATGTTTTACAGCCTTCTACTTCACCAAAACTGTCCTCTCTGGATACACATTTCTGGTCTCATTTTGGGGTCTGTCAGCGCTCCTGCTCAGTCCTTCTAAGTCATGCACTTAGATAACCCAGAGGTGTCTAAATCCCCAGCAGTTGCAGATGAATGTCTGGGCAATATCACAAGGCACTTGAGATGTTGTCTTCTGTAGGCTCTTCTCTGTGCCTTCTAATATTTTCACAGAATCACAGAATATTAAGAGTTGGAAGGGACCTCAAAAGATCATCTAGCCCAACCCCCCTCCAACAGCAGGATTCCCTACACCAGGTCACAAAGAAGTGCATCCAGACGGGTTTTGAATACCTCCTGAGAAGGAGACTCCCCAACCTCTCTGGGCAGTCTGGGCCAGGGCTCTGGCACCCTCACTGTGAAAAGATTCCTACGTGTATTCACATGGAACCTCCTATGCTTCAGCTTACAGCCAGTGCCTCTTGTCCTGTCAGTGGGCTTCACTGAGAACAGCCTGACCCCATCCTCCTGACACACCCTTCACATATTTCAAAGCATAGATGAGATCGCCCCTTAGTCTCCTCCAAGCTCAAGAGCCCCAGCTCCCTCAGCCTTTCCTCAGCAGGAAGATGTTCCAGTCCCTTCAGCGCCTCTGTGGCTCTGTGCTGGACTCTTTCCAGCAGTTCCCTATCTTTCTTCAAGTGAGGGGCCCAGAGCTGGACACAATATTCCAGATGTGGCCTCACCAGGGTAGAGTCAAGGGGGAGAAAAACCTTTCTTGACCTACTGACCACAGCCCTTCCAATCCAGCCCAGAATCCCTTTGGCCCTCCTGGCCACAAGAGCACACTGCTGGCTCGTGGTCCCAAGACCCTTGCCACTAATTATGGTAAGGAGAAGAATAGTTCTTTTCTTCCACCATTGCCTACCATACTATAATGATCTTTTGTAGAGTTTTTATGAGATGCTAATATTATTGTAAGTCCTATGGAAAAAAAAAGTTCATTATCAATATTTATTTTTCAGCTGTAAATATTTAGAGAGAATAGAAGTATATTTGCTTATTTAATTCTGCAGACTTAGTTTCTCAGAGTCCTAAGAGTAGTTATTCCATTGGAAAATAATTAAATCATTGATACTTGCAGAATTTATAAATTATCTGTAATATACAGTTTGAGCCATTATGACCTATTTTCATGCCCTGTGTTCAGCTAGGAAGCTTTGTCTTGAGTATGGTTATTATAATAAAGACTTACACTTGGAATATTGTGCTGGAAGTTGATCTTGTATTAACCACCTTGTGTGGAAGTGAATACTGCTTGAGTGAATAGGTTTAAATGGGAACATGTGTCAAGTCAAAGCTTCATGACAGATGCATTTAGATATAACACATGATACATCACAAAGAAACCTCTTAGCCAGAAAAACTTGAAAAGACCTGGTTTTCTAAAGAATGCAAAGATGAAAGACAATGTTTTCCAGGGAGAGATGCCTTTATATTTTCTTCTGAAAGCTCCAGGCCTTCAAAAAGCCTTTTAATAGATGTTTGTTATTTGAATCTATGTGGATAATTACCAGGTCAAACTTCTTTGTAAATTTCTTCTCTTTATTCAGTCTCTGCCTCAGAGCTGGCATGGCTTTCCTGTCCTTGGATGCTCTGAGTGATGAGAGAGACCATGCTGGAGGAGGAAGACGATTTCTATCAGCTGCATAGGTTGGAAATGCAGTTTATTCTTCAGTACACCTTTCAGAAGTAAAGCCCATACTAAATTGGTTTTGCTTTTCCCAGGTCACACAACCACTTATGCTTTCTTCTTCCTCACAACCCAGCAGTACAAACCATGAGAATAATAGAAACTGTAGTTTTGGAGAGAAATCAGTATTTTTGTTTACTTTCCATTAAGTATTCAGGCAGCTCTTGTCCCTTGAGGAGAGAAACTTTAAAAACAGGAACATTGAGACTAGGTCAGCAATTACTAAATCTCAGCATAAAAACTTTGTTTTGTTTTGTTTTGGTTTGTTTTGACACAAGCTGTATTTCCCACAGCTCAGTTTAGGGAATTGAAACTGACACAGTTGTGTTGATCTCAAGTCTGCTAAATTGGGACATTAACCTACAGCTAGGAGAAAACATTAGGTTACTTAACATGTTAACTAACATAAGCTTGATCTTGATTTCCTCTTGTATGGATAAAGTGTGAACAAATAAAGTTATTAGTGTATTTATATCCATAAGTAAGTTGAAGTAGGTTGATGACATATAACTCTAACCACCCTTTTTTAGGAACATGGAAACCAATTCATTCATGCCTTTTATTCTGAATTTCACAGTATTCTCATTGACCTCAGGATATGAGAAACACTTGTGTAATAGGTACAAACCCATATAATTTTTCCAACACAATTAATTTTTATTAATTTTCTGTAGCTGTATTAATAATGTTACTGAAACCTTAATAACCACTGAAAATAGAGCAGTGACAACACTAGATAGAAAGGATTCATCTTGAGAAGGTAATTCATACAAGCCTCAACCATCCAGACTTTGGAAGGCTGGAAACTGTAACTCATTAAAATACAGCTCCAAAAGCACCTGTAACCAGCAAGCACTCTGAGTTTCTGGACAGGGATTGGGGTACCAAGAAGTCATTCTGGGGTCATGCATGGCAAGGCAGGCTTGTTGGGTGAGACTTAAGTTGTCCCAGACTAACCTGGCCCTTTCTCTCCTGTGGGACTGACTGCCAGCTTCAGGCTGTGCACAGCTTTTCTTGGTCATCCTTGGAATTTTAGTCTGAAACTGAGCAATAATGATGGAAGGGCATCAAAATGCTCTTTGTGGGAACTGCAGATTTCTCAGAAAGTGGTTTAAGGAAAAGTTTCACTTAACTATAAAGACAAAGGTCAAAAAAAAAAGATGCCTTATCTTGCATAATGTACATCATGTTGCTCAGATTCTTAAGCTGGGTATGGTGTAAGTCTGTGGGGAGTCAGTAAGAGTGTGTTTGTGACTTATTACTTTGACATGACACTATTATGTTTTAGTTTTTAGCATTTTTAAAGAGTAGGTAATAGTTATGAAAGATTAGGAACTCAGAATTAAGTACTGCAGTTATACACAGAAGGATAATTTGGTTTTGATAAATTGTCCTGAGCCTGTTAACTAATAATACAATTTTTTTAAGTAGCATCTTGCTGGTACAAAAAAAAGATGTAGTATCATTATTAATGTCTAAACTATAGTGTGTTTCACACAGGATTATGGTAAAGGTCAGACCATGTTTCGCTGAATTAAAAGCTATTCTGAGCTATAGCATTCCTAATCAACTCAGACCTAAAGGTGCATAGCTCAATTATAATGAGGCACAATGAATTTAAATAAACTGCACAATGCTCTGTAGTGATTTATAAATGCAGTGTGATATCCTTTTAACTCATTAGCAATGAATGATAATCCTATATGCATTCTCAAGTATTTTCTGCTGTGTAATTATTTTTACTCCCAGTGCTTCTTAGAGAAGACACCTTTTGTTGTTCCTTTATAGTATGTAAGATCCTTAATGCAACAGGGGCTATCTGGGTAAAGAGAGAGAAAGAGAAACAAAATAAACCTCAACCCTGCAGGAGTTTGTAGAGCAAAGTGTTAACTGTTTTCAGTTTGAAAATCCCTGGGCACAAGTCTAAACTCTTTGTCATACATCTACTGCCAAGGTCAATGTTGGTTCCTAGGCTTTGTTATAGGGTTGAAGATGCTTTTACCTGAGAAGAGAAATAGTTAAGGGAAAAGGAGCTTCCTGCATCTGGGACATGGCCACTGGAAAACAGAGTTGCAAATGTGTTTTGGTGAGAGAAGACAAGATGAAAAGAGGGTAATAAATGTGGTTTGCCACCTATTGTGCCATATGTGACATAAAAGAACATGGCCATTACAGTTTGGGAATGGCAGTTTGTAGAATGGGTGAAATTGTGAAATGATCTTCTAAAAACTCTATCTGCTTGAGAAAGTTGAGAAGAAAATGTTACAAAATAGTTTATTAATTATTAAGTAATATTTCATATAACTTGTTTCCTATTTGGCAATATGAAGAGCATTAACAAAAGAATTTCTGTAGGGCCTGGGCTCTTAGGCTCAAATTTTCAGAAGTGTTTGGCTCCTTAAACCTTACCAGAGCACCTAGAACATTGCTTGTGTTCTGAAATACTAAACCTGTGTTAACTCCCAGTGTTTTATTGGCATTAGATTTCTACATGAGATGAGGAAGAGTGGCATACAACTATCTGAAAACACAACTCAGCAACTAATATTCTTCCCTTATTCCCAAGCAATTTAGGAAATGTTTGCCTGATGTGAAATGATGTGAGACATCTTTTGAGTGGATGCTTGTAGGATTTTACCTACACACTCAGAAGACCCATAATATACACATTTAGCCTATAAATTATACTTGGTTTTGGTAATCTTTTTGTGTTTTCTAGTAATCTTGCCCTTGATTTGTTTAACGTGCAGACTAGTGTGTGCATGTGTGTATATATATCTCTATTTAGGACAGGCTGAGAGAGTTGAGGTTATTATTATGCAGTCACAAATTGTATGAAGTTTAACAAGGGCAAGTACTGGGTTCTACACTTGGGAAGGGGCAATCCGAAAACAACTTAATGACTGGGGAATGAGAGGCTGGAGAGCAGCACTGCAGAGAGGGATCTGGGAGCTTTGGTTGATGATAAATTGAGTATGAGTCAACAACGTGCACTAGTAGCCAAAAAGGCCAACAGGTTCCTGGGGTGCATCAAGTACTCCATTGCTAGCCTACTGAGAGAGGTACTAGTCCCACTTTACTTGGCACTAGTGCAGCCTCACCTAGTGTGAATTTGGGGTTGCCCTGTGATTATAAGAGTTGGACTTGATCCTTATGGGTCCCTTCCAACTCAGGACAGTCTTTGATTCTGTGATTTTGATTCAGTCTGGAGAAGAGAAGGCTCCCAGGAGACCTTCTGGTGGCCTTCCAGTATCTGAAGGGGGCTACAACAAAGCTGGGGAGAGATTTTTTAGGAGGTCAGACAGTGATAGAACCAGGGGAAATGGGTGTAAGCTAGAGGAAGGTAGATTTAGATTGGATAGTAGGAGGAAGTTCTTCACTGTCAGGGTGGTTAGACAGTGGAACAGGTTGCCCAGAGAGGTTGTGGAAGCTCCATCCCTGGAAGCTTTTAAGGCCAGGCTGGATGGGGCCCTGGGCAACCTGATCTAGTGGGAGGTGTCCCTGGCAGGGAGGGGTGTTGAAACTGGATGATATTTAAGGTCCCTTCCAACTCTGACTGGTCTATGATTCTATGATATATCTACATATCTACATATCTATATATATCTATAGCTATATGGATTGGACTCCTGTTGTCAGTCCAGCTGTGCACACATATGCAGACACACGTGCTTTTTTTGGATTCTTGATTCATCTCAAGGAAGATTGTGAAGCACACACTGCAGGTTTAACAATCAGACATGTAACATCAGGTGAATGGTTAATTTCAGTTGTATTCACTAAATGAAATCTCCTAATGGGGTGAGATCAGATCTCCTGGCTTTCATGCTTTCTACCTTTTTGTTTACAAAACAAAACACAATAAACAAAGAAAAAAACTCATCAAGAGAAAAAAACAACAAGAAAAACCCCCAGAACAAAACCAAAACAAATTGCTTTTACTTCCTTCTTTCCATCATCAGAAATATTATTTACCAGATATGAAGATATTATACACTAGAGCGTTTGGCAACAGCCTGACTCTCTCTAATGTGAAAAACTTATCTCGAGTAAAACTAAGGGTCCCAAACCCTCCCACCTAACTTGTGTGGTTTCCTTCTGAGAGCTGTGATACAGAGGTGCTGCTGGTTCAAACTCAAGTCAAGAGACCTAGAAACAACTAGAAACCCTACCCAATACTACACGGAAACATAGAAAATTTGACTTCCTAACGAATTTCTTCAACTTTCTAAGAACCTGGGAAGCTTGTTAGCTATCCAGCAATTCTTTGTCTTGGCCATGACTCCATCTACATGCATAAAAAATTCTGTAAATGACCTTTCCAAAAGACATTTCCTCTTTTTTGGTTAGAAAAAAGGTATTGGCACATCGATCTGATCTGGTTTACAAAGGTAACAAACAGTATGTAAAGACTTTTGTAGTGAAAATCAAACATTGTTGTTCTTATAAATGAACCTAAGTTATTCACATTTCTTGTATATTCTTGACAATTTTATCTGGCTTGCCCTCAATGCTTTTCAGCTGGTGTCTGGTGTGGGATTAGAACCCTTAACAACATAACATCATCCCTTCTGAACTGTGGGGACAGAAAAGCCAAAGCTTCTCTTGTTGCCTTTTTTTTATTCTTTTTTATTTTCTTTTTATATTTTTTTAAGGGAGGGAGGAGGCATAAATCTAGCTTGACTGCATGGTAATAATTCCATCTACCCACTCTTGCATTAAGTGATTATCCCACTGGAAGTCAGTGATCTCCTTTGAAGTCCTCAGCTTCAAAAGAGTCACCACATGAAGCCTATTCATATAAGCAGGGGTTCCTCTAAATAGAAAAACATCCTCTGCATCTCACTCTTAATTTTTGCAGTTGATGAAATGCCTTTCAGCATCAATAGGATTTTAAGATTACCATAATTTCTTCTCAGATGCACTAGAAGGGCAAGGGCTTGGAGGCCTGACTTTGGAGGTTGGATTCCCTTTAATAATCAGGATGAAACAATCGGAGGATGATTTTTTGATTAACTGCTGTCAAAGTATTCCCCAGATTTCTTCAGTGCAGGAGTCCTCCTGCTATTAAGTCAATACATTTTCCAGACAATGAAGAATCAAAGAATATTTTTTCTCATAAGAGGGAGAGATTATAAATTTGGAGAGAGAAAAGGCAGAATGGGAAGAATGCCTATTTCATAGGTATAGATATCTCTGTACTCTTGAAGATCCTGTGCTTAAATCAGAAAGATTGCACAAAGTTTTTATAAATCACAGAATCACAGAATATTAGGAGTTGGAAGGGACCTCAAAAGATCATCTAGTCCAACCTCCCTGCCACAGTAGGATTCCCTACACCAGGTCACACAGAAGCGCATCCAGACGGTTTGGAATCTCTCCAGAGAAGGAGACTCCACAACCTCTCTGGGCAGTCTGGACCAGTGCTCTGGCACCCTCACTGTGCAAAAATTTCTGTTCCACAGCATGCTCTATCAAAAGATACTAGAGGTTGCTCATTCAAAGATGCACTCTCAGTACTGTCCATGACTGACACAAATAAAGGCTAATTACTTTGATTTTAGGGTAATGTCCCTGATGCATACTTAGAGCTGCAGTCTTGTCCTTATATTCATTGTTGTCCATGAATTATATAACAAATATCTGCATGTAAACAAGCAAACATCTCCTCACTGTGTTTAATTTTATCCAAAGCATCACAGCACATCCAAGCAGAGAAATAAAGCCAAGGAAAGGTCATTTTAGGTCGTTATTTCCATTTACACTGATACTGCACATACCTACATCATAAGACACTCCAACCATATTAGCACTAATTCTTCTCTAGTTTTATGTGACTTATACTCTTCTAAAATATTTGGGGGGAATATCTGCAGGGAATGGTATTTGTCTTCAGATTCTTCAAGAAGGTGCAGGAAATGATCCAATTGCTGGTGGTGCTGTCTTCTCTTACACGGAGGCATGAGCTTGTGGAGATCAGATAACATCTACCTGTGGGGTTCTTGGAAGGAAAAATAGATTAAAAAAATATATATGTATTAAAAAAGTGGTGTTTTCCCCTGCTTTCTGCTACCTTTTTTCCTTTCTGTTTTTTTGTTTGTTTGTTTGTTTGTTTTTTTTTTTTTTACTTTCTTCCATTTTCTCTTTGTCTTCCCTCCAAGGATCTTAATTCTCAGGACATTTTGTTTCCTTATTATAGTTATTTGTTCTCATGTAAATGTCTAATGATTGTTCCAGGCTATATCTATGTAGTGTTGCACATAATGGTTTACCTTTTCTGCAGTGTCTGAGATCCCCCTTTTTCTCTCTCCACACACAAAACCAAGAAGTCTTCCTGAGTGGAAAGGTAGGACATCTTCCCCTGTGAGGTACCTTATTAGCCTCTTATCCTAATGGAAAAGAGTGTGTGGGAGGGTATGAACAGTCTCTTTATTGATTCCCACTAATAATTAGTATATTTAAAGTACAAAATTTCCAGTTCCTTGCTGAATCAGAGTTGATAAAAGAGTTCAGTAAAGATGCCACCAAAGGAGGGTAAGAGAAGGAGATGGAGGTCCTACTGCCTGGTGCCAGTGAGGAGACAAGCCCCTTTCCCTCACTGCATGATAACGTGAGTTAGGAAGTTATGAAGAGGTGGGGAACATGAGGCAGAACATCACCTGGAGATAAATACAAAAAAATTAAAAAGTTATGGAGTAGTTAGTGGTGGCTAGTCCCCAGATGATTGAAATTAATAAAATTGTACTTTGCTACAGCCACATATTATATCCTGTTCTTTCTTTCCTCTTGCATCCAGAATGAAAGATGGACAATATGGGGAAATCCCAACACTCCTGCTTCCATCCACAGACAGAAGTAAGAACTTTCCCCAAACAAAGAAGTTATTTTTTTTATTTCCCCTTTTTCATATGCAGCAAATCTTCAGCCACTACTGTTCTGTCCCGTTTCTTTACATAGTGGGTTTGTGTGACGCACTCTTCCCTCTCTCCTCATTTGCATCAATGAGCAGGATTTCAGCTTCATATGTATATATATATATATAAACATTTCCTCCCTTGGTGCTGGGAAAGATGAAAAATTAAATGTGGTGAGAAATAAAGAGGCTATGTCTGCATTAAAAACAGCACACCACTTCCTTGTAATCCACGTACAGACCTCTACATCCAGTTGCAGGTGTAACCACAAAAAAGAAATAAAAAGAAAAAAAGAAAACTTTGGGAGAAGTGTAAATGGTGTGTGTGCTCTTGGTTGATGTGTGGATTTGCATATTGTGTGTTTGCAGCTCAGACACAATTTTTTAAAAGAGATCCCAGAAAGATTATGAGACAAGAAAGAATTTTGACAAGCGTGGCATCTGTGTACAACTGTGTGTGTGTGTGTGTCTATGTATCTATCTATGCATCCATCTATTCCCTACGTAATGCATACTGAATATTTTAAAAGTGTTATGAAAAAGAAACCTGGATTCCTTGAAAGATAGTTGTTTACAAGACTACCTCAACATCCTACTTGCTTTGTTGCTCTCCAGGTTGTATCACATATCATTTGGTTCTACATGCTTCTCTCTCCTGGTATTTCTTTTTATGCTGTCAGATCCTGCCATGTCCATTCAAATCTAAAATTGTCTGAAACTATCTAAGTAACAACAAATCTGCTGTGTGAATAAAATCTTTATGGCGAGCTGCTAGGTTTCCAAGGCACATGCATAATAGAAATTCAGTATCACTTCATTTGAGTACAGGCACTGCTAGCTGCATATCATGGAGTCCCACAAATTGTCCTATGAAAAGAAAGATTATGACAGAAAGACAGCCCTATGTATAAGAGCCTCCTAAATGTATTCCACAGCCAGCTGTGTGAATCACCTTGGGGAAAAAAAAATGCATATGAATGCACATGTATATTAGAGAGGCTTCTAACAATGATCTCATTCTCTACCAACTCTGAAATACTTCTTAAAAAATATGACAGTTTAGCTGAATTATCTGGAGAAGGCATTTGGAAAAGGCTGTCTGAACATGAATTGTGTTAATTCCAGAGCTCTCTGAAACATAGGAGTTTTGGTTAACGGGGGTTCCTGAAAATGTAATGTTCTTTTTGTCCTCAGTTACAGTGTGCTTGCAGACCCTGACTTCTCTTTGGAATCTGAGTTTGTAAAATATCCCTGAATGGATAGGAAAATGCTGATAAATGTTGACATCACATGAAAATGTGGCACAAGTGAAGGAGATGAAACCGTGTCTGTTTGTCTAAACAGACTTTGGCTTTGGCTGACAGTAAGGCTTAGCATAGCTTTGGAGAATGGGAGTATAATTTGGGAAGTGTCACGAAATCCGAAATCAATTAAATTAAGTTCAAAATTTCATTATAAAGATTGCATAGTGTGTTTCTTCCTAGGCTGACTTTATTGATATTTTTCATAGAATAGAGAAAATATGCTAAATTCCAGTAGTGCTCCATGGTAATTGTATCAACCACTCCTACTCCTTATTGTCTCATCATGGGTACCAATAAGAAAAACAAAAGTAAGACTCATTGCGAGGAGACATAACCATCTTCTGCTGAAATAGTTAATAAATTAATTAGAAGCTGGTGACAATGTGGCAGCATTACCATGGTTTGCATGAGCTCACTGCAGACCTCAGATGTGTTCTTCCATTGCTGATCCATTTTGAAATCCATGTTATTCCATCCTCACTGCTAGCCGAAAAAATTCAGTGTAAAATTCTCTAAAGGTTGGACATAGGTCTGTAAATTAAATCTTAAATGTAAATTAAAAAATAAGAAAAGAAAAATTGAGATTTTACACATCATTACAACTGAAATGTTTTTCTTTTATGTCCTTGGAACTTTTTAATTTGATACTTTCTCTCATAATTGTCAAAAATCAACAAACTCAATGTTATTATTACTCCAGAAGTGAAGTATTGACAAAGAAACAATATAGTTGCATTGTACATAAAAATGTTTGAAACAGACACCACCTGTGCTTATAATGCAATGTATTTTTGTTACCTTGCTCCTCACCAGAAGATTAAATGCAGAATAATTGCATTCAAAGATTGCAATGATAGTAAGGAAAAGAGAAATAACATGAAAATATTCTCGAGTAGAATGATCGTCTTAGACAAAAGTATCAAAAGGTCCTTCAACGGCTAGCAGAAGACTGATCTGATGTGACTTTCCTGAAGAACAACATGTCTGAGCCAGGTGGCCTCCAGCAGAAATGACAAGGAAAAAGCAAAATATAGTTTTGAATTTGTCAAGGGATGACTGAGGTTGTAGGGTGGACAGCTTTTTCTCTTCTTTAACATTCAGTTTCAGAGACTTGTAAATATTGAAAGTCACATTGTAAAGACAAGAGTTAAACCAAACTGTAGTGTCCCTAAATAATGTTCCCAGTGGGGATCAGCATGAAAGATCAGCATGGATGAAAGCTAGAAAAAGTGTCTCTACTTTCTTGTGTGAAACCTCCAGCAGAGTTCACAGAATCACAGAATGTTAGGAGTTGGAAGGGACCTCAAAAGATCATCTAGTCCAATTCCCCTGCCACAGCAGGATTCCCTACACCAGGTCACACAGAAGTGCATCCAGATGGGTTTTGAATCTCTCCAGAGAAGGAGACTCCACAACCTCTCTGGGTAGTCTGGGCCAGGGCTGTGGCACCCTCAGTGGGAAAAAATTTCTTCTTGTATTCACACGGAACCTCCTGTGCTTCAGCTTACAGCCATTGCCCCTTGTCCTGTCACTGGGCTTCACTGAGAAGAGCCTGACCCCATCCTCCTGACACCCACCCTTCACATATTTCAAAGCATAGATCAGGTCACCCCTTAGTCTCCTCTTCTCCAAGCTCAAGAGACCCAGCTCCTTCAGCCTTTCCTCATCAGGAAGATGTTCCAGCCCCTTCAGCATCTTGGTGGCTCTGTGCTGGACTCTTTCAAGCAGAGATTCCTGAACTTCTTCACCTGAAGGGCCCGCAGCTGGTAACAATATCCCAGATGTGGCCTCCCCAGGGTAATGTCAAGGGGGAGAAGAACGTCTTTTGACCTACTGACCACAGCCCTTCTAATCCAGCCCAGAATCCCTTTGGCCCTTCTGGCTACAAGAGCACATTGCTTGCTCATGCTCATCCTTCCATCCACCAGGACCCCCAGATCCCTCTCCTGACAGCTCAGCCCCCAACCTATCCTGATCCATGGGCTTGGTCTTTCCCAGGTACAAGACTCTACACTTGTCCTTGTTGAATTCCATTCCATATCTCCCTGCCCAACTCTCCAGCCTGTCTAAGTCTCGCTGAATGGCAGCACAACCCTCCAGTGTGTCAGCGACTCCACACAGTTTAGTGTCATCAGTAACCTTGCTGACAGTGCACTCTGTGACTTCCTGAACGTTATGGATTATACTTTTTAAATAAATCCAGGAAAACATCATCCCTACAGTACTGGAAAATGATTTAGAGAAGTGGAGTTTTAATATTTTGTAAATTATTATTTACTTCTTTGTTTTTACTGACACCACTGGACCTTTCTTGGTACACCTTGAGGGTCTAAAAGATTGCCAAGTTAATAACTCTCTTGTGGAGGCAAAAAACCCAACCACCCAACATTTTACACAAAAGTAAAATATCTGCAAAGAGAGTCATTAAGCCAGGTAACAACCTAATTCTGGTTGAACTTTCTTCTGAATTCAAAGCAATGAGAGCACCTGAGAATACTTACTTAAGTGCACAAATGTAGATTTAATAGCCCTCTTTTAACTCTAATAGAACATAATCATGATTTATTAAAAACTCTAAATTCTTAGGGTTTATTTTTATTATTATTATTACTGTTTGCTCTTTCATTGGCTTTGTTTTGTTTTGTTTTCTTTAAGTATGATTTCATCTACCTGCGAATGATATTCCTGGTCTAAAAGAATTTTATTAAATGGCTTTAAACTAAAATTACTTCAAGTATCCCTTTAAAGGTGAAGATAATTCCTGCAAAGCTTTCCTCCCTCCCCCCTCCTCATTTTTCCTTCTATGTTTCTAGTTTCACTTCCTTCCTTCATGGATCTTGAGCCACAAAAGTTGTGAAGGGCTTTGTAAGGCTGTGGATCCAGCATTACCCTTTCATGCCCTCTGAATTCTACCCTTCTGTGGATGTCCACTAGACCTTGTTTTGAAGACTAAAGAGGAAAGTATTTGGTTCTTAGACTTTGTGTCTTTTCCTTGCACAGTGAAAAAGATTTCATCCCAAAGTAGTTCTGCTATCAGGAGGAGGACTCACAGCAAACAGGATTTGGCTCTTTTATTTCTGTGGAGTCTTATTTCTGAAGCAGTACTTGGAATATCCTTCATTTCTCCCCTATCTGCAAAACAGAAATACCTTATTCAGGGCTATTTATACTCCTTGTAGTGGCTTTATTTATTTTAAACCAACAAGTTAGGTAAAAAGAACTTTGGTAAAATGGTTATCTTTCTTCATTTTGTATTGCTTTGTTGTTTTATTTTTGGTTGGTTGGTTGATTGGTTTGTGGGGTTTGGTTGGTTGGTTTGTTTTTTTCTGGTTTTTTTTGGTTGGTTGGTTGGTTTGCTTTGGGTTTTGTTTGTTTCTTTGGGGTTTTTTTTCAGGTTGGTTGTATGAAAGTCAGATAAAGGATCGTTTTCCTACAGCAGAGCAAACAATAGCAGTCAGCCTCAGGTCAGTCTTGCCTCTTGAGATTTGCTGTTCATTATATACTTTTAGATAGCACTGCTGTCTGCCCCTTGCAGAACTGGGAATTCTCCTTGACCCTCTGAAAACAACTATTGGACTGTGACAGGTCTGCCTCTCTGCCTCATCCCTGGAACCATTCCAGGTCAGGATGTTTGGGACTCTGAGCAACATGATCTAGCTGAAGATGTCCCTGCTGACTGCAGGGGTTTTGGACCAGATGACCTTGGAAACTTCCATCCAACCCAAACTGCTCTACAATTCTGTGATTCTACTTTTATTTGTTTTTTGAATCATGAGACCACACTTTATTTTAGCTCATAGTATCTAATATTTCATCCTGGTGCTTAACAGCCATCCTTGAGATTCTTAAGCACATCTGGCTTACGTCTGTGAAGAAGTCTCCTGAATTGCTTGCCCATAAAGTGCTATCATTTCCCTCCCTCATGTTGCCCCTCATTACCTGGAGTTGTGGAGAACATTCAGCTTCTCCAGGGTACTTTGCCCAGGACTATGAAGGGACTTTTCCTTTCACAGGACCTATAGCCCTGGTAGAAAAGCCATCAGCCTGTATTTGTTGTTCAGAAAAAATTCACAGAATCGTAGAATTGTCAGAGCTGGAAGGGACCTTAAAGATCATCTAGTTCCAACACCCCTGCCATGGGCAGGGACACCTTCCCCTAGATCATGTTGCCCACAGCCCCATCCAGCCTGGCCTTAAAAGCTTCCAGGGATGGGGCTTCCACAACCTCTCTGGGCAACCTGTTCCACTGTCTAACCACCCTAACAGTGAAGAACGTCCTCCTAATGTCTAATTTAAATCTACCCCCCTCTAGCTTACGTCCATTCCCACTAGTCCTACCACTACCTGACTTCCCTCCCCACCTTTCTTGTAGGCCCCCTTCTGTTACTGGAAGGCCACCAGAAGGTTTCCTGGGAGCCTTCTCCTCTGCAGACTGAACAACCCCAACTCTCTCAGCCTGTCCTCGTAGCAGAGGTGCTCCAGTCCTCTGATCATTCTCCTGGCCCTTCTCTGGACTTGCTCCAGCACTTCCATCTCCCTCTTGGAATAGGGGCTCCAGAACTGGACGCATTTCTCCAGGTGGGGTCTCATGAGAGTGGAGTAGAGGGGGAGAATCACCTTCCTTGACCTGCTGAAAATATTCTTTGTCACAACTATCCTGTAAACACACTTCCATAATAGCCTTTTGTAAAGAGTACCTATGAGTTTGTCATTATATTGATGGCCATCATATGAGGCAAGTAGAAATATGTGAAGTTTTCCTATTAAAATGCAGAGTGGTGGTGCCTGTGGTATGACTGAAGAGGTGCTATAAGGACTCAGAAGCTGGTTCCATCTATCATTTGACTGTATTAGGTGAGAAATATCTGTAGCACTTCTGCTTGAGAAATTATGCATCCAGAGAAGGACGAATGCTGCTAGAAATTAGAATAGGATGAGTTTATGAAAGAATTCACTTGTGAGTAAAGTTATAATGCAAAAAAACTATTTAAAAAAATAAAATTATAAGCCCTGCATGTTTCACATAGATGTTGAAAACTATCCTCTTTTCTTTCTTGTTATTTAGCTTTTTAGGAAAAAAATGGAAATTATTCAGTTACAGAAATAACATAGGATTGATGCAGGAATAGAACTGGGAAGCATGCTTGTAAAACACACTTCAAAATATTTATAAATTGTTTTTTATATTAGATAGCATTTTTTAGAGACAAAAGTTATCCAAAAAAAACCCCAAACCCCCATGCTCCAAAATATTTTGTTAATACTACACAAATATCTTAAATTTGAATTCCTATATTTTAAGGATATCATTTAAAGAATAAACTATGGAAAAAATATTTCACCTAAAATCAGAACTGAAGTTTTTGAAATGTTTTTTTCTGGGAAAAGATTATGCATTTCTGAAGAAAATAGATTTCTGTCAAAATTCTTGTGTTATTTCAGGGTTGAGGACTTTTTAGAAAGGTCTAGCAAGATTATTTCTCTGGAAGTGTTTGGAATTTACTGGTATGTAAAAGTGGGGGAGGTGACTTTCTGTTAATTGAGTCATTCACATGATGACAAAACTCAAAAGTATATTCATTAAAAAATACTCAACTGACAAGAGATTTGATGCTCAGTGGGGACAAAGGGTTTAATGTATTTAAAGAATTTTAGAGGCTGATCTCATGAAGGTTTAGCATTGTGAGTGGCTCTGCTGAAGTGAACTGTAGAATTCTACCACATCTTTTTACACTTAAAGACCTGTGTACCAGTACAGTAGAATTAACTGAAGTTCTTTAAATTAATCTAGAGCTTAAGTATGGAGAAGGGACTATATTTTTGATTTTAGTTTGAAAATCACTTTATGTGCACACTGTTTTGAACAGAATTCCATGATATTTGACTTAGGCTATATCTGAGTTCAGCAATGTGCATATCTGAAATAATACACTCTGAATGTAAGTCTCCTGTGGTTATCCCTATGCCAATGTGATCAAAAAATACCTGCAGTAGAGTTATTATGAGCTTACTGTGATATCTTGTGTTCATTTCAACCTCATTAAAAAAAAATCTGAGGAACTTATAAAGAAATATACTCAACCATTTCTGGAAAAAAAAAAAGAATATTGAGAAATTTAAATTTTTTATTGATTTGAGTGCAAGATCTTACTGGCTTTAGTAAGTGATATTTTATGACAGTATTTTTGATAGTGGAACTTGGGGCTTTTGTATGTGGAATTCTGTTTCCTTCCTCAGAAATTTAACAGAGTTTTAAACCCAGTATTGGTATAAGCAGGTGTAACTTTAAAGCCTAGAGTCTTGTTTGTAGGCAAGTGCATACCACAGCATCTCCAGCTACCTACCCAAAATTTTTAGTTGAGAATCACTTGAGATCTCAAAGCTCATTCATCATAAACAGGAGATTTTTTTTTTGCTTGGTTTACATACACAGGCAGGTCTGCTCGGAGCAGGGGCTGGTTATGCCTAGTAGGGTTCTTTGAGGCTAGTGAACTCTTTGGCAAGCCCATTTGAGTTCGGTATTTCCAACCCAGCACACAGATGATTGGGTGACTCCCAGTTTCGTTTATCAAATTTCTCAGACTCTCTCCATCTTTGATTTTTGCATTAAATTTTTATTAGTATTTTTTTGTGTAAACAAAAAATACTTATGAATTAGGCATGGACTGAATTCCTAGCTTCTTTTATGTTTATGCCTCTCACAGTTTTGACGTACAGTGGGTATGCACACAAGAGGATTTGGACTAAGAAGCATTATACTGCAGTACCATAAAGAAATAAGTTTTTTTCTTCCAAAAATAATTTCAACATCCATCCATTTCTTGTCTTGCAAGTTCTGAATGCTTACCTTGTGATGGCATATCTTAACACATAACACAGACAATTAAATGGTCGTTTAGGATTAGTTATTATGCCTGTGCCGAAACCTACAGTAACTTTTCAAGTCTGTAATACATTTTATAACAATATCATGTATATTGCACACCGCTCTTCTGCTCCACTATGAAGGACAGAGTGGGGAAATAATTTCACACTGCATATAATGCATTGGATATGAAAGAAACTTGAAAATTATTTAGTTACAGATTTCTCTGACCAGGCTTGCAAAATGGCATATATTATGTTAATGGGCAAGAATTTGAAAATGAACTTGAATATTAAACACTGTAAGTTTGGGTTCTGACACGAATGCAGGCAAGGTTGGTGTGTAGCATAGAAAATAGTTTCCTTTTTAACCCTTTCTGGTCTCTTAGGGAGTTAGATGTTCTCTGTCAAAATCCCTGTAATTTTAAGTGAAATATCAGACTAACATCTGTATTGCAATTAAAGTCTAGCCCCTGACACATCAAATCCCACAGCTCATCTGACGTTCGTCCACATCAGTGCATTTCCAAGACAGCTGTATTGTGTTCCATTGGATGAAATAAGCCCAGATGCAGCAGATTTTACTGCTAATAACCTTAGGAGATGAGCTACTCTGGCCTTTGCAGCAGCCCTGTGCATCCTTAAGGAAACCTTTGGGAGTGGTGGGCATGGCTCTCTGGAAATTGGCCACAGGAGTGACATACGGTTCAACCAGGTTGTGGCGGAGGTATCTATCACGGCTGTAATCACGACTGAGATGTGAAAAACTAACAAGCACTCTCAACTTCAGTATGTCAAATGTCATCACCCTCTGGCCAGTTTTTAAACAGTTTCCAAACAGACACATTTTTAGACATCGTTTTTTGGCTTCAGCCAAAGGATTATATGAAATAAAGAGGACTCTAGTCTTTCTCAAGGGCTGACTGGTCACTCTGAGAAGTCACACTGCAGATGGCACAGGGAAGGTACTATGCTTCCAAGTGTTGAAGATACTCAAATCTAGACTGGATGGGGCCCTAATCAACTCCATGGGGTTTTGGAGCTGGCCCTAATTTGAATGGGGGACTAGATCAGATCACAGAACCCCAGAATCCCAGCATGGCAGGAGTTGGAAAAGACCTCTGGAGATCTTCTAGTCCACCCCCCCCCCCACTAAAGCAGGGTCACCCACAGAAGGTTGCCCAGTGTCATCTCCAGGTGCCTTTGGAATCTCTCCAGAGAAGGAGACACCACAGCCACTCTGGGTAATCTATGCCAGGGCTCTGGCACGCTTATGCCAAAGAAGTTTTTCCTGATGTCCAGATGGAACCTCCTCTGTTCCAGTTTGTGCCCATTTGCCCTTGGTCTGTCACTGGGCATCACTGAGAAGAGTCTGACCCACCCTCTTGTTCCTATCCTTTAGCTCTTGATGAACATTAAGCAGATCCCCTCTGGGGCTGCTCTTCTCCAGGCTAAGCAGCACCAGGGCTCTCAGCCTTTCCTCCGCACAGAGATGCTTCTGTCCCCTCAGCATCTCTGTAGCCTCCACTGGATTACCTCCAGTAGTTCCTTCTCTCTCTTGATGTGGAAAGCCCAGAAATGGGCCCAATACTCCAGGTATGACCTGACTAGGGCAAGATAGAGGGGAAGAAGAACCTCCCTCAACCTCTTGGCCACATTCTCCTTAATGCACCTGAAGACACCATTGGCCCCCTTGGCCATAAGGATACAATGTTGGCTTTTGATTAACACTGTGGTTCACCTCTTCTCAACACCAAGCTCTGAATTAAATCTCCACTTGAGGTTAATTCTGCTCAGAGGTGATGAGGGGAGGAGGACAGAAAGGAGAAATGAGTCCTGTGACAGAAAGTGATAGGGTGCTTTTCAACCTGTGTTTGACAGCTGATAGAAGATGTGTTAATGTATTTCTGAGCTTTCCCACTGTAGATGGTGTGGATTTTTTGGCCACACTGGCTACTTGTATATTTGTGTGGCAATTTTACTCTTCTGCACAGCAGACTTGGTGGCATCCAGACCAAGCATCACAGCAGGTCAGAAAGAGTACAGAAATGCAAATGTGTGAACATGTTTAGACGCTGGAGTGCTAAAGGGCTGGCAAAGATGCTGCCAAAGTGTTCTTTGGGTCATTTTGCAAAATATGATGATTAATGCAATACCACTAGAACTGTAAGACAGCAAAGAATTTGGTTAAACAAGGATATGCAATATGGCTTCAGAAATGTTTATTAACAGTCACTCCAACTCTGAGCTTTTTGTATTTGCTTCAGTGAGCATCAAAACCCTTCTTGCAAGTGGCTGTCACAGGCAGGAACTAAACTGTCTGTGGATAGCCTTGGGCTAGCCAAAAATGTTCATTTTGGCCCAGGTCCTAACTAGGCATATGGAAGAAGAAAGAACATGTGATAAATGTAATGGATTCCATTTTTCCTGAAATCAATGGTCAGCCAGGCTAAGGGTCTTCACAGGGTCTCAGAAGGAGTTAAATGATGAGTGCAACTGTTGGAAGAGAAAGAGCATTTCTGAAAGCTACTGCTGTTATCTAGTTAAAGCTGTTCAAAAGCAGCTGCTGCTCTGAATGTGGATGTGCACCTGTGAGCTGTCAGACTCACAGATAATTTGCCACTGAAATACTTGCACTAGATTATAGGTACTTAAAGGTAGAACAACAATGTGATGCTGTATGCACTTTATCCCTTACAGTTCTCAGTTTGGGAGTGACTTGTGTCTGAAGCCACCTTCTTTCCTAACAACCTGGAGAATGTGGCATAACCTTTTCTCCAGGAAGTGATTATTTCTTATCATGGAACCACAGAATAGTTTAGGTTGGAAAGGACCTCCCTAGGCCATCTACTGCAACCCCCCTTGCAGTCAGCAGGCACATCTTCATCTAGATCAGGTTGCTCAGAGCCCCAAACAACCTGACCTTGAAAAAGCCACCACCTGTCTCATTCCTTAAAAGGATTCATGTAGTTTATGGGTTTTATGAAAGGAGATATTAATTCCTAGTTGTGTTTTATCCTAAATACCTTATAGGGAAAAAAAGCCCCGCAAAACAAACAACCCAAAATAACCAACCAAACAATAAATATCAGAAGTTATGTATCTGATGTTGTTAGTCTGTTACCCTGCCATCAATACATATTTAACTCAGCTGTCACATTTTTCTATTCAGACAAAACATCAGCTATCCTGAAGAGCTCTCTCTGCATCTTCAGCACGCAGGAGGCTAATAGTTAACAGTAAACATATTATTTTTTATTATTATTATTGTTATAACTATTACTTTCCCAGAGCATATTTCCACCCAAAGAGCAAAGCACTACAGTAGGCCGGATGTTTTAGGTCATTTATTTTGTTTTTGCTTTGGGTCATTTTACAGAAGCACTTCTGCTCTCTAGCGTTACAATGAGAGCCACTCTGCTCCCCAGATATTACCCAGCAGCACTTGGGGGCTCTTAATGATTAATACCATCACAGTCCAGCCACAAACCTTTCTGGCGCAGATAATGCCAGGCAGCAAGCAGGCTTGACACTTTTAATGTATAATTAAGTAGAAAAAGTCAGCACTCAGTATGCAAATTTTTCAAAATGATAAATGATGCCATACAGCAGTAGGGATTGATTTGGTGTAAATGAAACTAATTAAGGAAATGTCAAACATAATTAATAAAACAGGTTTAAGCTGCAAAACATTGTCAATTGAATGAATGAGGAGGCATTGGCTCCCATTGTTTCTGCTTTATTTAGGGCTTGTGTTTAGCTTGTACTCTGTTCCTAAATGCACTTTCTCTACCTCACACCCTCCACTACCAATTCCCAGAGAGGGGGAAAATAAATTTGCTTGTCTCTCCACTGACTGCAGAAATTAATTGCAGAAATCTTGTCCCATCCAAGTGTTACATTCACTCACAGGACATTAACATAACTAATTTGAAAGAGCCCAAATGACTGCATAATAGAGCACTGTCAGTATGCCTGACAGTCTTTGGTCATACCAAATTAGCTTGGTTTTCTAATTGAAATTTTTTTCCTAGGACTCCCTTTATATTTTTTTTTTCAT
Organism: Galbula dea; assembly: GCA_013399015.1. NCBI lineage: Eukaryota > Metazoa > Chordata > Aves > Piciformes > Galbulidae > Galbula > Galbula dea. Next base: position 166,726 of record VWZX01007570.1, read on the forward strand.
CAGCTATTCATTTTTGATAAGAACAAAGGTTTTATAATTTACAAAAGAGTGCTTGACCTATAATTACTAGAAGGAAATTAGGGGAGGTAGAAAAGTCAGATTTAGTCCTGGTAATGATGCTGGAGACCTTGCTCCCTCTGGGGAGCCTGAAGAATAATGGAATCTTCTATTTTTACGGGCGACCTGTGCACTGGTGCTGACTCTAACTGTGAATCCACTTTACCTTGCAGATCACTTGCTTAACACTAAAAGTGCCAACAGAATCACAGGCCATTATTCCAAATGTCATTCTGTGCCAGTGCCATTTCCAAATGCCCTTCCCTTCAAATGAATGAATCACAGAACATCTGCCAGTCCTCTTATCTTGTCCTTGTAAATCTCCTGGTTTAAGAGTTTCACAAAATGAAAGTGGAACTTAATTTAGGTAAATGGGGTCACTGGTAGGATTTTTGTTTTAAAAAAGCAGCTCTAGGATTCTTTTTTTTTTTTTTTTTTTTTCCTTAAAAAAGATGTTATATAGCCTGACTTTTCACATATATTTGGTTTTAGAGCAGAGGCTCTTTTCCACCCATGGAGACATCCCTTCTGATAATTTACTGCCTTCCTTTGCGTATAAGACAATGTGGTTGCAGCAGACCATTTAAAACAAACACAAGGAATCAAGTAGTAGAACTTCTTCCTGATCTCACCAAAGTTCAGCTTAGTGGTTTCCAAGCTTCATACAGTTTTCAAGTTAGCAGTATGTGTATATGTGTTGGTGCATATACATATTTACATCTGTAAATGCGTGTGTGTATATATATATAGCATATATGTAATACTTATATATAAAAGATATAGAATCCATACTATAAAAATATGAATACATTATGTATCTCCATATATGTACTTTTATATAAATAAATGCATATTTTATATATTTTCCTAATGGATGTTACACTTCTGGCATAATCCAGGATTTCTGAACTTGGTCTTTCTGTATTTTTACTACAGATCAGAGATGAGAGGGCTGAGTTTGTGCTTGAAATATTTTATTACAATCCTTTTTATGTTACCTTTGATCATTTTTTAAGAGATTTCTTAATATGGGTGTGAATTTTTCCATTTCAACAGTAATTTGTATGCTGTTAAGTTTGTTAACATTCATTATTGGAACCGCTAGAAAGAACAGTGCAGAAAACACCCGTGTTTAGTTCCTTTCAATGAGGAAAAAAGAAATCATATGGAAAAAAAATTAGGAGTAAATTTTTTTCTTCAAATTCTGTGTTGTAGAAAAGAGTTGCAATAATTTATTAAATCAGTAGCAGGTTTTTTTAAAGACACATACTTTCACTTGAGGCGAAAACGTTGTGATTATACTTATTGTGTCAATCCATTCTGAAATAACTCTATTTAGAAGCCTTGTGGTCTAGATTAATCTTTGTAAGCCTGGATGGGTTTGGAGAAGATCAGAACATCTTGTTGTCACGTTTTCCCTTTCTGCAGAAGAGGCAGAGCACCTGTTCATTGGGGTTGCCTGTGAGAGGTGGACATAAAAGGCCTGAGTAGAAGTCCTCACTCTGTTAGTGCACCTTCCTCCATGCTTCAGAAGGCATCTTCTAGCTCTTCCTGGAACATGTTGTCTAAACCTTCAGAACTGCCTAGTACTGCTGTGACTGGTACACCCAAGTGGCAGACCAGGAAATTTGGAGGAATTTTGTCTCGTGTGAATAGATGTTTGCATGGCCACATGCCTGTGCCATTCAGACTGGTCTTCTCGTGAGTCAGGCAGGGACAGGGTGGGCTTACAGTCCATCCAGACTATTTAAACACCTCAGGAGTTCAGGGATTGCAGATCCTTGAGCACCTCAAAAGGTCAGTCAAGGAGCAGGGTGAGTCATCTGGGTGTGTCACCACAGCCTGGAAGGGTGGCCTCCTGTAAATATCCAGGCATGGTTGTAACTTGGCTAAGGGCTGCTGTTAGAAAAACTGTGGGCACTCAGACAGAAGCCCCATGCAAACCTGTCAATGTCCAGGCCCCTGACTGCAGAGAGTGTCAGAGCCTGGCATTTGCAAAGGAAAGTAGTGGAGATAACACCTGTGTCAGATGGGAACAGGAGAATGATCTGCTCAGTATGGTGGCTGAGCTGAAGGAAGAAGTCACAACGTTACGCAGTATAAGAGAATGTGAAAAAGTGATAGAATGGTGGAGTGAGGTTCTGCCATCCCTGAGAGAGGGGCAGCAGGTGTGGCCTGTACAAGAAGCAAAGGATCCCACACCTACTTGCCACCTGCAAAAGGACAACCCAAGAGATGGGGGGAATAGAGGCAGGTCCTTCCGTGGAGAGGTGGGAGAGAAAGACCCCTCCTGTCTTCCTCTGTCTTCCCAGTTGTCCATACACAACAGGTATGGGGCTCTAGAAACAGAAAAAGGGGCAAAGGTGGAAGACAGAGGCCTAAATGAAACAGGTGGTTGGAGGAAAGTTGATGGCCAAGGCAGAAGGCTAGTGCCTTCCTTGCCTGCCCCATCTTCCCAGGTGCCTCTGACAAACAGGTATGAGGCCCTGGTGGAAGACAGCCAGTCTGATGGGGAAGTGGATGACAGGCAACCTGTACCAGAGGTCTTGCTGCAGTCAGATAGGCTTGCTGGGCATATCACAACCTCTTCCACAAAGAAGAAGAGAAGAGTTGTGGTTGTTGGAGTCTCGCTCCTAAAGAGAACAGAGGGAGCTTGGTGTGTTGAGCTTGGAGAAGAGGAGACTAAGGGGTGACCTCATTTATACTTATAAATATGTGAACGCTGAGTGTCAGGAGGATGCGGTCAGCCTCTTCTCAGTGGAGCCTGGTGACACGACAAGTGGCAATGGTTGTAAGCTGAAGCACAGGAGGTTCCCTGTGAATACATGTAGAAATGTTTTCCCAGTTGAGGTGCCAGAGCCCTATCCCAGACTGCCCAGAGAGGTTGTGGAGTCTCCTTCTCTGGAGATATTCTAAACACATCTGGATGCGCTTCTGTGTGACCTGGTGTAGGGAATCCTGCTGTGGCAGGGGGTTGGACTAGATGATCTTTCAAGGTCCCTTCCAACTCCTACCATTCTGTGATTCTGTGTGTCACAGTGTCAGACAAGGGTTGCATTGTCTGTCATGGATGGAGTGAGAGATGTCAGACATATCCTTGTTCACACATTGAACAACAATCGAGGAATTGAATCTCCTTAGGTCATGCAGCAGGGAAGATACTTCTGGGACTTCTATGTCCAAATTCTTCTTGTTACATTAAAATGTCTCATTTCCTCATATTAATTTTTTTGCAATGAAACAAAATATATATCCTTTACTGAAAACAGATTTGAAATTATAAACCCCCCCAAAAACAAGCTTGATTTTAATTGTCTAAACCTGGGAGTCCATTCAACCTTGAAACCCAGTTCCCTATTTCCCGTACCTAAATCAAAATTCATGATACTTTTTCCTAAGCTGAGGTGGTGAAACATTATTCCATGAACCATAAAGTAGGGAGAGAGGACCATTTCAGATGCAGAATTCTAGATTTCTCCCCTGGAGCCAACATGCTAACAAAAACATTGATGTATGCTTTTCTGGGACCATCCTTTTTGCATTGCATTTGCATTTTAATTTTTACACTATATTCCAGAATTATTTTGCAAAATATTAGTAAACTAATCTTGTTGAAGATGTCCCTGCCCATTGCAGGGAGGGTTGGAGTATGTCACCTTTATTTTAAACCTAAACTAGTCTATGAGTCTATGATTCTAAAATACTTCAGAAAAACAAAATTTATCATGAAATATTATAATTTTCTTGAAGTTTCCTACCTTTTCTGGAGTTCCCATCAGCTCACCCAAGCTGACTGAAAAGTTACAACCCATTTTCAGCAGCATCCAAGTGAAGCTTTATGTCCTCTTCAGTACCTAGAGTAACAAGTCAAACAATGAGAACTTCTACCTCTGATCTTAAAGCCTGTTTGCTTGCATCTGAATGCTGTAAGTTGAGCATTGGTTATATGTTTAATGCATGTAGTATTTCCTGTGTCTCCTACATCTGAACTTTGTACTGTTTAGTTTCTGAAGCAACATCTGTTCCATTTCTTCTAGCTTATGTTTATGAGAAGGCACATTTTCTGTAACTATAAAACAATTAAGTTCTCTGATATGTTCTTTGTTTCTCCCATGGAGGTGTGCATATGTAAGTGAAAAATTGGAAATCACTGAGAACCTTGGCTTTCAGGATTGCAGGCATGTCTGAGGACTGTGCTCAGGACAAGTGAGCTTGCTTAACTTCAGGAGTGCCTACAGACATTTCCCAACTCTTCCATTACCTACTAGAATTGTTTCTGGACTTTTAAGGTTGTGCTTACACCATCTGGCTTCTCTCCAACATCTTATTACAAGTTACTCTAGAACAACAAAGAAACTAACATGTCTGTGGTTGATTGATATTTTCCTAAACATGAGGTGTCAGAATAGAAAAGCAGACTTCTACATCTGAAGTGATCTGGTCTTCACTCCTTACTTTATGGTTCATGGAAACACATGTAGACTTTAATTACTGTCATGCCAGGCTAGATATTGAAAATAGTTTAGATGTCTTGCTCTCTAAAAGTGCTTCCTTGATTGTAATGGAGCTTAGTGCAGCAAGATCACTTTCAATCTACTTGCATATTGCTTGAGAAATGGTTGCAAACATCATCAAGAGGCCACTGTATCCAGATACTCATCATTTTGGACAGTGTAAGAACTTATTTTGACTGGACCCTAAAATTTAAGTGGATGGATAACCTTACCAAATGCTTCAGATTTACAATTTGTGCCTTGACATTGTAAGAAGTACAATCCTGTGGGATTTTCATGTGGAGAGCCTTTGGGAAAAACTGTCTATATCTGTCTAGAAAAGTAGATCTATTAGCTCTTTTTCTGACTACAAACTGAACAGGTGAAAAACCAAATGGTCCACTGACACATTATTGTAAAACTTGCACTTATATACCTGTACATCCTACCTCTATCTGAGGACACAGGCACATGTATACACATTGGAGGCCACACCTCAAATCCTGGGTTCAGTTTTGGGCGCCTTACTTCAAGAGGTGCTAGACTGTGTCCAAAGAAGGCCAATGAAGCTGGTGAAGGATCTAGAGCACAAGTCTTGTGAAAAGCTGCTGAGAGAATTGGGTTTGTTTAATCTGAATTAAAGAGGCTCAGGGGAGACCTTCTCGCTGTCTACAGATCTCTGAAAGGAAGTTGGAGCCAGGTGGGCGTTAGTCTCTTCTCCCAAGGACCAAGTGATAGGACCAGAGGACATGGAATTAAGTTGTGCCAGGGGAGGTTCAGAATAGATATTAGGAAAAATTTATCTGCTGAAAGGGTTGTCAAGCCCTGGAAGAGGCTGCCCAGGTCAGTGGTAGAATCAACATCCATGCAGGGATTGACAAGACATGTAGATGTGGTGCTGAAGGACACGGTTTAGTGGTGATCTGGCAGTAGTGATTAGAGGTTGGACTAGGTGATCTTAAAGGTGTTTCCAACCTAAATGATTCTATGATATTATATATATGTGTAAGTGTGTATTATTAATCTCAGATATCAGTCATAGTCAAAGAACTCATTAAGACAGATTGCTAGAGGCTGGGACAGGGCTTACAGGGCTTTGAGGCTCTTCATAGGAAACTCTGTTGGCTACCGTTGTGCTCATTGAGTTGTTTCAGCCAGACTATACTATAAAACTTCCTGAAAGAATTTGGAAACAATTAAGTATATAACAAAATAGAAACATGCTCCCTAGAAGTCCATAAACCCAATTTAAAGTTCCACCAGCATGCAGCACTCCTTGAAAATTCCTGGTTGTTCTTTTAATAGACGACAGGTAGTGCTAAAGAAGCCTAAATTGAGGTGCATGATGAGGCAGTAAAGGACATACATTTCACTCAGATTTGAGGATTCATTACTGCATATATATAATTTAAGCCAGTGGATCTAAAGTTGATACATAATGTAATACATGTTTTTAATTATAGTTAAAGTAAGTGTAAATGATTGATTAAATATGCTCTATGTTCTGTTCTGAAACTGATTATTATTGCTGTTGTTAAGAATAATAGCAACAATCACAAACAATAACAACAACATAACCCCTAAAGTACTCTGTTACCCAAATAATGCCAGTGTATCATGAAAACGAATAACTTTCAAACCTGGAAAAGGTTTTTCTATAATCATTAAATAAATAAGAGTAACAATCCCCTCACATATACATTACCTTAGTGCCTCTTTCCCCCCCTAGGTTTTGATTTAATGACGCAGACTATTTTTCTACGCTGCTAACTTTGTTATTCCGAGAACACCACGGAAACAGAGAATTATGTAAGTGTTCTTGAAAATATTGCTTCATTTACAGTTTTCAGAAACCCTTCCCACAAGAAATCTGATGACAAAGAGAGTCAAAACAGGAAAAACAATAGGGAAGTTTATGACGTATAAAATGAAATCTTCAAAAGAATTTGGTTTCCAAATGCCAAGGGTTATAAGTCAACTCTATGCAGCACACATTACTATTTATTACCTTGCATTTGGCTGAAATTCATCTCTTTTGACAACCTTGGGTAAATCATGTTACATATTTCATAAAATATGAGTGCTGGACCTTTTTTTGAAGACACTACTTAGTGAGTGAACTCATTGCTATTGGCTGCATCCCAGTTGCCATAAGCTCTCTCAAGACTGGGGCTTTTGCAAGGTCATGTGGCAGCTAACTCAAAGAAAAGGTATTTATGGAGAACATTTGCAAACAGTTGTCTTGTTCAGTACCAGAGCTCAGACAGAAAGCTAAACACAGGTTGAGATATGCAAGTTTCACTTCTGAGCAAATTTACTGAGTGAAAGCTTTTCTTTTCTTTTCTTTTCTTTTCTTTTCTTTTCTTTTCTTTTCTTTTTTCCACTTTCGTCTTCCCTTTCCCCTTCCCTTTCCCTTTTCCCTTTCTTTTCCCCTTTCCCTTTCCCTTTACCTTTCCCTTTTAATTTCAACATGTTCAGATCCCCTCAGAATGTACAACTTTATAGCTAACATATTTTTTTATTCTTGAAGGGTCATTATTTTACAGTGAGGTTACTGAACCTAGACCACGTAGTGCAGATTACCCAGCGTAGTATTAATCAAAATATACATGGCAAATGGGATTCAAAACAGTGCCAAATAGGCATCTGCTTTTAGCAGGGAACAAAAAATGCATTTAGCTCCTTTATTAAAAGGTATTATGGGCAATTTATTTTTAAACCATCTCTCTAACACCATTAACTAGCATATAATTTAATGTACTCCCAAGCAACTTGACTTTTACATTTCCTTCAAAACATTAATTTGCTTTTGCAAATTGATGTAAAAGATGCCTTTGACCCCTGAAATGATTCAAACCATTAACAATAAATTAGATTATCCTTTAAAACAAGATCATCATTTTTATTATTATTTTCAGATGGAAAAATAGAAGCCTGAGATAATACTGCTTACAGGGAAATAAAACTTGGAAGAGTTACAATTATTTATTCTGTCCATCCTTATCTGTGGTTCTGCTTAGGGACTTGCTTTGGAAAATTTTCAGGTGACTCAAAGGTTTTTTTAACAGATTAAATTAAGAAAGTTTTGTTTGGTTGTTTGGGATGATTTAACAGCAGGAGATGGTCATTAGACTGACGATCTCTCTCTACTGAAGTCTCATCAATAAGAGTGACAGGTCACAGAGACAACAGGAAAACACAACTCTCCAAAGACATCTTTATTTTTAAAAAACAATTTAAAAGCCAGTTTTCCTACTCAAAGCCACACTACTGAGAAGGAAAACCTTGATGGTTAACTAAGGTGCATGGCACTGTGATGTGTTTGGGGATGCTCAGTAATCTGTAGGCTTAGCTATCACAACTGGCTTTGTTTATATGGTGATTGCTACTTTAACCCATAGGGGCCAAGCAGGAGAAATGTCAGAAGAGAACACCTGAACTCATAGGACTTCCATCTCACAGGGCTGATTGCTACAAGCTGCATCTGACTCGTATCCTTACTGTGGATATGTCCCAAGAGAAGAGAGACCTCCCTGGTGGGTTGTGTTACGTGTGCTTTCACCCTCAGGTCTCAAGGATCCACTTGCTGAAATCTTAAGATCTTGATACAAAGTCCATGGAAAAAAATGACAAGACTCTTGTTAACTTTGACAGAGACCCTAAGGGTTTTCCTCACCCCCTTATTTGCATTTCATAGTGGCATCAGCTTCTCTCAGCAGAACAGGTAAATACACATTTATTTGAAGTATGTGAGCAACAGAGCAGACTATTATGCAACTGGTCTTGGTGATTGTGGTCAGAGAGGTGCAGCAAGGTGGAAAAGTATGGCTACACTCTACTTTGGCATTTTCTTTCTGAAAAAGAAAAAGGAAGAAAAGAAAGACACTGATTTATAACACATGGAGATTGTAACTTTCATCTTCAGAAGGGCAACTGTACTTGTAGTTTCTATTACAGTCTTGCACAGAGAAAAGGTCTAGAAAACTTGATCTCATTATCAGCCCAATTAATTATAGTTGGGCTATTTCTAAAGGATTTATGTAATATTTATAGGCTTTCTTAAAAGTATAGAGTGTGGAGTTTTTCAATTTATCCCACAGAGGAGCTCTACACTGATACATATCTAGATGCTCAAAATACATCTTGCTACAGAGATATTGCAAGTCATTAGTATGAACAGCAAGTGACTTCAACTACCCACTTAATGCGACTCTCAATTTGCAAGAAATACTGAGATTGTCTGATAAAAAACACTGGCAAAGGAAAAATATTGCTACACAAGCTTGCACCACACATTCACCTCACCTGGCAGCTGCCAGTTCCAGATATTGGGAGAAGAATATGACCAGGGCAACTATTTGACTAGTTATTAGAAGAAGGGTTTTTATTTTAGCAGAAACCCAATATTAAAGTGCAAGTGTTTTCATATTTCAAGAGTCTTAAATGTTCAAAATATTTCAAATTAAATGTAGTTCAGATGTGATGTTATTTTATTATCCTTTCACAACCTAGAGCAGTCACATTTAAGCGAGTAGCACTTTGACATGAGATGCGGAAAATGAAATGTTTTCATCAGTTGAGAAGTTCTTCTTTGCCTGCTTCAGCTGCAAAATGCTCTTCTCTGACCCTTGGGTGCTCTCTTATGTAGAAAGCTGCTTTTAAATAAGAAAAAAAAAAATCTATTCTGATTTTTAGACACTTCTGTGTTGTGAAACTTTAGTATTCCTGACTGTGCAATTTTGCTAAACCAAACTGCTTTTGAAAGAAAGAAATTCCGATTTCAATGGGCACAGAGATTACTGCTCAAAGCAGCTGTGACCATTTTGCAAGGGGAAGCATTTCTGACAGTTGGATGTTACTGAAATGCTGCTTTCTGTATGATTCTGTCTCTGTCCTCCAGAAAACAAACTATGTCTAGGTTATGGCTAATCTTGTTTTATGGCAGAAGAGAACAAAGGTCTGGTGGAAAGTCTGGGAGCCTTTTTATTAAATCAGAGCATGAGAGTTGTTTAGTTTATATGCAAAGAAAGAAATGTATTAATTTTTGTTACAGCTACTCCTTCAAAATTTCCCTTTTTTTCTCCTGTTTCCACAACTGCTTCTCTGGAAAATCCAAACATTAACTGCTTGGAGACTGTGGCAGAGAACATATATGGAGATATATCTACAAAAACTTCATTTTCTGTCACTTATATTTGTCCATGCTTAACAGGTTATAGACCTGATTAAATAGAGAAAGAACAGGAGTTATTCACCTACTTATTTTTCAATTTAAATGCAGGAGAAGAATGTGTAACCTTTTTTTTTTTTTTTTTTCCCTCCATGCATTTCATCTAGTAAAGTATGAGCCATCAAACCATGTTCTGTCCTGTTTTATTGAGCTGGGAAAATGAATCTTTACAGTGCTTACATGTCTCTTTTTTTTTTTTTCCCTCAAGCCATCCAGCCTTGACCTCAGCAGAGATTATACCCTTAAGGTACATCCAACCTCCCTAACACCCTGTAATCCTCATTGTTTCACTCATAAGCAGATCAGTATTGAAAGCTTCTTCATATTAACTTTTCAGCAGCCAAATTCAGATGAAAAGCTAATCTATTCAAAACAGTTGCTCCTCGAAAGAGGTCACTCCCCTTACTGATGTACTGAAATGGGAAGTGACTAATAAGATAAACTTTTGCCTAGGAATGTTGTTCTGATGTTATTCCATTACTCTTGTGAGCTGCTCAGTGGAGCAAGTTATCATCTGTCCTTCATTTTCTACATTTATTCAGCAGTCTGGTATTCAAGCTTAGACAGACAGACAGCTAAAAAGCTGATTTATTATGAATAATTGGGTAACCACTCAGTTTTTTAAGACATATTAAATGTATACTTAAATATATAACAAACAATGTTACACTTTACTTGTAGGATGTATATATTTAATTGTGCATATATATAATATTTTGTATTGATAAATTTATACATAAATAAATTTATTTTTTCTAGTTCTTTTAATACAATGTACACAGCATTCTTACACAAGACCTTCTCTCTGATTGTTTTGAATGACATTTTTGTAGCTCATCCCATCAATTAAAAATGCATCCACACTTCAGGAAGTTACTATCACATACATGTTCCTGCTTGGGTTTTTTGTGGGTTTTTGTTGTTGTTGTTTTGTTTCATTTTGTGTTGTTTTGTTTCTTTTTTTTCCTCATTTAACCAGTTTTATTCTACTTCTAGGTGTGGTAATTATGTGTTTAAGCCTTGTCTTGTACTCCCTCTGTCCTGCAAAGAATGTATAGAAAAATACAATAATAGGGGGTTTTTTGTGCTGTCTTGGAAACTCAAGCTAATATTTCATTTAGTTTTCATTTAAAAACAGCAGGTGAAATTCTTTAACATGCTGAGGTTGTGGTCTGCATATGAACTTTGCAGTAGATGTAGAATTTCCTCAAGTTCTGTTGAAATTATAACAATAAGAAATAGTAAATTAACTGTCAAAAATATATAAACATATAAAATATAAATTTTATTCATATAAATT
>VWZX01007572.1:252-36782 GCA_013399015.1 Galbula dea
ATCAGGTTAGTCAAACAGGACCTGCCTTTTGTGAAGCCACGCTGACTGGACCCGATCCCCTGGCCGCTCTGCAAGTGCTGCAGAAGTGTACTCAGGATCATCTGCTCCATCAGCTTTCCAGGCATGGAAGTCAGACTAACAGGCCTCTAATTTCCCGGATCATCCTTCCTTCCCTTCTTATATAAGGGGGTAACATTGGCTGATTTCCAGTCTGCTGGTACCTCCCCAGTCAGCCAGGACTTTTGAAAAATGATGGAAAGTGGCTTGGTGAGCACCTCCGCCAGCTCTTTCAGCACCTTTGAGTGCAGTCCTTCTGGCCCCATGGATTTGTGTTCATCCAGGCGATGCAGCAGGTCACTGACCATCTCCTCTTGGACTAGAGGTGAGTCACACTTCTCCCTGACCATATTCCCCAGATTAGTGAAATGGATTCCCTTTGAAACAATAGATTTATTATTAAAGACTGAGGCNCTGGAAACCAAGCTACTAAACAAATTATAGTCTGCCCTATGGAAGTCAAGGATAGGAGTTTTGCTATTCCTCTTCCTAACCTCTCTAAAAATAGAGAACCTAACCAATTCATGGTCACTCTGCCCAACTCGACCTCCAACTGAGACATCTCCTACAAGCCCTTCCCTGTTCACAAGGAGCAGGTCCAGTAAATCCCCCTCCCTGGTTGGTTCACCCACCAGCTGCATAAGGAAGTTATCCTCAGCACACTCCAGAAACCTACCAGATTGTTCCCTTGCTGCTGTATTGTAATTCCAGCAGGTATCAGGGAAATTGAAATCCCCCACAAGAACAAGGGCACATGACCTAGCCATCTCACCCAGTCATTTTTCATACTATATTATGTCATGCTCAGCCTATAAAACTGGGGGAAGAGGAAGAGAGGCGGAAACATTAGTTTGTCTTCCCAAGTAACCATTATGTGATGGGGACCTGCTTTCCTTAAGGTGGCTGAACACCTGACTGTCCATGGGAAGTGGTAAGTGAATTCTTTATGCTTTGCTTGCATGTGAGGCTTTGTTTGTTTTTGTTTGCTTGCTTGTTTGGGGTTTTGTTGTTGGGTTTTTGGGGGTGTTGCCTCTTAAAGTCTGTTTGTCTCAACCCATGAGTTTTTTCACTTTTACTCTTCCAATTCTCAATCCCCTCCCACTAGGGGAGTGAGTGAATGAGTGGCTGTGTGGGGCTTAGTTGCAGGCTGCAGTTAAACCAAAACTACTTCCAGAGAGGGAGCATCTACAACTGCTCTGGGCAACCTATTCCTGTGTATCATCATCCTCATCATAAAATGTTTCTTCCTTATGTTCCGTCTAAATGTACCCTCTTTCAGCATAAAGCCATTACTCCGGTCACTACAGACACTGGTAAAAAGTCTCTCTCCATCTTTATCATCAGCCCCTTTTAAGTACTGAAAGGTCACAATAAGATCTCCTTAGAGCCTTCTTTTCTTCAGGCTGAACAACCCCAATTCTCTCAGCCTGTCCTCATAGAAAAGCTGTTCCATCTCCCTGATCGCTTCTCAGAACCTCCTCCAACAGGTCCATTTCTTTCCTCTACTGAGGATTCCAGAGTTAGACACTACTTCAGATGGAGTATCACCAGAGCACAGCAGAGGGGCTGAATCACCTCCCTCAACCTGCTGGTCATGCTTCTTTTGATGCAGCCCAGGATATGGTTGGCTTTCTGGGATGTGAGTGCACATTGACAGCTCATGTCCAGCTTTTCATTCACCTTTATTGCCAAGTCCTTCTTCATAGGACTGTGCACTCTCTGACTCTCAAAATCTGTATTTATACCACCTGTAGGAAATGGGAGTCATGATTTCTTAATTGTGACTTGCTGAGTATCACACTGATTTCAGTATGAAACTAACAGTGGAGGAAGGGAGAAGACATGAGACAAGGATGGTGAAAGGCTGGGTGGGAGCGTGCAGCTCTCAGGAGGTGGCACAGTGTCAGCTGTCATTAAGTATTACCTGTTGATGTATGGATTGGGGATTATTTTTAATAGACTGGATTGCTGGGCAAGAAGAGGCTGTGTGCTTAGGGTATTTATTGTGATGCTGTTCAAGGTGACCAGGAAGCTGCACAGAAAGGACAATTGAAAACCAGTGATGGCTTCACAATGTCAGGAACCATCCTCAGACGTGAAATACAAAGCACAATGTTTAACATATTGGCTTGCCTGACATACAGGAGACATTGTAGGGAAATAAGGAACATGAAGAGTGTTTTGGTTTTTATTTAAGCTGTATAAAGACATGGGGCAATCATGAGGCGAACGTGGATGGATGCTGTCAGCGTCCGGTGTGGCACTCATTGGACTCAGGAGCTGTTGGCAGGTTGAGGAGCACTATGAATGCTTCTAAGCTGCTCTACTTGTGTCCTGGTTTGGATTAGAACAGAACTAGTTTTGTTCAGTGATTTTAGTTTTCAGCCAAAGCTCCTCTGAGAAACCGCACTTTCTGAGGATAACAACATGTTTTTGCAGACACTGCCTGCTTCTAGACGTGATAAGGCCTAATGTTCTGATTTACTTCAGGGAGGAGCGGACAGGACAGGTGACCCTAAACTTACCAAGTATTCCATTCCATATATGTCGTATTTGATATGTAAACTGTGGGTCAGTTCCCTCTTGCTAGATTGATTATTCCCCTTTTGGTCTTCCTCTCCTCCTGCACTTCAGTGATTGGCATCTGAGGAGAACTCGATCTGTTCTGCCCTCTATCCTGATCCATAAGTTCCTGCATCCACTACTAGGATCCGGCCCCTGAGCCTGACTCTCATCAGCTTCTGAGGCCTTCTGCTGCAGTATCAGTGGTGACGTAGTTACCATTGGGGGGGACGTTCAGTATTGTGTTTTGTACATATTTGTATATATTTCATTTATCATCATCATTATTATTATTATTAAAGTAGTTTTATTTTCCAATCGACAAGTCTGTCTCTCTTAACCCCTTTCCCTTCCGCGGGCGAGGGGGAAAAGAGGGTAACAGGGAGCGTCTGTCATTGGGTTGGTGGTCGACAACTTGGCACACAGGAGCCACATGAGCAGAAAGTAGGTAGATAAAGCTATTACATTAAAACTTCATAGCAGCTCACTCACCATCTGGTGACAAACAGGCGCGTGTGCCTTTCTAAGTCGGGGACTGGTCCAACGCGTAAAGACTCGCACGGGCGCCCTGCGGCTAGGACGAACCTCTCACGGTCCGGTCCCGGGCGGGCGGCCCAGAGAGAGGCTTTCCCGCCTAGCACCGGCCTCAAGGAAGAGGGAGCGCCCATCTTGTGTCAGCTTGGCAGAGGTGCAGCTAACGGCGACTGGGAGTGTAACAGCTGCGGCGCCGCTGGGAGGGGGAAGGAGGGCAAGGGCGAGGGTGAGGCGGGGCTCCTCAAGGCCACTGCATGGGGACACAGAATGCCACCCATGCCAGGAGCGCAGCTGGGGACCTGGCTGGGGATCCGCCCTGGTCTGCTGAGCGACAACGAGGCTCAACAGACAACCACCGGCACCTAACGAAAGCCTCACGAGCTACACTGCCTCTACCCCGCCTACCCCCGTAAGCCAGTTCTGCCGTGACGTCGCTCAGAGACGCGCAGGCGCAGCAGCTCACAGCGCCTCTTGTATCCGGCCGGCGCCTTTTCTCCCTCTTTCCCATCACCGATTGCCCGTCCCTCCCGCTCTCCCAGAGCCGCCGCGGTCGGTGTCGGCGCCACTACCGCCACTGCTGTTGTGCGCGGCCCCCGCGCCCGCTGTGCGCCCGGTCGGCAGCGCCTCTGATCTCCCCGCCTGCCCCATGAAGCGATGGCAGCGACCAACTTCGGCAAGATCCAGATAGGGATCTACGTGGAGATAAAGCGTAGCGATGGTCAGTGGGGCAGGGGCCGGGGCCGGTCCAGCAGAGCGGCCGCAGACCTCGACTGGGCGTCGCCGCCGCCCCGGTGCGCGGCGCTGGGGGAGAGGGAGGGGGCTGCGCGCGAGGCCCATTGTGTGCGCGGGGCCGGGGAGTGGCCGGGCCTGGCGCGCGCTGCGGTTGTCAGGGGAGCACTCGCGCTTGGCGGTGCAGGGCGGTTGCGCGGGGCGCGTGCGGCGGCGGCGGCGGCCGCCGGGGATAGGGAGAGGCTGCGGCAGGGTGGTGAAGGAGGGGTGGTGGCGGCGGGCTGGGGGGCCTAAGGGTTGTGAGGCGGCCGAGGGGCTGAAGCGGGGATGGGGTTGACTCGTGGGGGAGGGGAAAGTGGGAGAGGTGTGAGACGTGCGGGACGGCTGTGGATGAGGAGGGGATTTGAGTGGGAGAGGGGCGTGGGTGGTGAGGATTGCCTGAGGAGGTTTGGGCAGGGAGATGGGAGGGCCTTAGGGTAGAGGATGAGGTGATGAAGGGACGAAAGGCCTTTTATGTAAAGAAATAACTTCTTACTTGCTCTGGCATACGAGCCGTGCTCTGAAAACATGACACAACAGCATACCTTGACAGAAACGCCTTTGGACACTTCCATCAGTTGACAAAAAGCTTGATGTTCTTCATGAGTAAAATGTAAGAAGAGTGTTGCTGTTTAGGCCCATGAGATTTTTATTTCTCTGTTGAGGATTCAGTGTTTCTCATTTTGCCCAGCATCTCCTGTTCGAAGGATGTATGGTGCAGTCTACAAATACAAGTGAATAAAGGAGGTGTGTGTGACAGTTTTAGGGTGCTAACTCTTTGTATTTGTGTCGTAGGAGAGAGCTGAAATAGGAAGTTCCCTGTCTGAATCAATGGCGGGTCACTCATGACTTCAGCTATTTAATTTGAGTGGGAATATGTCATCTGTTTTTAGTCTCTCTGAGGTTTGTGAAGCCTGCTACACCGGGGTGGGGTTCTGCTGGGATTTTCTGGAAAGTTTTTTTTTCTCTCCAGGGTTCAGGAGCTTGCTAAAGAATAAACAGATGATTCTGAGGGAAGAAAGATCTAGAGGTCAAAGACACTGAAGTTAGTGTGGTTTTGTCATGAGGAGGGAAACAAGCAGCCCCCAAGGTTTATGCGGCTTCTCTTTATTGTGACCCATACTGCTGTTCAACCCTAGAATAAAATAATGGCTGGTGTTGGCTGAACACTGTAGTATACCTAACCCCTCAATTTGTGCTTAATGGCTTGTGTGTCAGTTGAAGAATGTGATAGGTCCAACAGTTATTACCATAATACCTGCATATCTCTGTCTGGGGTTTCAGAAAACCTCACCTTAGCAACTTGTAAAACTGTCTTTCTGAGATCTGTGTGAACTTTGTAAATGTTAGTGATTGGCTTGTATGCCTTTCATAAATAAGGCATAAGAATGCTTTGCTGCCTTTTTAAATTTATTTTTCCTTCCCTCTGCAGGGTTCTGCTCACTTCTAATGTTAGAAGTGAGGACAGTAACTCTTGAACAATACTTACGTTCATTGTTGTTAATGGTTTATATATTTTACTGTATCAGATGTGGTGCAGCACATTAATATCACTGATATACTAGGGGATTGACTTCACAGCCATTGCTCAGACTATTAAGGTTTTGAGCATTTGTGTTAGCTTGGTGCTTCTGTGAGCAACCAGACTGCAGTGTCATACCAGTCACTGGGTCTTGGTTATTGGGAGGTTTGCTTATTTTTCATTGGGTCTGGAGGAGGAGATGCCTCTTTCTGGCTCAGTCTGCTGCACTTTTGTGTCATTCTCTCCCCATTAAGCTGTAGGAGAAACTGTCCTAGGTATGTGGAAGGGAGCATTTTGAGAAAGATACCGAAGGGCAGCCAGCACCTGATTACTTCGCCTTTTGGAAGGTAGATGTCCAACCTGTGGCAATTGAAATAGATCTAGCTGCTTCTAACAAGAGGAGGGTCTTGCTGTCTGTGCCTTTGTCAACTGTGTTGTTCCTACAACCTCTCCCATCCAGTGTGGTCAATGACCTTTTTTTTCTTGATGATTTAATACATTCTTCGATTATTTGATTCATTAAACACAGTGGAAAACTTTTGGATATATTAGTTTTTCAGTTTTCTACATGATCAGTGATTTCCAGTAGCTCACAGAGGCATCTGTGACCCCAGCAGCATTGGTGTGTAGGAAATGCATGGCCAGGGTGAAGTGGAGGTCTTCACATATGATATTCTGGTTCAGTAGCAGAGCAGATGGAGGCAGTTCCCTATCTAGAACTGTTTCCTTTCTAGAATCAGGACTGTGTATCATGCCAGCTACACTTGGCTGAAGGCATCATTAAAACTGTTTAAGAAACTTTTGGAGAAGTTGGTCTCAGCTTTTTTTTATATGTTGTCTCTAGGGAGTCCTTTTTAAAAATGAAATATTATTTTGGGAGGTGGGTGTATTAGTTCTTTAAAATTTCCTTGTTTACATGTTTACTGAATCCAGAGAAGAATATTTACTCTGTTAATGGGATCGTTGCATTTTCCTCATTTTTCCTCCAGTTATGTTAAACACTGTTCTGAATACAGAGTTTTATTAATTCCAGATAAGTCTGTTTTTTTTAAAAAATAAGAAGAAAACCTAACAGAAAAGCATTTTTTTTCGTGAAACAGCATTTTTACAAGTCATTCTTGTTCATCAGAACAAAATTGCAGAGACATACAAAACAAAATAAATATGAGAATGAGACTGGAATGTTCCGGAAAGAGGAGTTACATATGCTGTCATTTTGACAAGTTCTAATTAGCCTTAAGTGTTTCATGAGAGATTTCTTATAGGACTGAGTAGAAAATAAATGTTGTACAAATGAAAGGCATTGTTAGAAATCATGGCCAAAAACACATGAAAACCAGTGTTTGGATAAACCCCAAAATTTTTGAGGACTCATGCTGCAGAGCTGCTTACAGTGTATGTGTTTTTTCTCAGTGGGTAAACACTAGTATAAATGTAGTCCAGAATTGCAGATAATTTTTCTAGTTACAACTGGAATATGTAGTTAAAATCATGTAAGAGTGTACTAAGTGGTCATCTAGTTTGGCTTTTCATAATAATTTCTGATACTGAAATTTACTACTTATTTTAGTATAATTTATGTTTGTTGCTCGAAATATGCCTTAGTAATCTATCTTGGAAATCGGAAAGAACTCCTTAATTTTAGGTTGCATGTTCCTAAGAATGGGCTACATTTCCAGTCTTGAAAAATGTGCATTATTACACAGAAGCTCAGGGAAGTAGGGAAGGAGTCAGAAGGTACCTACAAGACTGACTGTAGTGCTTCTTTCCAAAAGATGTTCCTTGTTGAGGTCTAAACACAGGCATTTGTCTGATGGTTCATTGTTGATGAATTCCTTTTTCTCAAATAAACAGTAGACTGGTACTGTGCATGTGAACTGACACCTATATCTGCACTTGTATCATATTGCTGCTCTTTTCTGTACGTCTGTGGTTCTGTGATAACCTTCCTGAGATGGTGGGAGAACGACTGCATGAGAACAGCATACAAGACTGCTTGAAAATTGTTTTCAGCTTCTTAAGGGTGAACCATTTTTGCTTCCGTAGTGTGGTCAAGTGCACAAAAGTCTGTACTTGATGTTTGGAAAGCTTAAAAGCTGTAGGCTTTTAAACTTTTCAGAGAAACTTAAAATGCTCAATGTATCTGTTAAAAACCTAGGGCTGGGCTGATGTCAAACTTGGTGAACATCCTTCTTTTTAGATCAAATAGATATGTTTCTCTGTTTAGTGTCCACACTGAAACCTTTTGATGTCTGAGTGTGTGAACCTTGGAGTAGAAGCAGCAGGAGACGAATAAGGTGAACCTCTAATGTAATCTTACTGTGGCCTTTCAATAGTTACAGGTGGCCCATAGGAAAGACACGGAGAATCTTTTATCAGGGCATGTTGTGACAGAGCAAGAGGTAATGGTTTTAAACTCGGTGGGGGGAAAAAAAAAGTGACATTTAGGCTAGATCTAAGGAAGAAATTTTTTACAATGAGGGTGGTGAAACACTGACACAGGTTGCTTAGGGAGATGGTAGATGTCCCATCCCTGGAAACATTCCAGGTCAGGTTGGACAGGGCTCTGAGCAACCTGATCAGGTTGTAGGTGTCCCTGCCCTCTGTGGGGGGGTTGACTAGATGACCTTGAAAGGTCTCTTTCAACCCAAAGCATTCTTTGCTTCTTGTTCATTTTTCCATTAGTGATGACTAAGATCTATGCACCTACTTGAAGAAAGAATATCTCACTTTTTTTCTCCATAAGTTCAGTCTTCTGCTGAAATAGGGTAAATCTCTTATGCCCTGCAGTCCTTTAGTAAGCTGAAAGGTGTTTTTCGTTACTTTTTCAGTGCAGTTGTGTTCTGTGCATTTCCTTCTCAGCCTGTTCCTAATCCCTCTGTTTTTGCAGATCTGAAATACTACCTAGAAAGAGAAAATAATTATATGTTTGCTCATTTTGAAAGCAGAGGGGAATACAATTTTGATCTCATTGTGTCAGGGATAACGTAACAGGCATGAGGATACATTCTTGTAATTGGAAGAGTGGCTGAAGATTTGACTGAACTTGCAGGAAAGGAAAAATGCTAAATTTTCAGGGATTAACCATCAGCTGATGTAAAAAAAGAAATATCATGGGTTGTGCCTACTTCTTCATAGTAGAAAACCAGAAGAGCTGTCAGTGTTTGAAAGTCAAAACTTAAAACTGATAAAAGGAGAGTAGACTAGGAACAGGTATCACATGAAGCTTGTTACCAGTGATGGAGGCTAGAACAGCAGAATTTTAAGAAGGATGGTAGAAACCTCCAATGTTAGACTGAGAATTTAAAAGAAAAAACACACCAGCAACCACAAAAAGTAGTTCCTGTTCTTTCAGAGTCTGTAGTTTAAATAACCTCTAACTGTTGGGAGGTAGAAAGAAATCTTGCCTGCAGCTGTTACTATTTTTAATTGCTTGCTTAAGAATTTTCTTCACTTGTCTCTGAAGCAGCTGGAACTTGTCATGGTTGAAGATAATCCATCTAGTCCAAAAACCTACTGGAAGCTCCTCTCTCCTTAGGCTTGGCAAAACAACATGGTCACTGTTTCGCCTTCAGACACAAATGAGACTAAATTTTTATAATTTTGAAGACTGTAATTTTGTTCTTTAAAGGCTAGGTTCTGTGAAATTGATGTTTCTCAGAGTTGAGAGGTCCATAACATCCTTTGTCCTCTGCACAAAGCTGTATGATGATCCTGATTTTTACCTACAACTCCCAATAGCAACAATGATTTTACAGCAGGATAGAAGGTATAATAATGATGCTGTAAAAATTCTGTTCAGGTTTAGGTAGACACCCTCTTTTACAAGCTCTTGAGGATAGATTTAACTGGTAATGTGCTTTTACTCTTTCCTTTGATGACACACGTCTATTTGCTGCCAATGATTAAGGCTTTTTTGTTACCATATTTAAATCATTTGACTCAATTACCTAATCCCTGTGTAAGCCATATGGACACAATGTGTCTTTGTCCTATAGTGCCCAGGTCACACACAGTGTTTCAAGTCTGCTTTTGCTGGTCAACCTTTTGGGTCCAACATTTAGGCTTATTTAGCTCATGTAGGTTTTCATATTGTTACATCCAGAGTTTCTGAGGATTGTTTCTACAAAAGTGTTGGCCAGAGGATTTCTTACATTTTCTGTGTCCTCTTTGAAAACCACTTTTTAAGCATTCAGCTTTTGTTCTGCAGTAAGTGGATTTTCACTGCAACTCACAGATGTCTCGGTCCAGCTAATAGACACGGGGTAAATTCAAGGTTTCTTTCCCAGAGCAAAATTAAAACACAAATGAGGTCAAATGCTGCAAATCAATTAGGATTTATTATAACAAGAGAGTTAAAGCGATAGGACAGTAGGGCAGAGAAAAAGGGAAGAAAATTAAGCAGAGGGTAGCAGAGATAGAGAAGGGAGCGAGGGAGCATAGTTACACTGCCATGGATACGGTCCTCGTGACATCCGGAGGCTCCGAAGTCTCCCTGGTCCTTCTGTGGCGGTGGGTGATTTCACACAACAACTGAGGCTTTTTCCTCAGTTTTTATAGGAAATTTCACAGGAGGCTCTCCTGTTTATTCTCAAGACAAACAGGAAGTCCCACAGGTTCCACCATCTTTTCTCATCTATAGGTCTTTCACGAGATGTCCACACACCTAGACCTTATCTCCAGATGTTTGATGTTCACATGAGTAGTCAGACCTCATTGTTCTGCACTGTAATCTCTAGAGTCTCCAGGTTGGGGCATCTAAATGTCAAGTCTCAGCATTGTCTTTACTTCGGCTTCAAACGATGTCTCCATATACAAATACCATGCAAACTATCCCAATATACAGATCAAACTTTGAGACATATAAAAATGCAGTCTCACACAGTTGGGAAACCAATTTGCATTAGCTAATAAAGCAGAGGTTTAAAGCAGTCTCTTACAACAGAATCTCAGATATTTATGTAGGCCTTCTATATTTTATATCAGTAGGTTTAGAATGGCAAGAGTTGGGTCCTAATCTTCAGAGAATCTTCTCATCTTTGTTCCATAAGTGTGTTTAATAAACCATTAAAGTATTAGTTAGTATTTAGAGCTGTATGTGGCTACTAGGATTACATAGCTTGTATTGCACGTTTTTTCCTCTTTGTTTATGTTGTGGAGGAATCTATCCTTTGTTTCTGTTTAATAGGTAAAGTTACTGGAGAAGAGTAAAGTTACTTTTGCTGGAGAAGAGAAGGCTTCAGGGAAATCTCATAGCAGCCTTTCAGAACCTAAAGGGGTATTACAAGATAGAGGGAGAGAGACTTTTCGGTGGTCAGATTGCAGTTGGACAAGGGGGAATGGATATAACCTGAAGGAAAGGAGATTTAGACTAGAAATTAGAAGGAGGCTCTTTACCCAGAGTGTAGTGAGGCACTGTAACAGGTTGTCCAGAGGGGCTGTGGCTGCCCCATTCCTGGCAGTGTTCAAGGCCAGGCTGGATGTGGCCCTGGGCAACCTGGTCTAGTGGGTGGTGTCACTGCCCATGGCAGGTGTGTTGGAACTATATGATCTTTGAGGTCCCTTCCAACATGGGCCATTCTATGATTTTTAACTCTCTATGACAGCCAGTTGACCTGGACCCAGTTTTACTTGTCTTCTTATAGCTTTATAAACTGAAGAGTTTGCTGTGCTGCTGTGGCACCAAGCATGGCCTCCTACCTTGTCGAGATGGGAAGAGATGATAAAATCGTGGGAAGATGACATGCCTGACTGAAGCGTAATATTATTGCAAAAGTATCTCTTTCTATTGCTCTGGAAGATAAATTAGCCTTTTGAGATTTTTTTTAAATACATCCACTTCCATAGGACAATGTGGGGAAATGACTATGAAGTATTTGCTGGGTGAGCTCCTTTTCTGGAGTACAAAGTCTGTAGCATATTTGTTGACTTGACCTGTGGAGTGTGCTACTGTGATTTTTTTGTGTTTGAGGAGTAAGTTACAGAAAGGAGGAAATTCACTTCATTGCTTTGTTCTTAAGTTCCTCTTTTGTAAGTGTTTACTGCTTATATACTTATTCTTATGTGTGATTTTTTTTTTTTTTTTTAATTACACTTTTTAAACCAACAGCTTTTCTCCCATCTTATTGTTGGGTTATCTTGTGTTCCTCACTGTATTTTGTGAGTGGACTTGAGATCAGGAAGAGAATGGTGCGGTCAACTCATGGTGAACACTGAAATGTGGTGTTCACTGTAATTGTTCTCAGTGTGTTTTGTTTCGAGAGGAAGTCAATTACTTTTGATATATTGAAGGTTTATGTTAACTTTTCAGACTTCAGTTAAATTTAGGTTGTAATGCAAAAAGTAAGATATGGAAGTCCACAGAAAGAACTACCAAGCAGTCTTGACTTTGTCAAGTAGTAAGAATGTGTAAAGGCAAAACATATTACCAGTTGTATTATTGTTTGTAGTTTAAACTTGAAGAGCTTTTAAGAAGATGTGGGCTTTTACTACTCTATTTCTCATAATGCCTCTGTAGTATTGTTAAAATTATTTGGAAGCATAGATGCTTTTGGTGTGTATTTCCAGATGTAGAGTAGGTGGTTTTTATAGAGCTGTAGTACATTCTTTGTTACATATGTTAATCTATTTCAAAAACACAAAATAGCTTTCAGGTGTATGAACAGTTCATTTTGCTTGCTTGAGAGCTTACGTATGCTTTGTAGTTTTAGCCCTTGCGTCTTTTCAGGAGTCTTTTCATGTTTTCGGAGGGAATAGTTACAGTTCCTTCTAATGTAATATGCTTTCAGTATANCATGCGCATTTGAGTTTCTCATGAGATACAGACAGCTCTGTATAATGCTGGGTATCAGAAGTGTATTTTTCAGTCTCTTCTGTTAATTCCAGGATGAGTTAAGGCTTGCCTTCAGTGGATGAACATACAATTTGTGAATGGAGTGCGGGCTTTGTATAAAACTTTCTCTTTAGAAGCAAGGTGTGCATAGCGTACTTATGCCCTTGCAGAGTTTTACCTCTCTAATTTTTGGTGCAAAGAGCTGCATCTTTTGCAGTGGTGGGAGTGAGGATCTCTGGCTCTAGAAGGTGGGCTGTGGAAATGAATTCAGTTTGAAAAGCACATGTACACTTAGATTTTGCAATATTCTGAGTTTCTGATTCAATTTTGGGTTATTTTGCATGAACTTCCCAGTTCATTTTGGCGTTTTTAATAGGATGGGAATTCAGTTGGTGATGAGGTGAGTATAAATCAGAACTTGATGATTTTAAAGTTATATTAAGCTTTTGACGAACACAGAGAAGAACTAAAATTGCTTCTACCCAGCTACTGTCAGCTTCAGAGAAACTAGAGAAAATAATGAGAAGGAGGTCTCTGGCACTTATTGAAACAACAAACAAAATGGGAAAGAGGGAAGGGAGAGAGAAGACTAGTCAAGTCATCTCAATCTTTGGCAGAGGGTATTTGCCACACTATTTGAATCCACCACAATTTTAAATCCTGTTGCTAAAAAAAATTTCAACGATGGCTAAACCCCAATGCTGTTTGAAAGAGACAGTTGGTNTTATGTTTTTACTTAGTAGCAGTTCCAGTAGCATCAGGCATAAGCTGCTTCTACGTTTCCTAGACTTGTAAAGCGAACAGTGCTGTGTTCCCTGCCACTTTTGCAACACTGACACTGTAAAACTATTTGCCAGATCCTAAGCGCTAATAAAGTGACTTCAGATAGCTTACAATTTGAAATTTTGTTTTCATTTTNCGTACTTATGCCCTTGCAGAGTTTTACCTCTCTAATTTTTGGTGCAAAGAGCTGCATCTTTTGCAGTGGTGGTAGTGAGGATCTCTGGCTCTAGAAGGTGGGCTGTGGAAATGAATTCAGTTTGAAAAGCACATGTACACTTAGATTTTGCAATATTCTGAGTTTCTGATTCAATTTTGGGTTATTTTGCATGAACTTCCCAGTTCATTTTGGCGTTTTTAATAGGATGGGAATTCAGTTGGTGATGAGGTGAGTATAAATCAGAACTTGATGATTTTAAAGTTATATTAAGCTTTTGACGAACACAGAGAAGAACTAAAATTGCTTCTACCCAGCTACTGTCAGCTTCAGAGAAACTAGAGAAAATAATGAGAAGGAGGTCTCTGGCACTTATTGAAACAACAAACAAAATGGGAAAGAGGGAAGGGAGAGAGAAGACTAGTCAAGTCATCTCAATCTTTGGCAGAGGGTATTTGCCACACTATTTGAATCCACCACAATTTTAAATCCTGTTGCTAAAAAAAATTTCAACGATGGCTAAACCCCAATGCTGTTTGAAAGAGACAGTTGGTTGAGTCTAGTTTTTCTCCTACGTAAAATAACTTTATTGAAATTTACAGTTAACACAGAAGACTTTGATTTGCAAAAGTGTATAGCAAGGTATTCTGGAGAGAAACTTACAGAAGCAGTTTTAAAATATTTTAAAGGAGCTGCCTGCAAAATTGTCCTGAAGAACTTCAAAGAACTGCTTACTAAATGTGCAAAAAATGTCAGATTATGTTCAGTTTTACAAAACTAAAGAAGCATATATAAGAAGACGTTGAACGAGTCCTGCAACTTGTTTACAAGTTGTCAACTCATAGGAAAGATGTGAATGCCATTACCAGGAATTGAATGAAAAACCTTCATTTATGCAGTGACAGTAGAGGAAAAATGAGATAGAGGACAGAAAATACCATCATGGCATACGATAATGTTCTGTTCTCATTTGAGTAAATTTTGCAGGTCTGATTGCATAATCTTCCTGAAAACTGGGAACTGCTTGGGGTTGGTATGGGCCATGAAAGTGACCAAGAAGCATTGGAAAATCTTGTAGGAATTTTGAAAACACGTAGATTATTGTTTTGCTTTGAGCTTTTTTTTTTTCCCCTCTCTTTGTAAGACTTTTACTGAAACTGGAGAACATGATATTTTTCAAAAAAGACGATGAAGTGTTTCTGCCTTTTTGGATTTTTCTCTGTCTCCTTAGTGGTGAGTATGCTCACCACCACTACTATAAAAAGTGCCTCAGTGGCTGAGACCAATATCCATCTAGCCCAACAGTGATGGGAGAGGTTAGTTAGGGAAAAGCAGGTCAGCCTTGCTACTGTTAGCAGTTTTTGTCTTCCCCCAGCATCCAGAATTTTATCTGGGATATTAGAAGTACAACTCTGCCTAGCCCTATTAAATATCTATTTATAGACCTATTGTCTGTGAAGTTACTGAGTTCCTTTCTGACCCAGCTTACACTGTTTGTCTCAACAACCTCTTATGAAAGCAAGACTGGGAAGTATTCTTGCTGCATAGAAAAGTACATTACTACTTTTATCTGCCTGAAACCAATGTGCCTTAAGAGGCTTCTCCTGTACAGCTTCAGTGTTGCAGGATTTGGTGAATAACACTTTCCACTCATTTTGTCCTTCGTGGCTGTAAACTGCAACCAAATCCATCCAGAGTCTTTTCCTCAAAAGTGAGCAGTCTCACCCACCTTAATATCTTCATTATCTTCTCAGTTGTCCTTCTGTTTACCTTCTTTAGCTCTACTACATCTTTTTTGAGTGTGAAGACTAGTGTTACAGTACTGGACATGTGGATGCACCAAAAGTTTTATTTACAGTTTGAAAATGACATTTGCTTTTATGTTTTACTGGCTTTTTTTTGTTGTTGTTGCAGCTGCATGTTGAGTTGGTGTTTTTAGAGAACTGTGTAAACTTAAGGATCTCTTAACTTGATTTGTATCTTCTAGTTCCAGTTTCAGCATTGTGTATGCATAATTTAGATATTTTTCTCTGGGTGCATTGTTTTTCTTTTGTCTATATTGAAGCTCATCTGCTACCTTTTTGTGTGTTCCCTTATTTTTGAGAGGCCCTTTTGAAGACATGGCATCTGATTATGAGAAGCTCAACATGAGCCGGCAGTGTGCGCTTGCAGCCCAGAAGGCCAACCGTATCCTAGGCTGCATCAAGAGAAGCGTGGCCAGCAGGTCGAGGGAAGAGGTTCTCCCCATCTACTCTGCACTTGTGAGACCCCACCTGGAATACTGCATCCAGTTCTGGAGCCCCTATTACAAGAGGGATATGGGGGTGCTGCAGCGAGTCCAGAGAAGGGCCACGAGAATGATCAGAGGACTGAAGCACCTCTCCTATGAGGACAGACTGGAAGAGTTGGGATTGTTCAGTCTGCAGAGGAGAAGGCTCTGAGGGGACCTTATTGTAGCCTTCCAGTATCTGAAGAGGGCCTACAAGAAAGCTGGCGAGGGACTTTTTAGGAGGTCAGACAGTGATAGAACCAGGGGAAATGGGTGTAAGCTAGAGGAGGGTAGATTTAGGCTGGATATTAGGAAGAAGTTCTTCACTATGAGGGTGGTTAGGCAGTGGAACAGGTTGCCCAGAGAGGTTGTGGAAGCCTCATCCCTGGAAGCTTTTAAGACAAGGCCTGATGGGGCCCTGTGTAACCTGATCTAGTGGATGGTGTGTGTCCCTGCCAGGCAGGGGGGTTGGAACTGGATGATCTTTGAGGTCCCTTCCAACTCTGACAATCCTATGATCCTATGATTACCCAAAAAGCTTTCTTGAAAAGGATCAGACTCCAAATTTAATGTAATTCAAAGTGTAACCAAACACCAGGCTGAAAGATGAAGTGTAAATTTCTAGCTAATGTTTTGAAAGGTCTGTATCATAAAATGAAACAGTGATTCACTTTCCCGGTCACCTTCTTCATTGCACTTGTTTGCATGTAATCTTTCTTTACGGAGGTTTAAAGTATGTCATGCTTTGAACTCTTTAGAGTATGAATTTACCGTGCACCTCATTTTAGTCTAGCAGCCTGCTACCATGGCCATTCTCACTGTTCGTGTATTTGTTCACTTCCAGGCTCCCCTGCGGAGTGAAACTTAAACTTCCTTGATTTTCCTTGTGAGAAGGTACCTGAACTGCATCCTTTTGTCTATCACTGCTCAGAAAACACTTCTGCATTTTAGTAAGCATCAGACATTAATATTCTTGTCTATGTCCTTGGACATGCAGCACGTGCTCCTGTTCATGCTTTAAAAGCATTGTAGTGGTAAGCTGCAAGGCAGTCTTCTCCCACAGTGTTGCACCTCTACAAGGACTTCAGTTCAGATCAGAAATGGTCTTCCGACATGTGGAGCTGTATCTTCTAATCACAGAATGGTAGGGATTGGAAGGGACCTCTGGAGATCATTTAGTCTGCCCCACCTGCCAAAGCAGGTTTCCCTAGAGCAGGTTGCACAGGAACGTGTCCAGGTGGGTTTTGAAATTCTTCAGTGAAGGAGACTCCACAACCTCTTGGGCTATCCTGTTTTAGTGCTCTGCCACCCTCAAAGTAAAAAAGCTTTTCCTTATGTGTAGGTGGAAGTTCCTGTGTTCTAGATTGTGCCCATTGCCCCTTTTCCTATCACTGGGTACCACTGGAAAAAGGCTGGCCCCATCCTCTTGACACCTGCCCTTTAGATATTGGTAAGCACTGATAAGATCTTCTCTTATACAGGTGAAACAGGCCCAGATCTCTCAGCCTCTCATGAGAGAGAGGTGCTCCAGTTGCCCAACCTTTTTTGTAGTCTCCACTGGTCTGCATCCAGTGGTTCCTTGGCTCTCTTGAATTGGCCTTGATACACTCCAAATGTGTATATGACACGCTCCAACAAGGCGTATTCAGTCTGTAGTACTAGACCTCTCCTCAGTCCCCTCCAAAACATGTGATATGAATGTCAGATCTCCAGCATAACCTGCTCTGCTCTGAAGATTTGCTCCTCTTATAGTTAGGATACTTGTTAAAATAGGCATATCTGAGGGACCTAGGTTGAATACACTGGAGAACGGATATAAGCTGAAGGAGGGGAAATTTAGCCTAGAGATTAGAAGGAGGTTCTTTACCCAAAGGGTGGTGAGGCACTGGGACAGGTGTCCCAGAGAGGTTGTGGCTGCCCCATCCCTGGCAGTGTTTAAGGCCAGGCTGGATGTGGCCCTGGGCAACCTGGTCTAGTGCGTGTGGTGGCCCTGCCCATGGCAAGCGTGTGGGAACTAGATGATCTTTAGGTCCCTTCCAACCTGACCCATTCTATGATTCTATGAATACTAAGTACTGTAGTTGTGGCCAATGTGCCATGAAAGGTGCTGTCCCAGGGCTTTTGTGGTATGAACCAACCCATTCCATTTGTCTTAGGATTTCTGTCAGTGGTGTGTTCTGGAAAAAAGGCACAGAGATGATCTTCATTCAGGACCTGAGGTTCTTCTGTTTCAACTTAGTACTGTGTGCTGTGTAAGAATGAGAAGGTTGGTCATGGGTTATGCCATACTTCAGTAAAAGCATGATGCAATCTGACTTGACAAAAAGTAATAGATCCTTGTAGGAGTTACCTCTCCTCCCCATCAAGAAAAGGAGTGATGCTGTACCCAACGTCAAAACCAGCATAAAAGAATAAAATAATTTTAAGTCATGGAGCAATCTGCTTTCATATCACTCCATTTTAGGCCCAGTGCTCCTCAATATCTTCATAAATGACTTAGATGCAGGACTTAGATGCAGAATTAGATTAGATATTAGGAAGAATTTCTTTACTGAAAGAGTGGTAAGATATTGGAATAGGCTGCCCAGGGAGGTGGTGGAGTCACCATCCCTGGAGGTTTTTAAGAAGAGGATAGCTGTGTTTCTTCAGGGGATGATTTAGGGGTAAGAGTAGTGTAGGGCTATTGGTTGGACTAGATGATCTTGAGGGTCCTTTCCAACCGTAGTGATTCTGTGACTGGAAAGTATACAAAGTAAGTTTGCCAATGACACGAAATTGGGAGAAGCTGTTGACTCCCTTGAAGGCAGAGAGGCCGTGCAGAGAGATCTTGACAGATTAGAGGGGCTGAGCAATCACCAACTGTATGAAATCGAAAAGGGCAAGGGCCAGATTCTGCACCTACATGTACATACAGACTGGTGAGTGAGAGTCTGGAGAGCATCCCTACGGAAAGGGATCTGGTGTTCTGGTCAATGGCAATTGAATATGAGTCAGCATTGTGCCATGGCAGCCAAGAGGGCTAACCATGTCCTGGGGTGTGTCAAGCACTGCATTGCTAGCCTGTTGAGGGAGGTGATTGTCAAGCACTGCTCTGTGATGGATGTCACCTCACCACGTGTGCTGTGTGCAGTTTAGGGTGCCACAATATAAAAAGAATATAAAGCTACAAGAGAGCATCCAAAGGAGGGTCATGAAGATAGTGAAGGGTCTAGAGGAGAAGCAATATGAGGAATTGCTGAAGTCACTTGATTTGTTCAGCGTGGAGAAGAAGAGACTGAGGGGATACGTCTTTGTGATCTATAACTTTTTCAGGAGGGAAGTGGAGGGACAGGTGCTGATCTCCTCTCTCTGGTGAGCAGCGACCAGACCCAAGGGAATGGCAATGAATCTCTGCCAGGGAGGGCTTAGGGTAGATATTAGGGAAAGATTCTTCATGTAGAGGGTGGTGGAACACTGGAACAGGTTCCCCAGGGAAGTATCACAGACTCATGGAATCATACAAAGGTTAGAGTTGGAAGGGTCCTTTATAGTCCAACCCTCGTGCTGCAAGCAGGGACACCTGTAACTAGATCAGGTTTCTCAGAGCCCTATCCAGCCTGACTTTGAATGTTTCCAGGTGTGGGGCATCCACCACCTCTCTAGGCAACCTGTTTCCGTGCTTCACCACCCTCATTGTGAAAAATTTCCTCCTCATATCCAGTCTAAATCTCCCCTCCTTTAGCTTGAAGCCATTGTCCCTTGACTTCTTGGAATGGGTCTCGCTAAAAAGATGACTCCATCCTTCTAATAGACTTTGTTTAAGTACTGATAGGCCACAATAAGGTCTCACCAGAGCCTTCTCCAAGTAGTGATGGCACCAAGCCTGGCAGAATTCAGGAAGCATCTGGACAATGCACTTAGACACATGGTGTGACTTTTGAGGTAGTTCTGTGCATATATGGGAGTTGGACTTAATCCCTGTGGGTCCATTCCAACACAGGACATTCTGTGGTTCTGTGACCATCAGTTTTACAAGTGATCACAGCTTGTCCTGCATGATTTTGTGCTAAAACAAGAGGGAAAATTACAAATCTAATAAAAACATTCTAGGAACATGTAGTGCTGAAGTACTTATAGTCTCTGTGTCCCAGACAAGTGTCCTAGAGGTGGAGCAGGTAAATGCAGCACTGAACTCTGGAGCTGAGTGTGGGGTGGCCTGACTTCAGCTTGGCCCTGCCAGGGTGTCAGTATGGGAGAGGTTTTATGCAGCATTACTAACATCAAGGTCAGCCATAAGTTTCTCTGAATTTCAGTAAAATGTTTTGTAGAGTATGAAAAATGATTCTGAGGAAGTTTAATGTAAGAATGGTAATGTATTTAAGACAGGTGATGATAGCATACCTAATAATTTCTCTACCTAATGGTGTGCCTTCTGGGATCAGTTTTGGGACTGGCTGGCTGTTTTTTCCTATACATTAGAGTTATTAATTCCTGGTCAAAACACATGAAGTAACATTGTTCTCAGGAAACTTCAGTACTATTTTGGAATGGGAGTATCATCTCTGTGGAGCTGTATATCATACAGAAGGATCAGGAAGTATGGAATGAAGCAACTGGGGTAAAACTTCGCACAGAATAAACGTGCTTTTGGTGTACATGGATCATGAACTTTAAATTACAGAAAAGCCTTGATATTGTAGTTAATCACAAAATAAGTGTGGACTGCCAAGGTGAAGTGACAAGGGGAAAAATGAGTGCAGTTTCACTGCACTTTGGTAGTGAGTGCTCCTTTGGAAAGCAGGCTGAAGCTCCTGTGGGGTATTGCACCTCGTCCTGGTAACAGTGTTGGGAAAGGAGATACTCCTAAAAGACTGAGCAGGTAAAGGTAAGCTCACTGTTATTATACAGATGCGTTTGTACAAGCTGTACAGGAAAGCACAGAGCACTAAATGACTGTGAACTTCTCTAATCTGTAAAAAAATGTGTATATGTTGACAGCTTTCTAGGGTGAATAGCAGAGGCAGACCACTTGATAACATAAATGTGAAATGTGTTCGGTTTGTTGAAGAATTTCTAGGGGATTTATGATACGTATGGATTAGATATAATTGGACAAATGCTTCCTTCCAAATATGAATGAAGGTGGTGAAACACTGTAATGGGTTGCCCAGAGAAGTGGTAGATGCCCCATCCCTGGAAACATTCAAGGTCAGGTTGAACAGGAGTCTGAGCAACCTGTTCTACTCGAAGATGTACCAGCTTACTGCAGGGGAGGCTGGACTAGATGCCGTTTAAAGGTCCCTTCCAACCCAAAATGTTCTGTGATTCTGTGATCTTTTCCTGTGGCTAAGTTGTCTGTGGAGAACTTACCCACTTTTAAAAATGAAAGGGTGACTGGCATGGTACAGCTGAGATAATTTGCTGATAAATATCTAAGTATCAGTGCATCTGTTTGCTGTTGTGGTGTGAAACTTGTTTATGAATTTTGCTGCTTTAGAAACAAGTCTCCTCTCTCGCTTTGACACCTACAGTAGCAATATGCAGCTGTTGTTTCCAAATGCTACAGTGGCAAAATGTTTTTGACAACCTTTCTTACAGCTTGCAGGGTGACTGTAATTGATTTCACTGCAAGTGAAGCTTCTGAAAGCAAATGCAGGGAACACGTTTTATGAGTACCTCACTAGTGTAAAATAAAGCCCTTTGAAATCTGCTTAAAAGAGTGTTATCACCCCACTCCCAAAATATGCTGGATGTACCGTGAAGGTAAATTGGAAACCAAAGTGTTCCTCTAACTGAGGAAACCACAGGACACTTATTTTGAATGTAAAGGGAAGTTTTAGAGATTGTCTTCCAAAATGAAAACTCAGCAGAAAAACCCAGTGAATCACAATGTGCAAAGATTGGAGTTTTGACAATTACTAGAAAAGCAAAAAACATTACAGCAGCGCTGGGATGCAGCTTGAAGTAAATGCTTTAGAGAAGATGCATCAGTATGGACAGCTAACAAGCTCACCTAGACTGAGCATGGTGAATTGTAGTTCAGTAGTTTGGACTGGAAGGGCTTGTCACTGAATGCAGGGGGAACCAAAAAGTTGTTTGTATGCGCTTTGCTGTATGAGGGACATTAAATATGCTTTTTGTATTTTGAAGCTAAATATTCAATTCAGTTCAATAGCATGTGTATGAGTTGGGTTTCCTCTTGTCGTTTGGTAGTGAACTGTCAGTAAAACACTACATTTGATTAGGTTTTGCACAGAAATCAGATACATATCTTAAATGGGTATTTGTTCTCAGTTTTGTAGCTTTCTAGATCGGGGTGAGAGTAGATTAAGCTGAACTTTTGATTAAAAGCTGAAATATAAGGTGTCCTGATTTGGGCTAGAACAGAACTAATTCTGTTCAGTGATTTTACTTTTTAGTTAAAACTCCTCTGAGAAACTACACTTTCTGAAACTAACAGCGTGTTTTCATAGACACTGCAAGCTTCTAGCAGTGATAAGGCCTGATGTTTGGATTTACTACCACTGATTGATATGCAGAGCATGGTCACTGCTAAATCTTCTGTCTTATGTTTGGGGGGTGCAAAGTAAAGGCTGCACCTTCAGGGAGGAGCAGACTGGACAGGTGACCCTGAACTGACCAACTAAGTATTCCATTCCATATATGTCATATTCGATATATAAACTGGGGTCGGTTCACCCTTGCTGGAGGATTATTCTGAAGATTATTCTGAAGATTCGCTCTCCTGCAAGATTATTCTCCCTTCTTGGTTCCTCCTTCCCCTGTGCCTCGGTGCTGCTGAGGCCTACTGCTGCAGTATCAGTGGTGACATAGTTACCATCAAGGGGGGTTTGGGTTCGGTATTGGGTTTTGCACATATTTATATATTTTATTTATCATTATTACTATTATTAAAGTAGTTTTAGTTTTATTTTCCAACTGACAAGTCTCTCTGTCTCTCTTTTATCCCCTTTCCCTTCCCATGGTGGGGTGGGAAGAGGCAGCAACAGGGAGCATCTGTCTTTGGGTTGGTAGACGGCCCAACCTTGACCCTCAACATAAGGGAAACTTGTATTTCATATATGTATGAATAGATACATGTTTCATATATGTGAGATATTGATATGTTCACTTTATATATGAGTATATATATATATTTCCTCTATGGAAAACTTGATTTGGGTAATGTTAGCTTCTGTTGTCAAAATTCCTGTCTGTTACATTGTCGAGCTTTACAAAGATCATAAAATGTGGCTGTAACAAAGCTTGTCATTTGAAGGTTTTGCATATCGCTGTGTTTATTTAGAGAATAAAGAATAAACCAAAATGATAGCTAGATGACATTCACAAAAATAAACAAATATACCTTTTCTTAATATTTAAAAACTTGCTTTAGAAATATGGCAGACACTGTATGTTTAATGATCCATTTGACCATGTGGTAACACTAACTGAGGTAACAAGACAATAAGAAAGACTGGCAAACCCATAATAAATCTATATGATTAAGTGAAACACAACTAAAGCCTAACTGTGGTAGATTTAAGGAAATCTAAAGTCTACTTGATTGTGGATAAGTGAAACTTTGCAGCAAAGTAAAATCAAACATGTTTGATGTTGTGGAGAAAGGAACTGCTAGTTTTTCCATGAGGTACTAGTATAAGGACTGACTGTGTAGCATAGGGAGCACCATGATGAGTGCTGATCACCAGAATAGGGACATCATCACAGTAGATATTGCTGGAAACACTGAGCCTGATATAGGCATTGTTCAGTGAGTAGAGGATTATTTTTCAATTCCCTGAGCTCTGTGAAATCAGGAAAGCATTTCCACCAGTGTCACTAGGATTTGAGCCTGTAGCAGGAGACAATTTTCTGGATCACGGTGGTTCTGGTAAAGGCTATTTCTGGATTTCCAGCCTCATGTTTCTCCTTAATGTATTTTTTTGTATATGTAACTTGGCATTCATCTGTATTATTTTTAAAAGAGAGGAAAGAAAATTCTCCTTTTTGCAGTTTTAATTTTTGAATATCAAATGGCATAGGGTGAAGGTCAGTCCTGTCCAAATGTTTTTAGACGAGATAATATTCATGTTTAGTCCCCCCCAAAACCTGATTAGGAATATTGTGGCTGCTTCACAAATGCCTTGTTATTGTCCTTTGAGGGATGAGTAGCTTCTGTTGCAATGATCATCCTCAGCAAGACTCTGTAGCAGATCATAGGATCATAGGATTGTCAGAGTTGGAAGGGACCTCAAAGATCATCCAGTTCCAACCCCCCTGCCTGGCAGGGACACACACCATCCACTAGATCAGGTTACACAGGGCCCCATCAGGCCTTGTCTTAAAAGCTTCCAGGGATGAGGCTTCCACAACCTCTCTGGGCAACCTGTTCCACTGCCTAACCACCCTCATAGTGAAGAACTTCTTCCTAATATCCAGCCTAAATCTACCCTCCTCTAGCTTACACCCATTTCCCCTGGTTCTATCACTGTCTGACCTCCTAAAAAGTCCCTCGCCAGCTTTCTTGTAGGCCCTCTTCAGNGTTGTCCCGACCCAGCTGTAGGACCGTGCACTTGTTCTTGTTGAACTTCATGAGGTTGGCATGGGCACACCTCTGTTGAATCATAGTGTACTTTTGCATTCATCTATGAAACTTCTACTGTTGATGCACTTAGAAAAGCTAAGTGCTGGGCTGATGGACTACTGCCTGAGGTAATTTAACAGATTTCGGCTGCTAAATAAGTTGCAAATTCAGAGGTTGTAACATAAGCTGTGAGTTTCCTTTGCTGAATGTTTGGTCTGTTAACATTGCCGCAGCCTGATCCTGCTAAAACAATTGCCTGGGTTTGAGCTGGCAAGGCTTTGATGGTCCGTGGCATAACACTACTGGGCAAGGTCCTGCTACTGTTTTTGAAAGAGGAATGTGTGTATCATAATCAAAATAATGAACCTTTTTTCTCTGTAATGTGTAAATTTTTAATTATTACTGCTCAAATATATTTCTAAGACTTCACAAAACTTTTGCATGAGATGTGTAAGTACAGTGTGTTTTGGGATGGATGCACTTTAATTATGCGAAAGGGTGGGAAAGGCTGTAGTCTTTTTCCAGCCTTATTTCTTGAGTCACTTGGGAGAGTGCAAAAGGGTTTGAGTCACACGTCAGTCAATGCTGTAGCCCAGACAGTAGTTCAGAAAAAAACAACCCATATTTAACACTGACGATTTCCATTTCTGAGAAGCTTCTAGGAAGGTGAAAAGGCTGTGGTTTTAGTACTGTCATTGATCACTGCTTCAAAATTGTGGTAGTTTGGAGAAGTTTTCGACATAGAAAATGTTCTGTTTGCTTAGAGGTAAGGGTAAGGATCTAAGTGCAGCTTGGTATTTGTGATCAGTTGGCATTGCTACCTAGATTGAGGGTTAGTTGAAATGTTTTTTTTTTTAGCTGTGGTTGTTTACTTTTGCTGCTGCTTCCTGAACCTCTTTCTGCATCAATAGCTATGCTGATAACAATACAGGGGATTTATCTGATATTTCTGCAGAGGTTTGTGCTTGCTTTCTTCTGTTTGTCCGATGTTCATCAGATGACTAGGAAAAGAGGGAATGGAGAGTTGATATTCTTCATTTGTATTAATTGAAGTGAGAATATTGTAATGTATGTGTATTTAAGGTAATTTTTAAGTATTGGCCTCAGATATGTTCATGTTGTATTGCTGTCTTTGCAGCAATATTCTCTGCAGGCTCTAGTCAGTAGGAGATAAGCCAGATGCCACATGTTGTATGACAGAACAAATAAGAGCCTTTTCAAGTAACTTGTCTATTGTTAGTTTTGAGCCCTATAGCAATGGAACAACTTCCCAGAAAAAGTTTTCCCTGTGGTATGAATTCTAATTCTAATCATGTGAGGAAAGGCACCAGAAATTAAAGAAAAGCTGGGTGAAGAGTCAGCTCTATGGCTCTACTTTCTTTTGGTTTTGGTCTGTGTGTGAAGACAGTCTTTCTTGAATCACTTGTTCCTTTTTCAGTTTCCCATAATGCATGTTCATCTTTACATGGCGTGTTTACATTTCAGATTCTGATACCAACTCTATCAAATGCACCAGAAATCAGCGATGTTGCCTTCAACCACACTCTGCAGATTGATTTGGCTCTGATGCTTCAGCATTTGCAGCTTGGTCTTGCTTTATATGCTAGACGAGGTTTATGCCAGCCTAATTGGTTGCTGGCATTCCTGAATTTCACAGCTGCTGTATTCAGCTGTGTACTAGAAAAATATAATGGAATACTGTTTGTGGAGAGCAAGAGGCATTTGTAAAGATGTAAATGTGTTTTCTGGCACTTCAGTAACTTGTAAACTTTTAGTAACACAGATGATTTTTAGGAGCAAATTGTATGTGTTCATTTAAACATTATAGTATATATTTTTTTTATATAAGCTGTGAATATTTGGAAGATGTACATAACTTTTGGGTTTTTTAGTGTTTTTTTATATTCAGTCCTGACTTTCTTGGCCAGGGAACAGATGAAATCTGGCACAGACATGGAAGATTTGTTGTGATTCTTTTGTTACAGCATGCTGGCTTACTGTGTTTATAAGAGTGTTCAGTATTTTCTATTCATTCTTCACCCTGCTTTGATCTCCTTTCACTTACTTTGGCAAAGATCTTTTTTAATTATTATTTGTTCTCTTTCAAAAGTAGAAGAGTACAGGAGCAAATTATAGAACTTAATGATGGCTCTGTGACTAATAGAATTTCACAGGTTTCAGCTGTGGATAGTGCTTTTCTTCAACATTTATAAAATTTGGTAATATACTAAAGATTATTATAATATTGTATAGAATATATTTTGCTGAACTTATATTTTTAATATGTTGTTTTTCCTTGTGATTTTGGACTGACAGCTGGGACAAGCCTTAAGATGGCAGAAGAAGATTATAGCAATGTGTGCTTGAAGAATCTTCCACTTCCCACAGATTCTGTGTCCTACTGCTCCCATTATGCTCGTTGTAGTAGTGTCAGGAGTGGCACTGCTAAAGAATCATAGAATCATCATGGTTGGAAAGGACCTTCAAGATCATGAAGTGCAACTGAAAGCCCTACACTACTGTTATCCCTAAACCATCCCCCAAAATGCCACAACTACCCATAAAGAAAGGCAGTGGCTTCTGTTGCTGCCTTACTGATGAACCAGATAGCTAATTGAAACTTCTCAACAATAGGGTGTTCTTGCGCAAAATTAAGTCCCTAGAGGTTATTAAAGGCAGAATAAATAATAGAGAGGTGTATTGAGGACCTTGCACAAAGAAAACCTGCACGAAAATCTAGGGAAATAAGGTGCAATAGCATCGTGGTCAGTGAGTCTACTTCAGTCTGTCCACCAGTGGAATTGGAGCAGGGTCCTGATGTGAGGATTCAAACCTGTTCAATGCCCGTTGGGTGAGGGGAAAGGGAGGAGCGTCCGTGTATGGAGGATGGGACACAGGACAGGGCATGACAGTAGTCACTGGCTGTTCATCTTCTGGCAGCACCTCCATGGAGAGTGCAGGCCAGACTGTCCCTGTAGAGCATACAGCTGGGAGTGCCTGGGAAGACTGGGGCTCAGGAAACACAAATGGAAGGTTTTTTTCAGGCAAAACACGGGTCATGAAATAAAAAATGGTGAATGCTAGAGGAAAGGAACCAAGTGAAGCAAAGGGGGAGTCTTTCTGTTTTTAAGTAAAAAACCCTTACTATCTTTGGTGGTGGAGTGAATCTTATGGTTTGGGCAAGGACAAGCACAGATGCTGTAAATGCATATGTAATATGTATTGGCGGAGAGGTGAACACTGCAGATGTGAGAGCTGTGCTGCCCAGAGGTTCTGGCTGCTCTTTGAGTTTCCTAAGTGCTATGCTTTGCCTCATTTTCATTTAGTCTCTTCCTCTGCGCATTATAAGTACATGGATTTGTGGTTACCTTTTGTGACACTTCCCTGTAGTCTGTCTTCCTGCATAATTTTAACTAAGTGGGACTGTTTGGTCAGCTTTTGCAATGGAAGAAATACTGAGTGTACATTTGTTGCTTGTGCTGTTAGATAATTCGAGATGGATTGTATAAAAACATTACCTTTGGAAAACTGTCAAATTATGACTGAAATGGCTAAACCAGAAGTTTGTGGAGATGAAAACTGGAGTTGATTAGGTGTGCTAGGAGCTTTAGGAAAAGAGAATGTGCAAGGTGGAGGAGACACAGTCCAGAGCAGATGTGTAAGGGCTATACTGTGTTTCTTCCCCAATGGGTGCCCAGCCCAGCAGCACTAAGTGCATGGACTGCTCCAGGACAGTCACTTATGCTCTGGGAGCTGCATGTGGCTGTTGGACACCTGGATGGAGGTTTGGGATGAGTGGAATGAGGGTTTGCTTGTTCAAAGAATGTTTTAGAGGAGCAATTGCATTGGACTCCTGTTCTTTAGAAACCCCAGTTCTTGGTACTCTTAGGCAGAGCACAAATGTAAAATCAATGTGACACCTGGGTCTTCATTCTTTTGTGTCAGTGTATGGTTGCTCTTCTCTTGCAGTTCCTCCTGTGTGCAGAGGAAATAGGATATTAAAAAACTGCAGTACACTACATGTTTTAGATGAAAAATCCTTAATCCTACTGAAAACTTACTTGTTTTATTGTACTTCATGAGGGCTTGCTGGCTTTGGGTCTTTCACTAGAGAAGTCAAAACAATGGCACCTTAGCTCCAGTTCAGCAGTTTGTAAGCAGCTGTCTTTAAACTGATGAGTTGTATTATTGTTGCAGGCAGTTTAATTTTAGTTGACATACCAACTGATTGGATGCTCATAAGAAATGTATAGCAGAATACGACTTTAGTGGGCTTCACTCCTGTGTTGGGAGATAAAATGTTTTATCAACCTAGAAAGGGGACAAACAAGCCTTGGTGGAGTGCACCTCAGGAGACTTTACTGGTTTTGGGAGGCTCATGGTACTGGAATTTTTTTCTTTCAGGAAAAGAAAGTTTAAGTGGTGTGGCTATGATGTGGTGTTTTGTTTACTTACACTGAGTTTTCTGTTCACTGAGCTTTTCAGTTGTATGCTGACTGTCCTGTTACAGCCTGCACTGGTGGATCAGGTCTGAGCCACTTCACAGTGTGTGGCTAGGAATCATCTTCTATTTATCACCTAATTTTTTTAACTGTCTTCTTCCTACCTCTCTTTGTGTCTCGGTGCAGTGATGAAAATAACTTCTGGAAAATTTTTCCACCAGTTAATAAATGATTATTTCTGTTTGCTTTCTAGGCCGAATTCACCAAGCTATGGTAACATCCCTGAATGAAGATAATGAAAGTGTAACTGTTGAATGGATTGAAAATGGGGATACTAAAGGCAAAGAGGTAAACAATTATTTTAGAACTTTTCTCTTTTTATAAATGTATAATCTATGTGGTTATTACTTTGAAGTTTGCACTGAAAAGAAAAATGAGTTCTAAAGCTTGATTCACTTGATAGTTATTTGGTTACAGACTGTTTTGCATAGGAGCTGTTGGGCAAATACTCATCTTTGTTGTATTAAATTTGGCTTCCTGACCTCTGTGTCATAGCTTTTCGATAGTTCTTTTCATCTGTTGATTTTGAACCACATTACAAAGGCTGACCTTGTTATCCTCTTTTTAAAAGTAGAAAAAAAGAGGGAGAATGATTTCCAGTTCAGGCAGTAAATGATTGGGAGAACTAGATTAGAAATCCTTTTTGGTGTTTGTATTATTGAGGAATTGAACTGCTAGGTTTTTTTCTTAGTTATTTTTGGCAATAATAGTGAAGCCTTGCTTTCCTTGAGAAAGGAAAGTGTCTGTGTGTGTTATGCTTTGCTATCCCCTGTTCCTTTAAATTTTGGACTATGTTAGCCATTTTCAGCTGAGATTTGGAGAAGCATTTCAGAAATAATTACACTTCACTGGTACTGTGAAAACACAGGAAAAAGGAAAAAAATACTAAGTCCTGGTGATCTAATCAGCTGAGCTCATCCCTCTGGACACACAGAATCCATACAGTAGTGAGGTCTGTGAAAGGTCCAGCCAGGGGAAACAGTCCACATCAAAGCTGTTTAAGATTTCTGGGAAACCAAGTTTCAATAGATCTGCTTTTAAGATCTTGCCCTCCCCCCTTACATTTTCCAGAATTTTAAATGAGGAATACTTAAAAATAATCAACTGGAAAAAAAAAAAGAGATCTAACATGTTTGTTACTGTGTTTTTGGGGTTCTTTTGTGTGGTTGTAATTTGTCTCTTTCTTTTGCACTCTCTGGGAAAATGAAGTTATTGAGATATTTTTATGTTACAGAAGGTCTTCCAGATTTTGCAAATTACCACAATAATACTAGCTACTTCTATTTTAATTTAATAATTTTATGAAATTGTTAATATCGATTGGTTATTTTTTTTTAATTCAGCTTGAGTTTTCAACTCAAAAAACAAAGCTTATGCTGTTTTCAGTGAACATAAAACAACGTATTTCAGGTTTAACAAATTGCGGAGTAAAACCACTAAATATATTTACTGTTGATTCTCAAACGTAATAGGAGAAATCAAGAGGGCGTATATTGTTTTAAGACTCATAAATACATTTTATATTTTACACAGATTGACTTGGAGAGCATATTTTCACTTAACCCAGATCTTGCACCTGATGAAGATATTGAACCTAGCCCAGAAACACCACCACCACCTACTCCATCAGCCAAAGTGAACAAAATTGTGAAGGTTGGTAGTATCTATGCAACATGTGCATGTTAAACTTGCAGTCCTCCTATATATGTTGCTACACTTGAATTTTTATTTTAAAACTTTTCTGTGTAGGGGGCTATTTTGATAACTGTGTTCCTTTTCCTATGGTGAACAGGGGCTTCTAATTTTTTTTAATTTATTTTTTTAAGAACAGATTTGGCAGAGGAGGAGTCGGGAACTAATATTTATATAACTAAATGTATCTCAAGAAAAAATACAGAAAAGGTTTTGGAGATTGTTTTGAAACAGTACTTACAGTTCAAGCAGTCTTCACCGTAGGCTCTTCAGGAGGGGATTTGACAGCAATCACCTTTTTGTATCGCTGATATGTTAATTTGGTTCAGTGGAAATAAGCAGAGGTGGGGCTGGAGTTTGTGTTTTCAATAATATGGTGATCAAATAACAGAGATTGCTTCCCTTATAGAGTCGGCGAACTGTGGCAGCTGTTAAGAATGAAACCCCTGGCAGAGATAACAGAGGTAAATGTTATCTCTTTCCATTTCAAGGGAGTAAAATATATGGGAACATTTTAACCTCCTGTTCATCTAGCATTCCTTAATAGCTCTGCATTTCACATTTGGTATGTATGCATGTAACATATAAAAGACATTGTTCATAATTCCTAGAGTTATTCCTGCATATATTTAGCAATTTGTACTGTACAAATAGTATTAATATGCAAATTTAAGCAATATAGCATTAGGAAAGTTAAGCTCAGTGAACTGAAGTTGGAAAAATTTGAAGGTAATTAATTATGCTACATGTGGACTTTTCTAAATTAAAGTATCCTCAGTTTGCCTCAGCTTAATTGTTTCAGTGTACTCTAAGTAATGCACTTAAATTTCTTACAATATCAGTTTTTTAACTTAGTTTTGTATCAGCCTGTGTGTAAACATTAATTCAAAGGGTACTTAAGCCCTATGGGTTATTCCTCACTCTACAGATAATAGCAAAAAATATATGAAAAATGGTGAAATACCACAGGAGGATAGGTGAAAAGTATGTATAGGATGAATACAGTTGTAATGCACCTATAACATGATAAAAAATAGTTACTGCTTATTTTCATTTTCTCTCCTGTGTTAAACCTAATTAACTTGTACTGATGATGGTGATGATTCCTCCAAACATTAATATACTGTCATTGATTTAGACTAGATTACAGTCCATCTGCTTAAAGTTGAAAAACAAGTGGGCTTGCATATCTTTGCAAGTGTTCAGACTCTTCCTTTGGATGATTTGGACTGTTTCCACCCTTCTGCAGTTTTCCTCTGGGGATGTTAAGCAAATCAAAAATCTCATGAGGAGGTGTTAATTTTATCTAAACTACCATGGTTTACATTTGAGACATCTTACTGATGGGCTCTTCTCACATCTGTAGATGTTGTTTACAGTAAATTGTTTGATATGGAATAACCCTGTAACTTGTATTTTAATAGATCCTATGCATCTTACTATTCGCAGCCAGCGTAACTATTTGTTCTTTGTTGGCCTTTGTGTAGTCAATTTACACTATAAAGTAGATCTCCGCTTACATTTTGAATGATCTGGGCATTGGTCTTGTCTGTCCAGTTCAATACTTCTTCCATAGTTGGATCTATGTGGCTATCATTTGGAGTGTCATCTCTGGCTGCTAATCAAAGCTTATACCTTCACTTCTGTGTACTGTGTTCTTCTGGCAGGCTGTTAGGAGTGTGTGTGGGAAATGGCCCAGCAGAAGCACAGCTGCATGGATGAAGCAGAGCTGCTCTTTGAAAAAAACAATTTAAAGCATTGAGCTCTACCAAAGATGCTTGCATGTTTACCGCTTATCCTTATCACATAGAAAATCAATGCATAAGTTTAGGCATATCAATTATACCTATATCCCTTCCCCTATAGTCTCAAAAAGGTTTGTTTCTTCCATTCACAGACTGCGCTGCACTTTGTGCTGCCTTTCACAGAATCACACACTGAATCGCAGAATGTTAGGAGCTGGAAGGGACCTCGAAAGATCATCTAGTCCAATCCCCCTGCCAGAGCAGGCTTCCCTAGACCAGGTCACACAGAAACCTGTTTATTTCCTTGCTCCTCCAGACATCATAGGCTGAATGGGGTGGGGTCTTTTGGTAATGTTTAGAGAATGTGAAACAGGGCTCTTTTCTTACTTGTTTTTTGGGTATAAGCACAATATAAATAAAATTTCAGCACATTTTAAGTTTCCGGACTGCGTATCTCCAAAGCACACACTTGGTTCTATGCACATAAGAAGTTGTAATCATGTTGTGTTGGGTGTATAACACTAGGATCAAAAAGGCTGCATACTCAATGTCTGTATTAATAGACTTTCAACATGAATGGCTCCCCTTATCCCCAGTAAATTGTTCTGTCTGAAACAGCGCCTTGTCTTGTGATTGTCACAAAGCATTTCAGGTCTGGGTAGAAATGTTACTTTCCTGTGTTCAGATGAACCTTATGCTTTTCCTTTGCAGTGGTTGGTTCTGCACGGCCGCGACCTACTCAGCTTCCAGAGCAGTCTTCCTCCTCTCAACAGAATGGTAGTGTTTCAGATATATCTCCAGTTCAAGCTGCAAAAAAGGAATTTGGACCCCCTTGTATGTAAACCGTGTATCAAAGATTCATTCATTCTGGGTGTTACATGTACATTCTCTTGGATTATGTTATTGTCCATAAATGACAAATGGTTTAGACGTGCAGTTGTCTGTGGGCTTCCTTGAGGAGCTCTTTCAGAGAGCTGTGGCTAAACAAATGTTCACTTTCATCACAGTTGTGCTAATATTTGGAATTTTGTTTTCCTTTATCTTTTCGTAACTATGGCAGTGTTGCTTTTGGTTGTTTGTTTGTTTAATTTGCCTGGGCTTTCTTTTAATTCAAGCCAAGAGATCACATGTATGTGTCCAATTGTTTTATGAGAGCCATTGCCCTTATATTTTTGGTTGTCTAATTATGATCCCATTTCCATGACTTTTTTCTACTTAATCTTCTACTTTTTTTCTACTTAATTAATAGTAAAATTAGGAATTTTACAAATTAAATTGCCATAATTATTCTGTACTAATGCTGATTTGCTTGACAGGATAGTTAGTTGATGTAGATACATTGTAATTATTGATAAATTAATATAATTGAAATGTTATAGTTTAAATACTAAATTCATACTACAACGGAAATGTTCTAAAATAATGTAATTTTCTTTAAGCACGTAGAAAATCTAATTGTGTAAAAGAGGTTGAAAAATTGCAAGAGAAACGAGAAAAGAGGAGGTTACAGCAGCAGGAACTTAGAGAAAAAAGAGCTCAGGTTAGTATTTCTAGCTTGGATGGAAAATGTATGTCAACAAGAGTAGAAATTTGCAAAATCATTGTGCTTTTTTCAGTCTTTTATATAAATTTTCATGAACTGTAGAAATCTTGAAATTAAATGTTTTCATCCTGTATACAGGTTTGATAAATATTTTGCTGCATGTTTGTTTGCATTTGCTATTGTAACTATTACTTTCAGACAGCCTTCCCCCTCTTTTTCTTCCTA
Organism: Galbula dea; assembly: GCA_013399015.1. Taxonomy (NCBI): domain Eukaryota; kingdom Metazoa; phylum Chordata; class Aves; order Piciformes; family Galbulidae; genus Galbula; species Galbula dea. Next base: position 34,007 of record VWZX01007572.1, read on the forward strand.
CAGAAATAATTGCTTACAATTGCTTATCTTGGCATGTGTTCTTGAAGGATCAAGTACTGATTGTAGCCATTTCTTGGAGAAAATACATTGTAGAAAATAGTCAAACCTTTGGGCTTGAGAAAGGTCTATTATTCTACAGGAGTTATTACAGCACTGTGATAAATTGTTCTTTATGCTCTTGTAGGAGATCTGTTTGAAGCTCAAGTTTGAACAATGACTTTTGATTTTTTTTTTCTGCTTTAAATCAGTCTATCAGTTTGTAATTTAGCTTTGCATCATTCAAGCAGCTTGTCAGCAAGTTGGTAGAAGCTTGTGTGAAAGAAATGCAGCTGCTAATCCTGTGAGAAAAATCTCTTAATATTGAACAACTTTGTCACAGTGGTGTGAAAGCTTTAGCAAAAGTAGTAGAGTAATCTTATGGGAAGCCCTCTCCATGTGTTAATCTCTAAGGAGATCCTACCAATCTGCTACTGACATGAGAAGTACCATGAGCAAGTAAATAATTCAGTCTGTTTGCTTTGTGGTTTAATGATGTGTCTAAACTGACCTAAAATCACCTATGTTGAATTCATTTTCCCTAATTTCCATCCATTTACGCAAATGCAAAACATTCCTATGTCTTTATATGTGAGGTGCAAATAATTTTTGGCTTTATGTATTAAAGTACTTTGATGTGGTACTACACCTAAAATTTTGTTTTTATCATTCCTGTGAAGACTCCCTTTGCATCTTAAGTCTTAAACTTATGTATGAGGAAGCTCTGTTTGTATATACCTGTGCTTTTTGTTGCTTTGTGTATTCCATTGTTGTTGTGAAATGCAGAAATACTTAGCCAAGCACTGTCTTCTAGTTGGCAAGACCTTTAAAGAGGGTTTGAAGACTATTAGGCAAGCATTTTTTTCATTATGAGCAGTACTCCTTTCTGAATACTGGAAGGAAACGTTTCGGCAGGAATACATTTTTTGTGGGCTTACTGTCAGCAGTTTTTAATTCAGGGTGAACAACATCAAGGTATAATCGGCTTCTGATTACCAGGACACAGTTTTATCTGAGGTGGGGATCAGCTGTATCACAGGTGCAGAGATATGAGACAGCTCCCCTTGGGCTTGTTAACCCTAATGCAGTGCTTTGTGAGTGTGCCTACACTGTTTCCATAACAGCTGTGATCCAAAATAAGTTTTATATCATTTGGAGGGAGCTATACAAAACTTATTAAGGTCTGAGCACTAGAACTGGCTAAATGTGGCATCAGCAACATGCCCCGAAGCCGTGTCAAAACCGACAGTTGAGGGAAGAAGTGACAGGAATGATGTTTGATTGATTCTGCAGAGAGCCAGCTTAGCTCACAGTAGATTAAGGCTTAGCAAGGCATGGGAGAGACTCCATGCATGGTCTCTTACGTGTCCATTCTCTCTTGTACTGATGGCTTCAGGTTTAGGCATGGGAGATCTGCGCTTGGATGTAGTCTGCAATGTATCCTTGGGATTGCTTCTGCTTTTTAGGGGTCTAGGAGTGTTAGAAGAGTTTCTAGTGCATGCGTGTAACTGGATGAGTTATCTCGGGACCAGGAGTAGGATCAGCCTCCTTTAACAGCAGGGCTGTGTTTAGAGCAGCTGGGGTGCCTGCACTGCCCTCTGCGGTATGTGTTGTACCTGTGTAATGGAGCATATCCATCCATCCATTGGACTGCCTTATCTCACATTAAGAAGTGTTCACTGTATATGCTGTCTGGTGTGGTGCAGTCTTTCAGAGGTGTTTCTTTAGTATGAAGACTCTGGCAAGGTTGGGGGCCATTTCTCTTTCTTGAGTAGGCTGTTAATTTGTCCTCAGTTAAGAAGAAGTATTTTCTATTAGATCCCATCCAAAGACATGAAATAGAAAGCAAGTAATTGTTTTGCTTTATGATCAATAAATAAACTACATCAGAATGGAAAAAGGCATTAAGCTTGCATTTGGGATATTACTGGTGTACTGTAGAAAAAAAAAAGATAGTTAATGTGTGTTTTTCTTACAAATAAATACAGAAGATACTGATGTTAGTCTGTTTGAGGGGAAAAAAGTATATTATAGAGATTCTGTTGCTTGCTTCCTTAGGATGTTGATGCTACAAACCCAAATTATGAAATCATGTGTATGATAAGAGATTTCAGGGGAAGCTTGGATTATAGACCACTAACAACTGCAGATCCTGTAAGTATCCCAGAAACATGGACAATTTTTTTTCTTATGTAGTTTTGCTATGCATTTTCAATTTTTTCAATGTATGCTTCTGTCTGTAAACATGAAAAATAATATTAGTATTCATTATCATAGAATCATAGAATGGCTGAGGTTGGAAGGGACCTTGAAGATCATCTAGTTCCAACCCCCCTGCCATGGCAGGGACACCACATGCACTAGACCGGGTCATCCAGGGCCACATCCAGCCTGGCCTTAAACACTGCCAGGGACGGGGCCTCCACAACCTCTCTGGGCAACCTGTTCCTGTGCCTCACCACCCTTTGTTTAAAGAACCCCCTTCTAATCTCCAGCCTAAACCTCTCCTCCTTCAGCTTGTGGCCATTACCCCGTGTCCTGTTGCAATCAGACAAGGAGAAAAGTCTCTCTCCTTCTGCCCTATAATCCCCCTTCAGGTACTGAAAGGTCACTATAAGGTCGCCTCTAAGCCTTCTCTTCTCCAGGCTGAACAACCCCAATTCCTTCAGCCTGTCCTCATAGGGGAGGTGCTCCAGTCCTTTGATCATCTTTGTGGCCCTCCTCTGGACCCGCTCCAAGA
>VWZX01007572.1:36878-51666 GCA_013399015.1 Galbula dea
AACTTGCTGAGGGTGCACTCAATACCTCTGTCCAAGTCATTAATAAAGACATTGAAGAGCACTGGTCCCAAGACAGAACCCTGAGGGACACCACTCGTCACCGGCCTCCACCTAGACAAGGAGCCATTGACCACAACCCTCTGACTGCGTCCATCCAGCCAGTTTCTTATCCATTGGATGGTCCACCCATCAAATTCACATCTCTTCAATTTTGAGATAAGGATATCATGTGGAACTGTATCAAAGGCTTTACTAAAGTCTAGGTAGATGACATCAGTCGGTCTTCCTTCATCAACCGTTGCAGTCACTCCATCATGGAAGTCTATCAGATTGGTCAGGCACGACTTGCCCTTAGTAAATCCATGTTGGCTTCTTCGAATCACCTCTTTGTCTTGCATGTGCCTTACCATCACTTCCATGACAACATGGGTTCATTTTTTTGGTAATTTGATGATACTGAAGTTAATAGGAAGTATTGAGAGTCCTATGTTACCAAATTATTGCTATGTCATTTAACTATCTTTAAAATAATACCATTATGTACTAAGTAGTCACTCAGCCTCTGTATTGTGAATTTTCCTGGCATGCAAGGGGATGAACACACAAAATTATTAAGCTCTGAAAAAAGGTGTTAAATATAAAAATTAATATTTGATCTTTGAAGATGATGAGGGACTTTGGTTTGCAGAGAAATCAGAGGAGCAGAATTCTTAAATGATGAAGACTATCAGATCTCTCTGGAAATCAGAGATTGTGACAATTTATTTCAGTAGTGTATCTACCTTGTTAGAGGTAGTTTTCTTGCAGTATTCCAAGGTGTACCTGGTTCTCTGCTGTCTGCAGGGAGTTTTGTTAAAGTAAGATTTTTCTTTTCAGGTTCTTGGCTACTGTGTAGACACAAGGGGCTTTTACATGTTCACTGTCTTCGAAATTTCTTCTTTGTTTAAATGCTTGGTTAATTATTTCAAAAGTAGAAGTAAAATGAAGTAGAATACCATACAGCTGGAATTGGCCTAAAGTTTGCTGAAAGATTATTTCCTTTGCAGATTGATGAACACAGGATATGTGTTTGTGTACGAAAACGACCACTCAATAAAAAAGGTATGACCATTGAAAATTCTGCTCAGTTTTTTCTCAGAAAACGTGCTTCAGGTAGTAATCTTATTTGTGTTAAAGAGATCTAGAAATACTGAACAAAGGTGAAAATTACACTAAACTGTGTGTGGTGGACCTAGAAAATTCATAGGCTCATCATAACCAGGATATAAAGATCAGGAGAAAAACAGTTTTAACTGTCACCTTTCTATGGAATGGGAGCTACGGCACAGAGAGACTGCAGGTTTTTCTCCAGGGTCATCTAGGATATATTTAGTTAATCTGGGAATTAATTCTACTGTAATTTCTTCAGTAATCTTGTACTGTGTTAGGATCACCATTATTTTAAATTCTCCTTCAAGGAGCAGATTGCTACCCAGTGAAAAATTCCGATTTTATACTTTCAGGTGGTCCTGAATTAGACATCAGGGGAGTAATTCAGATGCCTAAGTGCTCATGTCTTATGACTCATTAGGTGCCCAAACATGTTCAGTATATCCTTGCAGGGCTAGTGGATTACAGAAAAACCAGAGACTTTTATCCCCTAGAGCTGATGCTCAGGGCTGGGCAAGATACCCTAGGGCATATGAAATTCCACTGAAAAACTATTAGGTACTGGAATGTCTCCCTAGTGACTTTTTGTATATGTGATTAGTATCACAACTTTTTTTTCTGACTGCCTGTTCATCAGACTGGAGTTTGTATTAAAAAAAACTTCAATGTTCAGGTTTTGAACTCCAGTTAAATACCAGTCTTCCCATGTAGTTCTTTACATTCAGTGGGAAATGAAGAATGGAAATGCTTTTGGATTGCAGCCTGTCCAAATACAGTGCTTAAGTAAGCTGACTTTCATTTTGAAAGATGTTTCTTTTATGTTTTGTTCAGCTGAAAGACTAAAAGAGCCTAACTCTGACTCTGAAACATCATGGTGTGCATTTATTATTTTTGTACTGTAAGAACTACACATTGAGGATTATGTGGGGCATATGCAGAAGAAAATGGGACAATTGTATGGGAAAAGGAAAACATATTGATACCAAGAAGTACTTAGTTTTCGTCTTATTTTCTTCAATCCACACTGCTGCTTCCCCTGCTTTAATTTTTCTTCATTTTTACTCTACAGTTTTCCTATTCCCTGTATTTTTTTCATTTATTGATCTGAAAGGAATACAAAATCTCGAAAACTGGTTGATTGAAGCTATTTTACACAACCTATTTAATAAGGGCATTCCACATAGAAGTCTAGTAGCAGCTGAATTTCTATTTTAGCATTGGTGGTTATCTTTAATAAAATATGACTTAGAAATCTGATACATTGGTGGGAAATGTCACATTCTACCTGCTGTGAGGGTGGACAAAGTGAAATTACTGTAAATGAGAGCAATGGGTCATGGGCCATGATTTGGGATTCAGAAGTAGGATTTGATTTTTGTGAAAGTTGCATATCTCAGGTATTAGTGGTTTGAAGCTATTAAAATTCAGAGATATTAGTTGGAAGACAAATGTATAAGTAAAAATGAGTATGGCACTAAAGTTACTTTGTGTTTTGAGGAATAAGCTACACTAAAAAGCTATTAATGAAATAATATATGCGGAGAGTGCACCATAGAGATAACCTAGCACCCTCATGATAAAATCTTCTGAAAACACACACTTCAAAAGAAACTATTTTTCATGCTCTTTTTTAAAATCGAAGCATATAAAAGAATCAGAGATACTGGTATGTAACCTCTTTCAGAGAAAAAAATAAAATAAGTTCATTTTGTCAATCTCACAAACATGGAATTTCACCAAAAGCTTTAGGTGTTCTTAGCACCAATTGTTCTGTGGCTTGTCTTTGCAGGAAGTAGGTGTTCAGACTGACATTTTAAGATTTTATTTCAGTGATGTGTATTTATAATTGAGAAAACTACCGTGGGTTTCAGACACTCTACTCCAAATTTTTATCAGTAAGGAATACAGGTTGTCACAGTAAATAGCTGGGAGCATGTAAATGTCTTACTCCAAAGAATTGCCTAAGTCAGCTTTTGACTACTTAAACTAAAAAGGCTTTTTCTATGTAGAGTTAACCATCATATTTCTCTTTTCATCACTGTTTCTGATTTCTTCTTTGTGATTATTGCAGAATAATTGTGTTTTATTTTATACAGTTGAAAAAGTAGTCACATATAGTGACTTGAAAGTCACATATAGTGACTTGAAAGCCTATTTCTTTTGGTGTGTAATGTCCTGCAGTGGTAACCATTGTAGTGTTTTATAAGTGTGTTAGCTGATGAAAAGATTTCTGTCTGATTGTATAACGCTACATCAAATTCTTAAACTGCATGCCTTCAGAAATTTTACATAGAATTGCAAGTAGGACACATTAGTGATCCTGACTGCACACACAAAGGAGCTTTACTTTTTTGTGCATATCATGGATCACTGGATTCTCTGTTTTGCTGACTCGTATCTCATACAACAATTAGCAGTAAGTTTAGTGCTCTGTAGTAATTATAACCTGGAATCTCACTGTTGAAATAGCATCTAGATGGCTTTTGTTTATTCCCAGTGATAGCATTTTCAACTTTTCCTGCTTACAAGGTAATTTGTAGAAAAGATTTTACTTAAGAGAAATTCTTTCTTAAAGAGATTTAGTTAGGTTCCAGGAAGAATACACAAATGAAAATATCTATTTAGAATGAAAGCAAAATGTTTCTTTTTGAAAGCTGTGAACACTGAACTGTAATGTTAAGGTTTTAGGGAAAATAAAAGGGTAAAAATTTAAAATAAATCAGGTTATCATAAGGATATTAATTGCTTTATGTTTTCAAGTTTGACTGTCCAAGCAATATAAGACCTTCAGCATCCAGCTTCTCCAGTAGAGAAATTATTTGTAAGAGCTCAAACGATATAGTAGTAATCTACGTAACAGTGTAGAAGCCCTGAGGGAAAGGAACAAATCCATGGAAAGTATTTTAGAATACATAATGAGCTACAATGATAATGCTGTAATTAGTGTTCTTAGGTTGTTGGGGTTTTTTTAAATCAGTTTTTTACAACCTCTCTTTAATTTCTAGCAATTAGTAGGATAGGATGACTAGACTTCAAAAATGAATCTCTTACTTTGCAATGAGTTTGAGCTTCTCTGCTATGCTGTTACTTGGGGGAGCTGTGTTATCTGAGATGTTATAAGACTGTAAACAGTGAAAAAATGTAAAAGATAATTATGTATTACTATGTATTACTTCANGGCTCCTAATGAAATGGTTTACAGGTATGTATATATACCTTTTTTTGTGGATCTTTTTTCTCCTGTATCTCCCATGTTAACAACTGTTGCCTTACCTTTGTCATGGACTTACTACTATTGACTGTGTTCCTAGATATATATATTGTTACCTCCATTCTTTTGCTTGTTTACTTTTGTTTTAACTCTTTATCCCGAATTCTTCACCTGCAATGTCACCTCCACCTTCATTGACCTTAGTCCTGCTCTTAGTTCTCCTCCAAGCCATGCTGATTTTCAGGTCCTATTACCTGGATCCTCAGCTACTGATACTTGAACAACATAATGAGCTCTCCATTTTCTTCATGGTTATTGTGTTACTAATTGTTGTGTGTGCAGTACCTGCGGAACTGGAGTCACGGCTTTTAATCTTCAGGAACCTTGGAAGAAAAGAACAGCCCCAACCCCAAAGAGCTTGTAGTTTGATTATAAGATAATCAAGAGGCAAAAACAAATCAGGAGAGTGTGGGGAAAGAGTACAAAGAAATTGAGAGTTTGTATTACTGTATTGCTGAGATGGTTGAGGTAGCTTGGCTGCTGGGAACAATCTGAGTGGTGTAACATGGAGGTGGGTGTAGCTCAGTTGTCTTGCTCAAAATGCTCAATGTTTCTAATTTAAAAAACAACAGCAAAAAAGACACATATCTATTTCCAGCTGCAACTATTTGGATCTCCATTTTCTGCATTGTTACTCTGTTTTCATTTGCAGAACTAGCAGAGGGTAATGCACACAGTGCCTTTAAAAACGCATTTAGAAGTAGCTCTTTACCTTTCACAAATCACTAAATGGAGTGGATACAGTAGCAGACAGGGGTAGACACCACACAGGTCATATGCTTGGCATGCAGTCTAAATGCTGTGAAGCTTTATGCAGGGAATACTCGTATCAGAAAGGAATTTGATGAAGATCATTTACCTTAAGCTTGGAAAGTGCTTCCCGTAGCCATGAGAAGTAGTGACAGAGAAATACTTTAATTCTTGGGTTTTTTATGAAAAAAATAAGAATCAAAAGTTAGGATCATGTCCTGATTGATGTTGGACACTAGCATCCTGTCACTGGATAACAAAAAATTCACAGTAAAAGAACTGTTTTTAACTGAACTTAACGCTTTATAGAGTAGGGGAAGAAGGGTGGTGAAAGGAAACCCTTTATAGTCTATTAGTTTACACTAACAAAAGACCCTTAAAAGACCCTTAAAACAGCAAAGCTTTGCCCTTGGAGATTTCTGTGTCTAATGGTTGTCCACTGAATGGGATGAGTTTTAATAAGGCTAAATGTATAGAGTCCTGCATTTTGGGCGTAACAACCCCCAGCAGCGCTACAGGCTCGGGAAGGTGTGGCTGGAGAGCTCCCCAGCAGAGAAGGACCTGGGGGTGCTGATTGACAGCCGGCTGAACATGAGCCAGCAGTGTACCCAGGTGGCTAAGAAGGCCAATGGCATCCTGGCTTGTATCAGGAATAGTGTGACCAGTAGGAGCAGGGAGGTGATCTTGCCACTGTACTCGGCTCTGGTGAGGCCACGCCTCGAGTACTGTGTACAGTTTTGGGCACCGCAGTTTAGGAGGGACATTGGGCTACTAGAGAGAGTGCAGAGAAGGGCAACTAAGCTAGTCAGGGGTCTGGAGAACAGGCCTTATGAGAAGAGGCTTAGGGAGCTGGGGTTGTTTAGCCTGGAGAAGAGGAGGCTGAGGGGAGACCTTATCGCTCTCTTCAGCTACTTGAAAGGTCATTCTAGGGAGGCGGGTGTTGGCCTCTTCTCCCTTGTGACTAGTGACAGGACTAGAGGGAATGGGCTTAAGCTGAGCCAGGGTAGGTTTAGATTAGATATTAGGAAGAATTTCTTTACTGAAAGAGTGGTGAGATATTGGAATAGACTGCCCAGGGAGGTGGTGGAGTCACCATCCCTGGAGGTATTTAAGAAGAGGATAGATGTGTTTCTTCAGGGGATGATTTAGGGGTAAGAGTAGTGTAGGGCTATCGGTTGGACTAGATGATCTTGAGGGTCCTTTCCAACCGTAATGATTCTGTGATTCTTAATACTGAAGAACTGTGGGAGTGTGATCTAGTTGGTGATGTGTGCCTCTTGCTTAGCATCTAATCTCCCTCCTTCCTGTTTTTGGTCTTTGAGAATATGTTTAAATGTGAGGAACGTTTTTGGCATACAAAGTTGCTGTATTTTTGTATTGAATTTTCTCCAGACATTTCTTATTAGTTGCATAATACATTAATGGTAGTATGGCAAAACACTGAAAGACGATTGTATTCATACCGAAACAGTAAATCTATAGCCTGTATTGCTATACAGGCTTTCTCCTTCTCCCTCATGTGGCACAGTAATGATTATTACTTGAGGGGCAATCTGCTTCAAGGCCTCCTGTAATAACAGAAGTAGAAGCAAGATAGATATTGTCATCTTTTCTAACCCGAACTTCAGGATCACTGTGAGGAAAAAAATAGTGTGGCAAGTTACTCTGATGTTCTCCAATATACTAAAATTACTTACTGTGTTTTAAGTATTTTTAATCCATGAGCCATAACATGAGAGTGGCAAGGTTTTATTAATGTTAAAAAAGTACACTATTTTGAAAGAGTATGCCTTTTGAGTTTTAAAGGAGAACCAGTTTATTTCTGAAAGAGCAAGATAGCAAACCAAGGCTCTAGTAAAAGTAACATTGGGCTGTTTTGGCATGGTACCATTTAGAGTTGTCTAATTCTTTATGTGAAAATTTTTCTAGGTGTGTTTGTGTTTTAACTTACTTCAAAGTAGATATAATTAAGTCCCTTTATTATAAAGATTAGCATAATAATTTCAAACTCATCTAAACAGAGAGAGTGAAGTGTGCTTTTTAGCTAGATAGACTAAATATATGTATAGGCTAAAAAAAAAATATATATATATAAAGAGGAAACTTCAAAATACAGGAATGTCCTCTTGAGGGCAAAGGAAGTGTATGTTTAGATGATGAAAAAAAGAAAGGTTAATCAGGAATCATCTGGTATATTTTTAAAGAAAATTCATGATTAATTTTAACTTAGATTTTTAGGTAACCCTTGTTTGCTGAATGGCTCAGTCTTGCCCTTATTATTTTTGTAAGTGATCTTGTATTTGTTCAGAAGTGGAACGAAAAAAAGTTGTAACACGTCTGTGTTTCTGTAAACAGTTGTTCCTGTTTCTGTCCCTAAAAGGCACTTTTTGTGTAAACACCTGGAAAAAAGTATAGAAAGAGAGATTTCTGTGTAGAGATTCTGGTAACCCTCCATTAGTTTACCCTTTTCTACTGAGTTTAGTAAAATATTGCTAATGAAATTATCAGCTGAAGTTGGAAAAATAACCATGTTTGTGAAGTACAAGGTAATTCTCTAAAATAGAAAAATGATACTTTGGATAATGTTTTTGAGACATCAGACAATGCTTTAGGGGTAACTAAATTTTTCAGTTCTGAAGAGTTTGAGTATTCATTTTTGCGAGCCTTTTTTCTGTTTGTATACGTTCTCAGAATACTAAGATGTGCAATGTTGTTTTGACCACTTGTCTTCTAAATTTAATCTTGGAAACTGATATGTCAAGAAAAACAAAACAAAGCAAACCCAAAACTATAGCAGAATTTTAGTATTGGCGAAAGCTAGATGTTCGTCTGCTCCACTGGCCTACTTCCATATCTTCTGCCTGCTTTAGGGAGCTCCAAGCTTCCATCTAGTAAGCTGTACTGTGTTGCATCATTAAAACAATGAAACTTGTTTTTCTTAGGATTTAAGGGAGAATAATGTTGTAACATAAATGGGAGAGACCTTGATGCTTTTATTTATTTTTTGGAATGTTTTAATGCCTTAGAGCTGGTAGTCTCTTTAGTTCAAAAATTAAGGTAGAGATGTCCTTTGACCTCTCAAAGACAAGGACTATTTTTATCACTTCTGGCTTTAAAAGGTATGTGGCATCTTAAAGCAATTCATTTTTTTAAGTCCTGTTGTTATTTGCATTTAAGGTTTACAGCTCGACCGTTAGTGGAGACCATATTTGAAAGGGGGATGGCCACTTGTTTTGCATATGGGCAAACAGGCAGTGGAAAAACTCATGTACGTATTTCTTCTATATGTCAGCAATAAACTTCTTATATTCATTAAAACTTAGAAAAGTTCTAACAAATACATAAGTAACAAATACAGAAGTTACAGTTCTGAGTTTTTTATGGTGTGGTTTCTTTTTCTTGTTTGTTTGTTTTTCTGTTTTTTTTTACATTTAGACTATGGGTGGTGACTTTTCAGGAAAGAACCAAGATTGTTCTAAAGGAATATATGCACTTGCAGGTGAGACTTTGTCTGTTGGCTTATTGCAGATTAGTTGAGATAAATTTTCTACTCCCTATCCTACAAACATAAGGGTCTACACATTTCGCATTAAAGAGGAGCTTTAGTAACATCAGAATTGTTCCCAAATGTGTAGTCTTTACACAGTAAAGTTAATGTGTATAGAGACTATTTCAAAAAAATGTAATAAATGTAATGGATGATTAGTTAAGTGTATGATTTTGAGGTCTTTTGTGTCTTCCCATGTGGTAGTTTAAACTGCAGTATTTTAGACCTGACTGACTGACCCTATCTGTTGTACTTGCAAAACATGATAGATGCTGTAAAATGGACTATGCATTAATGAGTCTTCACTAAATGAAATATGTAACGTTTTCTTGGTTTTTTTGGAAATGTATTCACAGCCCGAGATGTCTTTTTAATGCTAAAGAAGCCAAACTATAAGAAGTTAGAACTTCAAGTATATGCAACATTTTTTGAGATCTATAGTGGTAAGGTAAGTATCTGATCTTTCTCTGAGGACGGGGGAATTTCTCTTTCACAAACAAAATTTTGAGCTTGTCAAATGAAAAATTTTTCCCTCTTTATACTAAAGGCTTTATTTCAAATAATTCTTTACATGTCCTTTCTAATCATGTTTTTCCATGGAATGCTTTGCATATTTTTATGTAGGATTTGAAACAAAAGTGTCTCTTAAAGCTCCTCTTTAACTGTTCTGTTTCCTCCTTCCCTTCCCTCCAAGGTTTTTGACTTGTTGAATAGGAAGACAAAATTAAGAGTGTTAGAAGATGGTAAACAGCAAGTCCAGGTGGTGGGATTACAGGAACGGGAAGTCAAATGTGTTGAAGATGTTCTTAAGCTTATTGAAATAGGCAACAGCTGCAGGTATCTCCCATAGCTTAAACCGGTTTTTCGTTGTAATTAAAGAATCAGCAGTGGGTATTTTTTCATAGTCATGGCTTTTTAATATGCAGTGAAGTTTTTGATGATGTTGGCTGCAAGCAAAGAGTCTGTTTACCTTTTAAATAAAGATATTTAGAGTTTCTCTGTGTCCTAGAGAGAAATAACTGTTTTTAATGTCTACTGGTTGTGAACTGCATGCATTTTGTAAGCTGCTTATTACTTAAATTCACATGTTTTATAATATGGATTAGTGCCAGATTCTTCAGCTCTAAAAGGGGTTGGTACATAGTGACAGAGGTTAAGTGAAAAAAAATACTGTTTTTAACAATACATCTTCATTGTTTTTAAAAGTACTGTTTTGTGTAGACTGCTGCCTTATCAGGTGAAAATGCCATTAGCATTTTGCATGTAGACTCTGATAATCTGAAATCTTTGAAGATCTGATTGTTCTTGCTTTTAAAAGGCAGGTAAAATATTGCTAATTTTCCATTTATGTTTGAAGATCTGGAATAAGAGATATAATTGTACTATGTGCATCCAATTATTAGGGTACTATCCCTAATGTTCACAAGAATGTTAGACATACTGTCAACACCTGTAACCAAGTACAGGACTCTGCCCTGAAGAAAATAACTTTCTGTGGTTAGTGTGTTTAGCATGTATGGTCCTTCACCTGTTCATATGTCTTTCCCTTCTCTTCTTTTGTTTAAAGGACATCTGGCCAGACATCTGCAAATGCACACTCTTCTCGAAGCCATGCAGTGTTTCAGATTATTCTTAGAAGGAAAGGGAAATTGCATGGTAAATTTTCTCTGATTGATTTGGCTGGCAATGAAAGAGGAGCAGATACCTCCAGTGCAGATAGGCAGACCCGACTGGAAGGTGCGGAAATTAACAAGAGCCTTTTAGCACTCAAGGTAACTGAAATGTTTCCATTGCCTTTGAGTAGGTGGAAACCTTCTGCATATAATAGCAATGACTATTAAAATGAGAGTTTTTGCAGGCTTTGATTGCCTACACTGTCTACTGATGTGACAGGTAAAATAATGTATTGATTTTTTCCTCTAAATGCCTGAAGGAACACTTGGTAATTACCGAGTGGAAACATTGCAGAAACATTGTGCTGCCAACTTGCATGTAATTTAAAAAGCAAAACAAAACAACTTCAACAAGAGTCCAGAGTGGTTGAAGACTTTGTTGATTTATATATCTGTCTATCTATCTATAGATATAAGGTTATATATATACACATATATTTAAAATGGGAGGACAGATTACTTGCTTGAGATCTCAAGGTCTAAATATTAACTGGAAATACTCTTATTGATTGCAGTATTTATTTAGTTATTAAATAAAAAATAAAGTTACTTATATGACGTATTTTTTTACTGCTGTCAATTAATTCACTAAAGCAACACATACAGAAAGATCTAACAAGTAGATTAAAATAGCCCTTGAAAATTTCAATCCATTTTTGATTACTGTTCTTTATTGCAAATTGTCCGATACAGTCACTTTACAGATTTTTATACATTAATACAGGACACATCAAGAGAGCTAAGAAATACTATTTAAATATTGATATGCCTTCTTTTTGTTTGTTTTATGATGATTCAAAAAGATTCAGACTAAGTAGAGAAAGTAATTTTTTGGTCTCAGGTGGGGGAGTGGTAGTTTAGAATGTCTCAGCACTTACCGCTGTTGCTGGTTAGTTTGGCTTGGGTTTATGACTTGGCATCAGCCCTGTGTTCGATTTTATTCTGGCTAGTGCCTTCAGTGCAATACCTTTACAACCTGCTTAGTTCATTTTTATACAACTTGTCTTTTTTTTGTGTTTCTTAATGGTAGTGAAAGGTTCTGCTGCTGCACGACTAGTGGTTGTGCTCTAAATTGTATGAGGAAGGGGAAAGATAAGTAAGTGGAGGTCTTGCAAAGGTCTGAAGAGTGGTATGAGAAGATACAAATTTCTTAATGATATGTTAGTTTTCCATTTTTCATCTATCCCCAAAACACTACAGAGCTTTTTCCATTTGTATTCAAGACCCTTGAAGTTATTTTCAAGTTGCAGTTAAGTTTGTATGTTTGTGTGTAATCCAAGTTATTTCTGTAATGGCTGTACATGGAAGTAGTGTTGTCAATTTGTTACCTGGTTTTCTGAGCTGTGATGCAAAGCAAAAGTAGTTAAAAATTCCGTTAATATAAAAGCTGGGGGTGTGCTCTTATAATTTACTAGTAAGGAGATAACCCAATTCTAATTTTTCAGGAGTAAGCAAACTAAAAATCACTGTAGTAAATTAAAATATCTTAAGTTGGTTGCCATATCAGTAATTCAACATACACATTTGTTACTGGTTTTAGTTTGCAATGTTACTTACTGAAAATCTGTTGCTCCTCTTCCTGTGTAATCTGCTTTTCTCCTTATGTAAAGTATAGCATTAATGTATGTATTCAAAAAATTAAAAGAATGCACTGCCTCCCTCACCTATGAGTACTTTTAAGCATTTGCATGTGAAATTCACATTCGACAAGCTTCAGTTTTTCTGTTTATCTAAGCTGTGTCCATTCTATAAAATTCAGCTGGTGAGTTTTTTAGACAGTCTCTTCAGTTAAAACCAACTTGCCCTTGTGTTTGTTCTGTTCCATATCGTGGCAGTTTTATTCTAAGCCCGTTTTTAATTCTGTCCTATGCTGTTTCACAGTTGCAATGCTTTCTTGGGTTATCATCCCACAGTTTCTAGCCTGGCTTTTGTATGAAGCTGTTTCTAGGAAATTTCAAAAGGTCACATGAATATGGCTGTAGCTGGAGGACTAGTTGAACTACTGTAGAATTATTCATGTAATACATATGCCATTCCATCTCTTAGTGCTGCTAAAGTCAAAGCTCTAATTTGAAAAGCTTTTGAAGTATGGTTGAGGAAGTTCTGTGTGTAGACATGTGAAAACTATACCAAGGAAGCCATGCATCTGAAGAGATGACAACAACACAGAAATTTAAGTTTTCTTTGCATGAGTAGTAATTTATTAGCTGATGTTAGTGCTTTGAGAGAGCAGAAGTGGTATTTAGATTCATATGATCGTGGTTTACTCTTGTGCTTAGTTGCTGCTGTAACTTCTATAGTAATTTCATAATATTTACATCTGTACTATATTTCTCACTGGAACTCTCCAACTAATTGCAAATACTAGTTAAACCCTATACCCTTGTGAGTAAAAGAGGAGACTATCCCTGTTTTTTCACATGAAGGATATCTTAAAACAGGGAATGACTTCTGTTTTCAAGTATCTTCCAATATCAAGAACATTGATAGAGAGCTATGCTTACTAGGTATGTGACCTGTGGAGGCTTTCAGAAAGTTTGTTGTCTTCTGAGCTATAAGAAAGTCAGTGTTAGAGCCAGAATCAAAGTTTTTGCTTTTAGTTGATAGAGTTAACATATGTCCCTGTCCACACTGCTTCTGCTGGCATAGGTTGTAGGTCATTGAGGGTTTTGCAGCTGATAATCAGAAATAATTACCAGTCTGGACATTTAACATCAATACTGGATTTTTTTTTTTAATGTTGTTTTGTTGTTGTTGTTGGATACAACAAATGTAAACATTTTGGATGAGATTTGGAAAGTTTTTAGGCTCCTGAGTGCTTTTTTTAAGTTCTTACCTCTCTTCTGAACTTCATAAGAGGTAAAAGCCTAAGACTACTTGAATTCAATTCAAGTGAAATTCAAATCTGTGAATCCATTGCTAGGGGATAGCAACATAAGTAGGGCATGTATTTTCAGATTTTGAAATGCATCTGTATTATATTTATTCAACCCATGAAAAAGAAAGTTGCATAAACCTGTTTGTTCTTTCAGGAGTGCATTAGAGCCTTAGGCCGAAATAAACCTCATACACCCTTCAGAGCAAGTAAACTTACTCAGGTGCTAAGAGATTCATTCATAGGAGAAAACTCCCGTACTTGTATGGTAAGTTGTTTTGATTAATTGTTTGTTATGCAAATTAGAAAGAGTTATGCTGGAAATTGTCCTGAGTTTGGTTGAGATAGAGTTAATTTTCTTCCTAGTAGCTGGTAGAGTGCTGTATGTTGGATTTATTGTGAAAGTGATGTTGATAACACACTGATGTTTTAGTTGTTGCTAAGTAGTGCTTATCCCAAGTTAAGGATTTTTCATTTTCCAATGCTCTGCCAAGAAGCAGATGCACAAAAAGCTGGGAAGGAACTAGCCAATGGGATATTCCCTAACACAGAACATCATCCCCAGTATATAAATGCGGGGGGAGCTGATTGGGGGTGAATTACTGCTTAAACAACAGTCAGCGGGTGATGAGCAAATGCATTGGACATCACTTGTCTTTTCTTGGGTTTCATTTCTTTCTGTTTGTTGTATTCCTTTCCATTATGATAATGGTTATGATTATCACTTTATATTCTTGTAATTTTTGTTATTTTTTAAACTGTCCTTATTTCAACCCATAAGTTTTACCTTTTTAAATTCTCTCTCCATCCCACTGTGGGGTAGAGGAGTGAGAAAGAGGCTGCATGGTGTTTAGTTGCTGACTGGGGTTAAACCATGACAGGAATTTAGGGTTTTCTGTTTAAATTAGTCATCTGCACTGGCAATGTGTTGGACTTAAATTTATCAGCTGACACTATATGTGAAATGAAATTTTGAACAGAGACTTTTCAGGTAACTTGGTCCCTCCTCACAGAATCACAGAATGTTAGGAGTTGGAAGGGACCTCCAAAGATCATCTAGTCCAACCCCTCTGCCACAGCAAGATTCCCTAGACCAGGTCACACAAAAGTGCATCCAGATGGGTTTTGAATACCTCCATAGAAGGAGACTCCACAACCTCTCTGGGCAGTCTGTTCCAGTGCTCCATCACCCTCGCTGGGAAAAAATTTCTACGTGTATTCACACAGAACCTCCTATGCTTCAGCTTACAACTGTTGCCCCTTGTCTTGTCACTGGGCTTCACTGAGAAGAGCCTGACCCATCCTCCTGACACCCACCCTTCACATATTTAAAATATGAGATGAGGTCACCCCTTAGTCTCCTCTTCTTCAAGCTAAAGAGACGCAGCTCCCTCAGCCTTTCCTCATGAGGCAGATGTTCCACCCCCTTCATCATCTTTGTGCTCTGTGCGCTGGATTCTTTCCAACAGTTCCCTATCATTCTTAAACGGAGGGGCCCAGAACTGGACACAAGATTCCAGATG
>VWZX01007572.1:55687-76576 GCA_013399015.1 Galbula dea
TTACATATATATATATATATATATATACATATGAAAGTTTATACTTCCTATCTTCAGACAAGTACCTGAGACCCCTAAGTAAACAGTCAGTTAATCCAATGGTGACTCTATAATCAGCGTAGAGAAATAAGCACCTCCAGGGTTTATTGCAGCACCTCTGAGATCTGTGCTGCTCTCTGAAAGTTGTTGCTCTTCAGTGAGTCTATAAGGAGCCTTCCCCCACTGCAGTTCTTTATTTAATGTCTGTGGAGATATGGTGATCAGGTCCTGCATGTCTCTGCAGTTAAAACTGTGACCCAGAGACGCCCTAAGGCTTTTGCTCCAAAGAAAAAAGGAGGCAAACGCTCCTCTGGGCCATCAGAAACCCTGGTTTTGCCAGAATAGGCTACAATCTAGTGGCCTGCTTACCCAAGTGAAATATATGGCAGAATCATGTCTACTCCTTGGCTGGGCAGCCCATTCAGTTGCTATTTGAGCACAGAGGGCTGCAAGGAAGGTTTACTGCCCACTCCTTGCAATATCTGAATATCTGTGTGTCTGGACCAAGAGAGCCAGTAGCAAATTAATTTAATACCTATTTCTAGTGTATTAAGTAGTCGTGGTGAAGCTGTTTCTTCCCCATGGTGCTAAATTTGTTACGGAGTAAATGCCTGTCACTGCGTAGTTGCTGTGTTATGGGTAGTATTTCAGTCTTTTCTAGAAATCTATCATTTTCATAGTGCAATTAGTTTTTGAGTGCTGGACAGCAGTGTGTGTTCGGTGTAAGACAGGGCAGAATAGAATTTAAAGTCTTGTAGAAACACTATTTTGATATTTTAGAAGGAGCCATTTAGTGAGATATTGAATATACAACAAATTTTATTAACTGCATGAACTGAAATCTGGAATCACTCTTCTGAAAACACTGCTATTATAGTCCCCTGAAAATTAGCAGCACTAGATTTGTTCAATTTTATTAGTGATCTCTAACTCCTTTTGCAAAAGTATGTTGGCACACTTGTGGTTTTAATATCAAAATAATTTTATAGCTAAAATAGTAAAGAAGTATGCTAAACAGAGAGTTTTAATTTTAACTGTGTTTATGAGAACATTTTCTTTTAATTTGCTGCTGTATTTTACTGCTGCAGAGTAAAGGAATTTGGAATTAGTCCTTCGGACATTCCCTTCTCACAGGGTAGTGGCAGTCGCTCTGATCTCTCTCCCTCCTATGAGTATGACGACTTTTCTCCTTCAGTCACCAGGTCTACTTCATTCTATACATGGAATCTTTATTTTTAAGTTTTCTTTTGACTATGTAATTTTACAGACCAACCTTTCATTAGTCCCCTCGCCTTGAGTCACACATACTTTTTCTTTTATTTTGTTTGGCAGGTGATGGTTCTGCATGATCTGCAATCATCTTCCCAGTATTTTGTTCACCCTCCTTAAACATCCACATTTTCTTTCATACATTTTTTTAAAAATGGTGATGTCAGCTTTGTACATTTAGAGGACCAAATCTGACAAATACATGTGTAGGGTAATTTGAGTATCTCTTAATTAAAAGAGAAAACAATTTTCATACATATATCTTTTAAAACCTTCTCATCATTCTGAGGATGAATGAAAAACTAGTTTCTGTTGTATTAAATAAGTACTACTAGAAAAAATGTTTTTCCCTTTAAAAAAATTGAATAGTATGTTTTACAACTTAATGTACTTGCAAGCATGATGTCTGTTTTGTGAACTTGCTTTTAAATGGGCTTTTCTTTGAGAAAATAATTTTATCAGTCATGCTGCAATAAGATATTTTTGCCTTTCAGTTTTTAAGGCTCAATTAAAGGTCCTTTTCATTCCCTGAGATACTTTTTTGCAAATTATTATTTTCATCAGAATCTGTGGTGAATTTGATTATAACTGCTAGTGGATTACTGATTGACTAACTGTTTTAAAGGACAGTTGTATGCACAGAAGAAGAAAGATGGTGGGGCTTAGGAGGCTGAAATGAACTTTTCTTTCAAATATTATTCATTGTTAAGGAGTTAATATTGAGGGTTTAGAAATTTTTGCCCTCTCAGCTGTTAATGAGTAATAAGATTTGAATCAGAAAATGCCTCTTACTAGAAAATAGACTGTTATTTACCTTAAAGTAGTTGAATTTCAATTTGGTCCTTGCTTTTAGGACTTGGACTAACTTATTTTTCTCACTGAAAGTACATTAAATATGTGAAGCTGACATCATCATCCTTATTAAATGAATGAATTGTGCATAAACCCATAGAACTTCATTTTGGGTTGTAGCTCTTTTGCACAGGAAGTTACTAATTTAAAAATGAAACATTTTCTGTTCATAGGGTGAAGGAGCTGACAGTTGATCCTAGTGCTGCAGGAGATATTCGTCCAATTATACACCATGCTCCAAATCAGATCGATGACCTGGAGACACAGTGGGGTGTGGGAAGCTCTCCTCAGAGAGACGATCTCAAACTGCTTTGTGAACAAAACGTGGGTGCTTTACAGAATTACATGGAAAGAGATGATGATAATTACAGTCACAAAACAAATCCAGAGTGTGTATTTATAGATTCTTAGCAGGATCATTAAGTGAATAGAGCATACCTTTTCACTTTATGGTATTATGTTCAATCCCATTCAAAAAAAACAAACAAAAACCACGCAAAAAACCCAAAACTATTTGTTGACAAGGAAGAGTAGAATGTTTTACTTTTCTTTGTCTTCCTTGCTAATTAGGGCTTTTAATGTCTAGGTAGGTTCTGCTCTAGGCTCTGGTGTTCTTTAGTATGCATTTTTTCCAGTAGAGCATCATATTTATTAGGCAGTTTGAAGTATTCCGGGACACTCGTATGTTTTATTTAACACTCCTGTCTTCCTGAGCATTATTTTCCCTGCATGCAATACCCATTTCAAGGGAGTTTGCTTTTCTTTGCATTTAGATCTTTCTCTTCTTAACACGCTCATTTTCTTGAGGTGAAACACCAGTGCACTGTTTGAGAGAGAGCCACATCATGTTCCTAGCATGTCTCCCTGGGCTGCAGCACTGGGGAGCTGTGAGGCATCTTTTAAAGGACATTTTCCCCTTATTGCTGATTCTCAGCTCTAGTCCTGGTTACAGAATCACAGAATCACACAGAATCACAGAATCACGAAGGTTGGAAGAGACTTCTAAGATCATCTAGTCCAACCATACCTAACGCTAACATACCACTAAACCATGTCCCTAAGCGTCACATTTAAATGTTTCTTAAACACCTCCAGGGATGGTGGCTCCACCACCTCTCTGAGCAGCCTTTTTCAAGACTTCACAACCCTTTCAGTACCGAAATTTCTCCTTATATCGCATCTAAGCCTCCTCTGCTTCACCTTGAAGCCATTTCTTCTTGTCCTCTCACCGTTAACCCTGGAGAAGAGACCTACTCCCATCTCACGACAGCCTCCTTTCAGTTAGTTGTGGAGAGTGATAAAGTCTCCCCTGAGTCTCGTCTTCTCCAGACTAAACAACCCCAGTTCCCTCAGCCACTCCTCATAAGACTTGTGCTCCAGACCCCTCATTAGCCTCATTGCCCTTCTCTGGACATGCTCTAATGCCTCTACGTCCTTCTTGTAATGAGGGACCCAAAACTGAACACAGTATTCTAGGTGTGACCTCACCAGTGCTGAGTACAGGGGGATAATCACTTCTCTGGCCCTACTGGTCACACTGTATTTGATACAGGCCAAGACGCTATTAGCTTTCTTGGCCACGTGGGCACACTGCTGGCTCATGTTCAGTTGACTATCAACCAGCACCCCCAGGTCCTTCTCTGACAGACAGCAATGCAACCACTCTTCCCTAAGCGTATAACATTGCTTGGGGTTACTGTGACCAAACTGTAAGACCTGGCACTTGGCCTTGTTGAAGCTCATTCCATTGACCTCTGCTGACTGATCCAGCCAATATGGGTCCCTTTGCAGAGCCTCCCTACCCTTAAGCATATCAACACTCCTTCCTGTCTTTATATCATCTATGAACTTACTGAGGGTGCACTCAATCCCCTCATCCAGATCATTCAAAGATATTGAACAGAGCCAGCCCCAATAATGAGCCCTGTGGAACACCACTGGTGACTGGCTGCCAACTGAAATGAACCCCATTTACCACTACTCTCTGGCCTTGGCCCTCCAGCCAGTTCCAGAAGCTGTGGAGACTCCCGTCTCTGGGGACTTGTCCAGACTCTCACCTGGACAGGTTTCTGTGCAACCTGATCTAGGTGAACCTACTTTAGGGGGGAGTTGGACTAAATGGTCTCCAGAAGTCCCTTCTGTGGCTGACAGACCCTTCCAATCTCTACCATTTTGTGATTCCTAATATAAAGAATTATGTTGTTTAATAAAAACATTCATTATAGCCTACCTAGTGCTTTCCCCTTTGATTGTTAGCTGTTAATTTTCAAAACAGCCCTTTTTGTCCCAGTTTGTAAAGCCATTATGTATTCTTGTACTGTATTAATTTTAGAGTTCTTAATTGACAGTTATTCCACTTGTTTTATTCCAGAGGGTTAATTTAATTTTCATTTTCTGAAATGTATTGAATGCAATTGCTGCTCCCTTCTCTTGAAATGTGTCTATGGTGATATGCACAATAAAAAGACATGACAGAAAATCAGTGTTTTCTGTAGGCATTAAAACCTATTAGAAATTAATGTACTTCCCTTGTGATTTCCTCTTCCCACTACTGTGGAGTATTTTGTTTTCCAGTATTCACTAGGGTTAGTAGCTGGAAATTTTTAGTGAACGTGAATGAAATTTAGAACATTTTGGATTTATTGTCTTCTTCACTCATTTCTGGAAATTTTTCTGTTAGATGTATTAAATTCTACTTTTGACAGGTTCTTTTTGTGTTCTGTGATGAAAAGGATTTCATTCAGTATATTTCCTGTGCCCACAGTTCTTTCCAGACTAACAAGCTTAACTTTTTATTTTTAGGAAGAGGAAGTTTCTCCGCAGTTGTTTACTTTCCATGAAGCAGTGTCACAGATGGTAGAAATGGAAGAGCAAGTAGTAGAAGACCACAGGGCTGTCTTCCAGGTAAAAGATGGAGGTCTGCTTTTTTTTATCGCAGTCCAGGAATTCCGTTTTTTCCAATGAAAGCACATACTCTTGGAGATGTAGGATAGCATCTACTCATTCCACTGCTGTCAAAGATTTCAGATTGTTTTGTTATGCTAAGCTCACTGTAGCAAACAATAACCACTAATCTTTGTCCCTGTGATGAAAGAGAAGCATATTTCTATATCAACCCAGAAATTTAGTAAAATTTTCGTTTTCTCCTCAACAAACTGTGAGAAGAAATAGACTGTGCATTGCCAGAAAAGGTGCTGTTTCCTTTCCGCAGTTTACTACTGCCTGTTCAGTCAACTCCCTCTAAGATACTGCAGTAGTCTTTCCAGGTATCTCACCAGGGTATCCTTTTGTGACTTCTTCTGAGAAACTGAGATCCAGAAGAGAGACATATATTTCTAGCTGCCTGTTTCCTTCCTGTCTACAGATCCATAAAGGTTTTCAGTTGCTATTAGTCTCTTTGGAAGGAGTACTGCCTGTGCAGTGTAATGTTGGTCAGTGCCACAAAGTCTTTTACGTTCACAAGAGTATGCTACTAGTTTTGAGAGGAAATGTGAGTTGCTTCTGTTCATAACATTAGTGTCTTTAGGCAGGCTGTCCATTTGGCCCATCTGCTGCAAGAGAACAGAGCATTAAACCTGTAGGGAATACACACATCTTCTCAATTTAGTTCGATGTTAGTGGAACATTGATGTGTGTTCGTAATACAGTAGGATGCTAAATAACACATTGTACAACAGATACAGAGATGTAGTTATTACGAAGCAGTCCTGCAGTAAAACATGCAGAAGAGTGAAAGTCGTATGCTGTACCTGTGTCCTCGTGTGCTTGTGACTTCTGGAGAGAGAAGCTGCCTTAATTTGAGATGCTACTGCCCCAGTGTGTCCAGTGGTCCTTCTCCTGGAGATTAGTGCTCTTCCCAGCAGTCTTTGGAAGGAAATAATCTCTCAGCCTCAGCTCCCTTCGTTTGCAGTGTGGCTTGTTAGTTTATGCTATGGATGGAGGTGGGTGCCTCGATACAGAATCTAGCAGCTGTACCAGGAAGATGTTGTCTTTTGTCAGCTTTCTTCTGGAAGCTGACGATACAAAACCTTGTTTCCTAACAAAAATGTCTAAAATAGATTAATGGAATGAATTGTGCTCTAGAGCTGTTGGTCTTCCTTTGTGTCTTGGATGTACATCAGATGAGTTGAATCCCATTCCCATGTGAGCTCAATCTGTCCTGAAAGCTGAAAAATATACATGGGGGTTGGACTATGCTTTTGATATTACATAGGCTCCTGAGCACAGAAGGAAAGACCTAATTTTAGTATTTCAGGCCGAGCATGCCTACAAATCAAAGCATGTCCAATGGGATCAATTTTCCTGATCACAGCTTTGCATGGTTCTGTAAACTTTCTGCATGGTTCTGTAAACTTGTAAAAGTTCATGGTTGCATTCTTCTTTGCTGCAAGACTTCCTCCACATCTTTTTTAATGTATGGAGTGCGAAGGTGTCCAAGAGCTGCTTTAGCCAACCTTTACTATACTCTTATCTGTCTGGGGAGTTAGGTCATTCAATAGGGACCTTTAAAATAGGTCTTTTTTACAGCCTCTATCAAAACTAGATTTTGATTATGGACAGAATTGTCTCGACTCATTGACTGTTTCAATGACACTGTGATTATAGTCAGTGGCAACCAGCCCCACTTAAAATGGAAGCCTGACTTAAAAGCTTGGTACCTGCCTAAGAGGACATACCTATGACATGAAGTTCTGTTTTCTAAGTTTCTTAGCTTTACAACCACCTAATGTTCTGAAGAGAACTGGTTATCTTTTGCTGGTATGACCAGTGAAATTAAGAAACAATATACAAAACATACAATTTTGCTGAATTAGGAATATGACTTAATTTTGGGATTGAAATCTGTTACATTGAGGTGACTAGAGAGTAGAAGTATGGTCATCTTGAGGAAAGGTCTAATTCAGCTGTGTCTTGGAACTTGTCTTGAAACTTGCTAATGTATTCGGTTGTGCTTTTTTTTTTTTTTATCTAGGAATCTATTAGATGGCTGGAAGATGAGAAAGCTCTTCTTGAGATGACAGAAGAAGTAGATTATGATGTGGATTCTTACGCTACCCAACTTGAAGCGATTCTAGAGCAAAAAATTGATATTCTGACTGAACTTAGAGGTAGATTGCTTTTAATCACTTTTGTATGTAATATTAGCAATGTGTTTTTTGTGAATGTAAAATTATGTTTTTCATATGCCATGGGGCCTTGCGGTAATAATGAGGAGGAAAAAAAGTGTAGTTATGTTTCAGGGTCTTTTTCCCCCCTTATGCTGCCCCACAGTGTCCTGTGGAAGGAACAGTTATTCTGGTGCCTAAGAGCAAGTTCACATATGTGCTCAGTTCTTCCTAGTTCAAAAGAAAAATCTCTGGTTTACTGCCAGGAAGTATAAAGTTGATTCTGCAGAAAGAAAATCCAAACAAACCATACCAAAAAAAAAGGAAGGTAATGCAATGAGGAAAAAGTAGTAGGAATTCCCAGTTCCTGCTCTGTTGCATTCTGTAGTGTAGCAGAGATCCTGCTGTGCTTTTTAAGACTGTGCTAAGAGCAGTATTGAGCTCTGAGTAGCTTGGTTGTTAGCTTACTTTTTTTTTTTCAGTAGCCTTTCTGTCTGAATTTTGTCAGCCTGTCTTTGTTGAAAAACAAACTATGAATAATTCTTAGTGCCCCAAATTGACTCTTCCACTTATCTTCTAAAATAGCTTGTCGGCTTGGTACTTCATGAAGATGAATTTTTTATTTTAGTTTCTGTAACTATTTGGACTCTGGTGACTGGTAAAAATTAAAGAGTGGGGTTAGGGCCTGAGGGGTGGGGGTTATCTGTGTTAGAAAACTCCTTAAAAGATAAAAATCTTACTTTTTACTCACTCTTAGTATCTGCTGTTATTTAGGAGAATACATCAAGTGAATCAGATTTGACCTGCTTGCCTTTTAAGCATATATTGGCACCAGTACACTTTAGCAAAAAAATTGGAACTACATTCTTTGGTTTTTGTGGATGACAGCTTCCTCTTTAAAAGTTGACAATTTGAGACACCAGCAGTGAAAAAAACAGTTCATGTGACTCCCTGTTATTTGAAAAAAGCAGATACTGGTTTTGAAACAAGGTACTGGAGGTAGAGGCTATCTAAAGGAGCATGGTACATGTATACCTTTATAGGAGGGAAGAACTGTTAAGTCAAAACTTATTCCTCTCAGTACCTTTTGTGTTCTGCTTGTGGCATAGATTGGTCACTGAATGTTTCAGGTTTAATTGCTGTCACTCTGGAACTGATGTCTTCATGCTGTCACTTTGGTGTCCTTCCCGTTCTTGGGCATATTATTGGGGAATGGAGGGAGACAGGAAAAGGATGAAAGGATCCTTTCATGTGAAAGGATGTCACACTTATTTCTCAGTTTTCTTCAGTTCTTGTTATAGTTATGATGAAACAAATGAGAGATGCATTTATCTATTTACAGTGAATAATTTCACAAAATTTAATGATTTATGGAAATAGAGGGAGGAGTAGAATTTACTCTGCTGGGTTTTAGAATGTACAGACATGACTGACTAAATACAATTTTGTCTGCCTCTAAGGATGGTTTTGAAGGTACTGGGAAGGAAAAGGACATATATGGTGTGTAACTCCCTATGCTCTGTTAAGTTAGAGGCAGGATTTAAGTCTGAACAGGTTACGTGCCGGGAATACAATTGTGCAGTTTCCAAACCTATCCTGCTTAGAGACAGGGGGAGCATCTTAGAAGGGACTAAGTTGCTCAGCAACTTGTTTGTACGGTGAGTACTGAATTTAAGCTTATCTCAGTCCTCTTGTAGTTTGTAGTGTATTTTTGTGGAGGAATGCACATTAGGGCTGGGATGTGGAGCATCAGGGCTTAGTTTCAGGATCTGTGTTGAGCACAAGCACATCAGTACTCATTTTCTCTTTTTCATTAAAGATAAAGTGAAATCTTTCCGGGCAGCTCTACAAGAGGAGGAACAGGCCAGTAAACAGATCAACCCGAAAAGACCACGTGCCCTTTGAAATGGGCCTTTGCTGCTAAAGGAATCCGTGAACCTGTACTGCTGTAGCACACATTTGTTACAAAACCCGAGTGGCCGTAAGAACTCAACTACTTGAAAGTGTAAAAACATTAGAAATGTCTATGGGGATGTTCTGTTTCTTACTCACCTGAATTACATTTTCAGTTTTGTGTGAAATGCTCCTATGATGTCTACAAAATGCTTCTAGACCAGACAGCACAACCATGCAGGGTTCAGATCTGTGAAGCACTTTGTTTAAAATATTTCATTTATTCAAATTGTGTATTTTATCTTTGGAAGTATTTGCCATGTTTTTTAATAATGAAGTAAAGCTGTGGCCATTTAAAAAAGTCACTGTATTTCCTTTTAACTATGTTCAGTTTTATTACAAAGACCAGCTGTGCAGTTTTAAATTGTGTTTGCATGCATGCACACTTCACTAGTGGTTGTACATAACTTCTCTTCTACAGAAAGCTGTGCTTACCTCTTCCCATTCTGTGCCTTGATGAAGGCGACTTAACCCTAAACATCCTGTTTCTAAGGCACAGCCTTAATAAACAACATTCCTTATTTGTCAGTAAGAATTACTTTTACTGTGTGTACATTTTTAATATGTTTTTAGACTTTTTTTTTCCCTGTGACTAGTTTCATTTCACAGGATGTGCCATATCATTTGAATAGGAACTGCAAGAGCTGTTAAGAGTGGATAAAACAGCTGGACATTCCATCCTCCTTGTAAAAATCTGGAATCTAGATTTCTTTGAACACCATGAGGAATGGTTATATAAGTCTAACATTTTCTCTGTGATAATTAAAAAGAACAAAAAAACAAAAACATAAATTAGTTGATGTATAATAAAGGGTAATGTTTTAAGTACTGAAGAGAGTTGTATCTTAGGATAATGCAGATATACAGTATGTGGTATGGTGTGATAATACTGTAAGAGTAAGGGTACGATCTGACCTCTGCATTTGGATAGGATGACTGTCAAAAGTTCAGGGGGGATCCAGCTAAATACATACATATTGGCCTTTCACATACTGTTAAAATTTGGCTTTTGATGCATGACAAACTTACATGTACATTAACTGTAGTTTGCAGGTAGTTTGAATAGCTCTGTTGCTTTTAAGAAAAAGTAGCTATTACCTAATTTTCCCTTTGTATGGTGCCAGCATCTGAAAAGTGGGGTAAAATTGCATCATTTGAGGATTTGGCACAATACTTCTACCTAGTGCTAACAGAAATCCCATGAGTACCTGAATTCTCACAAATGGTGCCATGTGTATCAGCACTTTTTAGGTGGTGGCACTCGAGTTATTTTTGCAAGTTGGTATCCAAAAAAGATTGACCTTTCATGTAAGAACTTCTTGTCAAATGAAGAATTGTAGACCTCTCTAGGAGTTCTCCCTGTTTCCAGGAGTTAGTATCCACAGACTTTCCCTTGGAACTGTTTAAATATTACTTTTGGAATACAAGCCTGTATAAGGGAAATAAAGGGAAGGCAATGAAAAGAGAGTTAAATGAGCCAGGAATTCTTGTAGTGTTTAATGTTTGTATCTCCCATAGCAAGATAGGCTATGGGAAGCTCTTGTTGCATCATGGTTAAAAAAAATAAATCCTTCTGTGTGTAAACATGAAAACTGAAACAATGTAGATTTTGCATAATGTGTTTAATAAATTAAGCTATTAAATGAACTACAGATGAGAATTTAGTTTTGTTCTGCTTTGGGATGGGTTTCACTTTGTAAAGCACATTGGAGTTACACTTTTGAAAAGGCCTCCGATTTCAGAATGGGTATTTACTTCTGGAGCTAACTCTTTACAAATCTGTCACACAGGAAGAAGTTCCCCAGAGCACTGTCCTGACTTCAGTTTTGCAGCAAATCTTAAAAGAAACATCACACATCACTGAGCATCTGTTGAAGAATATTATCCATCAGTTAAAAACCCCCAAACCACAGAAATAAAAGGTAGCAGCTTTTGTTAGCAGGTGATAGCACAGAGGGTTTCTTTGAAGCTGCTCTAGAGAAAGTTTACATTCTAAAAACGCTGTGAAGTTTGAGACATCCTACATGAGTAACAATGGCTTCCCTGCTGTTCCTCCACGCAAGCCTAGAGCCAACCAGGCTGCAGTTTACACTGGCTACCAAAGGGGTCAGCAAGGACAAAAGCAGTTAAAAGTTCAACAGCTTTTTGCTAAACCTTGCAAATGACATTGTGTCTGCTGCAGTGGGACAGTTAAGAGATGGTCTTTGTGACAGAGCTGGCTGTAGAGGTCAGACTACACAGATACTGAAGCAGTGAGAGTCAAGATTAAAAAAAATAAACTGATAAGGCTGGTTACAGCACTTGAATTCCTGCTGCCCACTGCTGTGATGCACTGGGATTACCTTAACAGGGCTTGGGACAAGCTTGTCTTGATTCCCATCCTGTAAAATGGAAATGTGACTGACTAATCTCCAGCACTTGCTCCTTCTAAATTACTCTGAGCATATTGCTGTGGCTACTTACTTCACTCATAAATTGGTTCCATGTGCAGTAAAGCATCACTAGAATCACTGAATTATAAAATAAAAGCAATTCCATTTTTCAAGACAGCCTCTTCAGGATGCCTGCAAATTCAAGTGCTTATTTCTGTACATGCTTCTGAATCAGTAAGTTTTAAAGAACTTATATTGAATGTGTATAAAATGAAGTTTTATCTTAAGAGGAGTTTTTGCTAATTTGCCTTTTCTCCACTTACTGTGGTCTTAAGGAAAAAGGTATGCTATACGGGAAAAAATGACTTACGGTAGTTAATGCATAGTCATGCCTGTATCCCTACTATGATGTTTAGGGGTTAATTACTGTTTTCCTGAATCGTAAGACAGATGAAAGTGGATTTTTCCTTTTGACAGCTGCTCTACCAAGTTAATGCAAACCTTGGGAAAACTCTGCCTTGAAGCATATGTACTCCAAACTAATATTAAGACACTTCAGTAAGGCACTGGAACAGGCTGCCCAGAGAAGCTGTGGATGCCGCATTCCTGGCAGTGTTCAAAACCAGGTCAGATGAGGCTTAAACCTGCTCTAGTGGAAGGTGTCCCCCATCGCAGGGGGGGGTGGAGAGGGTGAGGGAACTAAATGATCTTTTTAAGGTCCCTTTCAACCCAAACCATTGTACGATTCTGACACAGATGTGCATGCATTGCTCTGAGACTCTCTGATAGCTCTATCTCTGCAAAACTCCTCCTTGCTTTGAAAAATGAAGTAGTCTTCCTATAAAAATAGCTGGTTTGAGTTTATAGTTGACAGAAAAACCTGCTCTCTGTGCTTACAAACACTGGCCTTTTGGTGGGTTTCTGCTGCTTCCTACACTGGTTTGATGGCAGTTAAGAAGGTGGTAAAGGAGATGACACTGGCAGTTTCAGGTACATCACTAATGTGTTCCTTAAATGATACCAAGCCCACAAGATAAATGCTTTTGTTTATGAGAAATGATTACTGGGATTTCTCCAAGGGAAGCAGATTTTACTAAGAGACTTGGAATGCAGGTAGCTACCAAAGGACAAATGAAAGAGGCAGGCATTTCAAGTCAAGAGAAAGTGTTTAAATATACTTTAAAATAAAGAAAAAAAATCCCAAACAGATGGAATGACTACAAGTCTCTTTTTGTTGCTCAGGCCATGGGTTGTACTGCATAGTATTGTGCAGGAGGTCAAGTCCATCATCAGAAAACAGATTTCAATTATGGCAGCATCAATCCATGGTTTTGGGTATACAGTCATGTAAGTCCAGAACCTCACTTCAGGCATGACAGAATTTATCACTTTTAAAATGTAGCGCAGGAGCTTCTTGCCTACTATCTGTGATAAAACTGTATGTAAGGTGTTAATAAGAACCAGAGTATGTATACTGCATTCCTTTCATTGATTTTGTGAGAAGAGCTTGTCCCATTGCAGTCACTGCAGCTTAGGTAAGACTTTGGTGACAAAGTACGGAACATCCTTCATTCTTCTACAGTAGAATCTATGAGAAATGGATACCTTCTGAATTGAAGCCATGCAGCAGTCTGAAAGAGTGAAATACTTATGTCACAATTTGTACTACCATATTTCAGATTAAGGCATTTCTAAGACACGCTGGCTAGCAAGCAACAGAAATAGCATGGAAACAGCCATCAATGTTCAACTGCTATAAAGAATGGTTACAAATCTTAAACCAGAAGCTATTAGCAAATTTGTCATTTTAGAGATTCAAGTACCTTTTCAGTGTAGTTAGTTACATTGCAACCTACCAGGTTTACTATGTTTCTTTAAAGAGCAGGATGTATGAACTGTCACAGTGAGAAACAGCTAGGAATTTTAATCTTAAATTAAGAGAGGATTTGTGTTGCCACTTAAATAAACTGACCAGAAAAGCAGAATATAGCAGTTACATTACTCAAATTTCCAAATTATGCTATGGACTACAGCCTAATCCTCAAGATAGACAGAGAAGGGGTCTCTAAGTCTCCAGGGAAATTACAATAACCAGTTCTATTATTAAAATCATTTTTACAGGAAACAGAAAGGTCTAGTACACAAATACCAGAAACAGGGGTCTTCAGCTATTTGTTTTTCAATAGTGTAAGCAGCAACTAAAATACACAGAGTGTGTGTTTGTCCATGTTCAGGACTGGAAGCAAGATATGGCTGGGAAAACAGTACTACTCCTGTGTAACCCAGGTACTGATGCAGATAGAATTTGAAGAAGCTTAAAAGGAAGGCATAAAGAGAAAAAAAAAAAAACACCTAATGAAATCATCTATATCCATTGAACGGGCTCGTTTGTCAGAGTAACCTGTATTTTTTAGGACTGTCTGTATTTTCTCTGCAATTTTGAAGTTTTCAGGTATTTCCTGTCAATGGAAAAGAGGATACAAGTTAATTTTCTATTCATGGCTTAGAAAAAGGTTTATTTAAATCATCTTTCCCTGCTTTTAGAATAGTTCTTGTTTCAAGGGACAGAAATAAGGGGTTTTTTTCTTGTATGGATTATTGTATTCTTCTATTCTTGTGTCTGAAACTATATACCTCAGCTCATTCACTATAAATGAATCACAGCAGTATTGCTAAGCAGACACAAAATATATTAATTACAAAATATATTAATAACATACTCAGCTTTCAGCGTTTTCACTGTAGTTGAGTGTTTTAGATTTTTTTTTTCTAAAAAAAGAGGTAAGTTCAGAAATGGATGCAAGCTAGACGAGGGTAGATTTAGATTAGACATTAGGAGGAAGTTCTTCACTGTTAGGGTGGTGAGACAGTGGAACAGGTTGCCCAGAGAGGTTGTGGAAGCCCCATTACTGGAAGCTTTTAAGGCCAGGCTGGATGGGGCTCTGGATGATCTAGTGGAAGGTGTCCCTGCCAGGCAGGGGGGCTGGAACTAGATGATTTTTAAGGACCCTTACAACTTTGACAATTCTATGATTCTTCCCTTCCTTAAACTCTCATGGCAAAACTTGTAACAAGTTAAGCTTTTCAATTTTAATTTTTTACTCTTATAGAAGTCAGTATGTAGGTCACACTATGCAGAAATAGAATTAAATATATTAAAAAGGAACTTACTGTATTATGTAAGGAACAATGAATTCGGTAATTATGATCCAGCATCTGCTCTACAGCACTTGACCTGAAATACAAGTTTAAAAGGAAAATTGAGCTTTACCTAAGTTTGGTTGGGTTTTTTTTACTTCACTGATTGTTAATATTTCATATAAAAAAAACAGCTGCCCTGTTTTCTTCTATCAGAAAACACTTGCGAATTCTTCATAAATCCTCCCTCATGATTTATCCCAAACAGTGCTGCTATGCATTTGCACAAAAGCAACAGTGAACTCTCACACTTGGAAAATACTTCCTTTAATAGAAGCTACTTACTTAAATGCTGCAGAGAGTGTCTTGTTTTTCCTAACAAAAGCTATCCTTACCAGACCATCCCACTCCTGAAATTAAAAATTCAAGAATTTACAGAAGAGAACTTACAGATACTAGTAAAAACAAGAACAGTCACTACTGACTGTCTCACAATATTGAACACAAACAAAACACTTTCAGGAAAGTTCTTTTTAAACAACACAAAACCCATTCAGTCTTCCACAAAGCAACACAAATGGAGGAGAAAGTACCTCACCCACAAACCCCTTTTAATTGTGTTTTGTGTGTAGGCACTATTGGCCTGATCTTGTTAACTGAGAAGGCAAGTTACTTGAAGAAAATCCAGCTAACCTTGGGAAACACTGCAATGGTCTTGAAGATTAAGATCAAAGTGTTTTAAACATTAACTTAAAGAATACTATCCTGTAAACATCTGTCTTCTGAGATTATACATACACATGCAGATCTTCTCATGCATACTCCTGATCATACGCAGAAAAGGTATCAGCCAGAAAGGTCTCTGGGAGATACAAACCACGATGAAAGGTCATTATTACTAGCAACTCTCCAGCTGACATGGAGATGGTAGCTCAGTCTTCACAGAAAAACTGTAAACAAAGCTGCACCCAAATTGATGGTGGCACATTCAGGAAATGTGCTAACACAAGCCTGATCAACAGAGTATTTTGGAATTACATAAATGCCAATGAATATCTGGCACTTGGAAGTGAAAACAGCACATGAAACTGAGTAATAAGAGAAAAGAAGAATGAAATGAATTGTTATCACTAGTATGTTATGTTCTTGTTAAGAGTATACAATGCTCACCTGGAAGTTGATAGGTGGTGGTGGGTTCTTTGGCTCTATTCTGACAACACTGGATTCAACTTTGGGAGGAGGCCTAAAGTTGTTCTTTCCAACCTGTTAAGTTAGGAGAAGTCAGGCAGCTATATGAATAAGCAGCAAATTCCTAGAAAAATTCTTCTATTTTTGATAGCTCTGTTAGTTAACGCAGAATGACATACCTTCATCAGATGGTCCACTCGAGCTAATAACTGAGTATTAATAGAGAGTCTGCAGTAGAGTTTAGTTCCTGGTTTTGCAACCAGACGAAGTGCAAATTCTCTTTGAAACATAAGTATTGCACACCTGAGAATAACAGGAACGAGAAAATAAATTCCACCTAATCAACTTTTAGATCAAGTATCAACTAATGTACTTGGAATTCCAACACATTATTTGCCTCAGCAATGTCATAAACTCTGCCTTAATCAGCTCAGAGTATGTTAAAAAATGACCATAAAACTCAGTGAAACCATAAAGATCTCCATAAAGCTACAACAGAATTTGACTTTTTTTGTATGCTAAATGGATCGTGATCAAAGAGACAAAGGCTCATCTCAGAGTTTTGTGCCTGAGTGTAAAAAATAATTTTTAATAATTCTATGACGAGTCCTTTAAATCCAAACTCTCTACCTCCAACAACTAACCAGTAACATCACTACCATTAGCACTTCAGTAACAGACACTAAGAACTGCTGACACAATGAAGAATACATCCAAGTACCTAGGCACTTTCATTTTTAGACAAGACAATGCAAAGTATCTTGGCTCTGAAATCTGCCCCTTCCACCCTTCCTTTCTCAGGTAGGGAGGCACTTGAAATGCTACAAGGCCATCCTTCTTCCTGGAATAACAGTATAATACTAGCATAAGTAGGTGCAATTCCTGTTTTCATCAGCTGGACATGCACTGATGCTAAGTCTAATTTTTCTCCTTATGCTTAATACATTGATATAAATTAATTTCCAGGCACTGGTACATTTCATATTACAGAAAGATTCTTGTGCAGCTCTGATCCATCAAAGTAACATTTTAGGAACTGAAAAAAAAAATATCTGATTTGGGAGTATTTTTAAAAAATTTTTAAGCAGGTAATACAGAGCTCTGTTCTTCTACATACCTGAAGAAAGGTCTATGAAGCAATAACTTGAAAACAAAAGGTGAAGAAATCTGAGAAAAAGAGCAATAGCATTAGGCAATTACAGCAATCCCTAGGCAGTT
The DNA here is from genome assembly GCA_013399015.1 of Galbula dea. Classification (NCBI taxonomy): domain Eukaryota; kingdom Metazoa; phylum Chordata; class Aves; order Piciformes; family Galbulidae; genus Galbula; species Galbula dea. Next base: position 72,822 of record VWZX01007572.1, read on the forward strand.
ATAATTTAAAAAGAAAAGAATTGTTGTTTAGCCTATACCTGGTAAGGCAAATTAGCCACACATGCATCAAAGAATGGTAAGTCTGTTTTCAAGACATCTCCAACCTTGATTTCAAGTTTGTTTGCCAGAGACCTAGGAGAAAGTACACTGTGATTATCCTCAGAGAAACATGTTGCCAAAGCTTTGGCCAAAGCAGCTCCACTGCTTTCCCTGCATGTTACTTCCACAGTTGATACTTACGTTCCCTGGACTCTCTTCTGAAGTTCACCAACAAGTCTAGGGTCGATTTCAAAAGCAATAACCTGAAAACACAACGTACAGGTTTAAATAAAATTTTTTTAAAAATCCTTATTAGGCTATGCACCTTCTTCCTTCCCCAAAAACACGCAAGCCATACCACATTAATAGATAACAATATAGTTCGATAAAATCATACAAGATCTACATGAAGAGCTAAAAACTCATCCGAATTTTGCAAATTTAAGAAAAAAGTATCCATAGAGTAACTCTACTTATTTGAATCAAGCAGATAAAGATCCTTCTGTTTGCCACAGTCTAAGCCACAGCATGGTTAGACCTTGGAATAGTGGAGGGGGGAAACTGCACTTACTTTTTTCACTTTCTCTAACATCTTTACTGTCAGGTTACCAGTTCCTGGGCCCACCTCCAGAATGACATCTGTACGTCGTAGGGCAGCCTACAAATGGCATTTCAGTTATTTTTCTAAAACAGTTTTCAAGCAACCATGTAATTTTTAAGTGAAAGCCACGTGCAACTCAGGAAAAAGCCACAGTCAGCTACTGGAACAGCATTTAGAAAGGGCAACAGTGAGAACAAGAATGTCTTAAAGCTAATTTATGAGAGATCTTTGGCCACGTGTTGAAAAATAAGCAAGCGGCCACTTTAAAAAACACACAAAAAACACCCCCTCTTTCCAACCCTTACAAAAACCCCAGAACAGTATCATGGCAATACCTGCAGTACAGAAGGCAGGTGCCTCCACAACCACAGAAAGGCCTGAGTCAGGAGAGGGAACCGTGTATCAGGACACACTCTCCCAAGGAACTCTAAGCCAGCTCTGCCCGCCACAGCCTGCGGCGTAGGGCCACAGCGCCCAGCCCACGGCCCACAGCCCCCTTGCGGCTCCCCGTTCCACTTCCACCCACCTTCTCGATGATGCTGTTGACGACGAGGGGGTTCTTCAGGATGTGCTGGCCGGCCCCAGTATTGAAGAGGATACCTACGACAGAGAGCGGCGTTACTCCTGCTCAAGCAGCGCTTCCCGCCGGGAGCTGCCGCTGCCCTTCCCCGGGCCTCCGGCGAGGCTGCTCCCGGCACTGAGGCATCCCCCGAACCCGCTCGGGCAGGCCCGGCCCTGGCCTCCGTTCCCGAGTCGATCGCCGCCGAACAACGCAGCCTACACTCACCGGAAGCGCGGCCCTCTCGACGCTCCTGCCGCGGCCGCTTCCCAGCCCGACCCTTAAGCATGGCTACGACCGACTGCGCCTGGCTCGGCCTCCGTCTCGCTCCCCACGCACGTGCCGCGCGGGACTACAGCTCCCGAGCAGCGCCACGGCCGGGACACAGCACCGAGGACGCAACACCGCCCCCACGAGGGCCGGCGGTGTGTCGAAGCGGCGCGGGCGGGTGCCGCGGCAGAGCCTCGGCTTTGTGGCGCGGAGCAGCTTCATCCATCGAAGAGTAAAACGTCCCCGTCCGGAGCGAGCTCACCCCCGCAGAGTTGCGGGTTTGCATTACAGCAGCGTCACCCTGCTCTGTTAAAAAGGCTCAGCTACAGGTCGCCAGTGCGGCGTTTGGTGTCAGATGTACCTGGCTGCCCATTGTCGGGAGAACAATGTCTGAGGAGGGTTTCCCAACAAAACACAGAATCGTAGCATCGTAGGATAGTTTGGGTTAGAAAGGACCTTTAAAGGGTCATCTAGCGCAATCTCCTTGCAGTAAGCAGGGACATCTTCAATTAGATCAGGCTGTTCAGAGCCCTGTCCAACCTGACCTTCAACGTTTCCAGGTGTCAAACATCCACCACCTCTCTGGGCGACATGTGCCAGTATTTCTCCACTCTCACCTTAAAAAATTTTTTCTTTATATCTAGTCTAAATCTACTCTCTTTTAGTTTAAAACCATTACCCACATGATACCCTTATCTCAAAATTGAAGAGATATGGATTTGATAGGTGGACCGTCCAGTGGATAAGAAACTGGCTGGATGGACGCAGTCAGAGGGTTGTGGTCAATGGCTCCTCGTCCAGGTGGAGGCCGGTGACGAGTGGTGTCCCTCAGGGTTCTGTCTTGGGACTGGTGCTCTTCAATGTCTTTATTAATGACTTGGACAGAGGTATTGAGTGCACCCTCAGCAAGTTCGCGGATGACACTAAGCTGAGTGGTGTGGTTGATACGCCAGAGAGGCGAGATGCCATCCAGAGGGACCTGGACAGGCTTGAAAAATGNTCCAGAGGAGGGCCACAAAGATGATCAAAGGACTGGAGCACCTCCCCTATGAGGACAGGCTGAAGGAATTGGGGTTGTTCAGCCTGGAGAAGAGAAGGCTTAGAGGCGACCTTATAGCAACCTTTCAGTACCTGAAGGGGGATTATAGGGCAGAAGGAGAGAGACTTTTCTCCTTGTCTGATTGCAACAGGACACGGGGGAATGGCTACAAGCTGAAGGAGGAGAGGTTTAGGCTGGAGTTTAGAAGGGGGTTCTTTACCCAAAGGGTGGTGAGGCACTGGAACAGGTTGCCCAGAGAGGTTGTGGAGGCCCCATCCCTGGCAGTGTTTAAGGCCAGGCTGGATGTGGCCCTGGATGACCTGGTCTAGTGCATGTGGCGTCCCTGCACATGGCAGGGGGGTTGGAACTAGATGATCTTCAAGGTCCCTTCCAATCTCAGCCATTCTATGATTCTATGATTCTGTCAGAATGGGCGCTGCTAAAATGTCTGTCGCCATCTTGCTTGTAAATCACCTTCAGATATTGAAAGCTGACAGTAAGGTCTCCCTGGAGCCTTCTCTAGGCTGAACAACACCAACTTCCTCAGCCTTTCCTCATAGGAAAGGTTTGGGCATTTGTGGTCCTCCTCAGGACCTGCTCCAAGAGGTCCATAGCTTTCATGTACTAAGAGCTTTGGAGCTGGATGTAGTACTCCAGATAGATTCTCACCAGAGAAGAAGTAGAGGGACAGAATCACCTCCCTTGACACACTGGCCACGTTTCTCTTAATCAAGGTCAGGATACAGTTTGCTTTCTGGGCTGTGAGCACACATTGCTTGGCTCATGTCCAGCTTTTCATCTGCCAATCCTCCTCAGTCCTTCTCCACAGGGCTGCTCTCAATCTCACATCCCCCAGCCTATTGTTTTGCTACCAGGGATTGCCCCATCCAGGTGCGGGATCTTGCACTTGGCATCGTACCTTGATTTAGGTTAGAACAGAACTCATTTTTTCAATGACTTTGTTTTCCAGCTGACACTTCTCTTAAGTAATTGCATTTCTGAAGCTGGCAATATGTTTTTTACAAACACTGTCTGCTTCTAGCAGTGACTAAGCCTAATGTTTGCGTTTACTGCCAAGGATTGGTAAGTAAACAGAATCACAGAATCACAGAATCATTATGGTTGGAAAGGACCCTCAAGATCATCTAGTCCAACCAATAGCCCTACACTACTCTTATCCCTAAATCATCCCCTGAAGAACCACAGCAATCCTCTTCTTAAAAACCTCCAGGGATGGTGACTCCACC
>VWZX01007572.1:78054-100991 GCA_013399015.1 Galbula dea
GGCCGGGTAGAGGGACAGGAGCGGCTTCAGGGTAGAGTGGAGCAGCGCTGAGGGAGGGAAAGGGAGAGCCGCAGCGTAGCGGGCCGTGCTGCTCTGCATCACCCGTGCAGGCGACTGTGCCCTCTCCTGCACTTCTCTCTGCGCTGCCCGGTCGTGTGGCCTGTCGGTGCGGTGTGGGGGTCGCGTTGTGTGTCGTCTTCTGTGCTGGCCTCTGTAGACCGTTGAGGATAAAACAGCTTAGCTTTACATTTTGTATTGTTTGGTAATGCAGAGTGCTTTCTTAGAGTCAGAAGAATTGCTGCCTGGCTCCAGGCAGCTATTTCCTGTTTTCTTCTTAAAACAGTTTTCAGTCTGGGCAGAATTTATGGGAAGGCCTCAGAAAAATATGAGGCATTACGCTGCGTGGTTTGTGGACAGAAATTCATTTTCATAAAGAAAGCACAACTATTGGCTGTCATTAAAGGTGGTTATTTTCTTTGCACAGATTGAACAACAGCAGTTGAAGTTTTACTGTAAAGCAGATTCTTCCCTGAATCAGAGGCAGGGTCAGAGCAGCAGTGGTGAGTTATTCCTCTAGTTTGCTTCATTAGAAGAAGACAACATGTATGAAATGTGACATGGCCCTCAACACAATACTGATACTGCTTTCAACTTCTGCTTCTGTTTACTTCGCTTTGTCTGTCTCATTGCTGAATTGATGTCTGTAATGTATTTGCCAGGGCTTTCAAGTTGGTATTTGTAGTTTACGAAAGCAGTTTTTACAAATATGTCTTCCATGTAAGTTTTGGTTTCTTGAAACTTCAACAACAGGTTTTTTTCATGGTTCTCTGCTTTTCTTTACATATTCTTTCATTGTACCATTTTGCAGAAGGGCATTTAGCACCATAGGTATAAATGATGTAATAAACATTTTTGTTACCCAGCTTTATACGTAAAATTTTAAAACTGTGTCATCAGAAGCAGGTTTTAACTATGGGTGAACTGAAATAGTTTAAAGCCGTTTCAGAGCATGCAGGTGGAGTAAAATCTGCATTTCCCTTTCAGCTGTTACACATTAGTTTGTTATCAAGTATTCTGTCATATCTTTTTGAAAACCTGTTAAAATGAGGTGAATTAGAAAGAAGTCAGAGGAATTAAATTGGTTGTGTGAGTTTGGTCATCCTATAAGCTTCCTATTAAATGTTAAAAATATTCTTCTGTTGTCACTTTATTGTTTTCCATGTCATTAATACAGAATCTAGTGATAGAGCTTCTTACGATTTATATCATTGCAAATCTTTGGAATAGTCTCCCTTATTTTTTTTAATGTTTGCTTTTTCTGCTAGAGTTTTTGGTCAGTTGGTGCCTTCCATTTAACCTGAAAGGCCATTCTTCTCAGTATTTTTAATGTAATCTGACTTAGTTCCATTAATATAATTGGCAGCCTTGCTCACTGCTGCTATTCCTGTGTTCCTCCTTGGATCATTATACTCATATCTTTTGTGTCTTCTGCATGCTGTTCTTTTTCACATGTAGGTTTTAGTTTCAATGTCATGGTTATATATATGTCATACTGCTGTGGTATGTCACTGCAGGCTGCAAAGGCCAGGCTCCTACAGGATTGAAACTAGACAAAGCAGAGGTCAGTTTTGCACAAGAAGTTAGATAGCCTGAGAGAAAGTTTGAGACAGCTAGCAGGAGCCTTGCAGCTGCACACAGAGGCCTTGACACCCTACACAGTCTTAGTGTGCTACTCTCCCCACAGCGTCAGTCTTACCACCTTCACGTTTCCTTGAAGTGCACTGTTTTTGTCACATTTATGGTAGTTGTTTTTATCTATTAAGTGTTAGTTCTTAATTTCTCAGAATCCTTTGTATATTTAAGTGTCAATGCTAATTCATCAGTATACTTTGTGTATGAAAGTGTTACTTACTAACTGGTCAGTGCCGTTTCTGCATGAAGGTAATTGGGCGTTACCCTTTCTGTAAAAGTATAAATTCTAACTTATGGAGTAATAAAACTATTCTGATTGCCATCAGCAAACGGGGTCCATGCCCAATATGCACATTCTGCTACTCTATTTCTTTCAGTAACAATTCTGGGGATAAAAAGGAACCCTGTAACTCTCTCCTACTTAGATTTTTTTTTTTTTGCTTGTCTTCTTTACTGTGGCTTAAATTGAACAAAGCATCAAAGTTGTTCATTTACATAACTAAGAATCTTTTGTTTTTGAGAAATCTTAGTAATGCCTAATGTTAATCATTATACTGATTGTGGTAATTAGTGTAGTGGTTTTATGTAGTACCTCGAGCAGCCAGGATACTGGCAGTTCTTTTGGTTTTGCTACTCAGTAGTAGTAAAATTGAGATTGATGGTTGATGACAATAGACATGATTGATACAGGTACTATAATGTTAGAAAAGAGACTCGCAGGAAAGTTTATAGAAGACTAGAGAGATATTGGTATAACTACCAACTGTTCCTGAAAGTGACAGTATTCTTAAAAGTATTGCTTTTGATTTTATTGATGTGTCACATCAGTATCACTGTGAATGATATCATTTGTGTTACTTCTTTCAGATGGTGAGCCATAAGCTTTATAGCTATTAATAAAGTTATATAATCTGCTGACAAAAAGTGTTTGGCTTTGCGCTCTTTGTAAGCCCCCTCCAGGAAGTTAGTTGTGTCTACAAAGTCTTCCTCTAGCTTCTGCTTTTCCAAATAAGTCCTCAGTCTCTCTTCATAAGTAATTTGCTTTAGATCCCAGACCGTTAGCAGCTCTGGCTTCTCTCCAGTTTCTACACGTCTTTCTTGAACTGGGGAAAGGGAGAACTGTGAGGCCAGTGACAAGTGGAGTCCCTCAAGGGTCAGTACTGGGACCAGTCTTGTTCAACATGTCCATTGGCGACATGGACAGTGGCATCGAGTGCTCCCTCAGCAAGTTTGCTGACGACACCAAGCTGTGTGGAACGGTTGATACGCTAGAGGGGAGGGATGCCATCCAGAGGGACATGGACAGGCTGGATAGGTGGGCCCATGCCAACCTCATGAATTTCAACTAGAACAAGTGCAAGGTCCTACATCTGGGTCGGGGCAATCCCAAGCACCAGTACAGGCTGGGTGAAGATTGGCTTGAGAGCAGCCCTGTGGAAAGAGACTTGGGGGTGCTGGTGGATGTGAAGCTCGACATGAGCAGCCAGTGTGCTACTTAGTTATAGCAGTGCCTACAAACCACAGAAGAGCAGTGGAAAGCAAACAGTGTTCTTGAAATTGCTGAGTGTTTATTATGAAGACAGTCTCAGATTAGTTGGTAAAGATGGGAAACACTAACCTTATGCAATGGTCAAATCTGGAAATTCTGGCTGTTGTGACTTGGAAGTGCAGACCCTGCATCTTTCTAAGAGAATTCTTCTTAGAAGGTTGACAGACTCTACCAGCATTTCTGTATGTGCCTCATGGCTGCGAAGGTACCGAAAAGGGGGCAGCTGTTTTAATGTTCACCTCCTGTTTCATCTCCAGGACAGTCTTTGTAGCACTTGTTTGACAGTGAGTTGAACTCTGGAAGTACCCAACAGACTGCAGAGAAATTCATTGTCCCTGTGATGTAACCCATCTGTGGTGTAACTCAAGTTCCTCTGCCTTTGTGGTGGAAGAGCAAAACCTGATTGATTTGTAAAAGATGAAAATTGTCTCTGTCTAGCAATACTAGAGCTAGTATTCATTGGCCTTTGCTGTTCTGTGGGATCTAAGAACATCTGTGTCCTCTGCATAAATGATGATCTAAAGACTATACCAAAAAAAGGGGGGAAAGAAGAAAAACAAGAGGGGAGTGGTGGGGCATCACAACAAATTAAAGATTGGAGAGATCTGTTTAAAGTCCTGAAGTACAGCTGTGTTCTGTCTGAATAAATTGATTTTGCAAAAGCATCTGTACACTGCAGTAATTAGGACTATGTTTTGGGAGGATCCCATTGACACAAAGTATGAGCTGATGCCCTCACTGAGTCAGTCATCTTTCCGGAGTGCAAGTAGAGGATAAGTTCCCAATAGAAGCCCTGTTGGTGAGAAGGGAGGGTATGGAGAGGCTTGGTAAGAGTTGAAATTGCCTGTTAGGACATGCTTGTAGTGGATTGAAACTGTTGGGAGGTTCCATATTGCTTCTTCCTTCCATAGCCACTTCTGGTGTCAGTGGAACAGTGTGCTCAGATAGCTTGTCTTCTTGGCTTGGATTTCTGTTGTGAGTCCTGCCCTTTTTGTTTTTTTGCAGGCAATTAAATTGGCTCTGTCATAATATGTAAGTTTGCTTTCCATTTACATCACAGTTTGATAAGACACAGAAACAGTTTAAGATTGATATACAGGATTAGATCCTAAGAACTTGCAGTTTTGCTTTTAGGAATTACTTGTCCTTGAACATTTTCTAGCTGACAGGAGTGCTGAAGCCATCTTGAAGGCATACTATTGATTTCTTTTTTTCTCTATCTGAATCTGGTAATTGATTGGTTTGGGGTTTTTTTAAGATTAAAGATAGTAGCTTTTTTTCCCCCTCTAGTGTGAAGGTTGCTTTTTGGGGGGTTTGTAGTACTACAGCATTGCATTTTCTTAGGAAGGAACATTCCTGAACATTGTTACTCATAAGCACCCTACTATAGAGACATAGATCTACCTATAGTTGTCACAGTGTTTATTAAAACTGAAGTTTGAATGCTTTAAGCAGGCATAAGCCAGCACTATTGAGGAAGTAGTCCATCTGTTGCACAGTGAAAAAGCTGCTTGCGTCTCTTCTGCCTGCTTTTTTATGCCTAGGAGTGTGGTGTGGAAATGACTGGGGAGCTTGACCCAAATGAAAAACTGTTTTCCTTGTGCCCACCAGGTTCATGTACTTATGGTTGCAGGGACTAGCAGGGGGTCATACTATTTAATTTGGTGACTAAACCTCTTTGTATCAGCTTAACTTATTTGTAGCAAGCTTAAACTGCAAATTTGAGTTTGGTGCTGTAAGATCTGCTTTGAAATAACTTTTTTTTTAATATTTAGAAAGAATGACTTACTAGAAAGAAATAGAAACAGTTTAGAGGAATTTCTTAAATGTAAAAGCAACAGCTTCTTGTTCTGGTTTGTATGGGTTCTCATGATAAGATTGCAGTGGACTTGCAAAATCCCATAAATGTTGACGCATTATTGCCATTTGTGCACCTTGTTATTTGTATGTGCTATATGTGTATCAGATGTATTTTCCAGTTACTTTTTTTGCCATGCAAATCAAAAAGAACACCCTATTTCCTTAAATATTTTGCATTATTCATAAACTGTCTGAAAGTTGTCTCATTTTAAGAGGGATTATTTTTACTCTTGATTTTGTTATTTTGCTGTGACAGTTTTCTGGAGGATGTGAAAACATTACTCAGAAGCACTGCATGAAGTTTCTTCTGACCTGGGCATCTAGTATAGTCTTTGGCAGAGACAGAACACTTCTTTAAAAGGATTTTTGTTCTGGGATGCCAGGGTTAATTTGAGTTTTCTTGGCCTTTGGGAGCAGCAATAGCTGCTCCAATTTTTAAATGAAAATGCAAAACTTTTCAAGAATGGGAGGCATTAATAAAAAAGAAGCTTTGTGAATATCTCTACTTGGTGGTCGTGGTTGTTTTATTTGGATCTGTCAGCTAATTACTTTTACATAGGAAAATGAAAAAAGGCCTCATGGCTTTTGTGTCTATGGTGTACTAACTTGAATAAGTAAGCCTTCTGATGAGAACTGTTCTAGGTGAATGTCCTGGTTTGGGTTAGAACAGAACTAATTCTGTTCAGTGATTTTACTTTTTAGTTGAAGCTCCTCTAAGAAACTGCGCTTTCTGAAACCCAACAGCATGTTTTCATAGGCACTGCCAGCTTCTAGCAGTGATAAGGACTAACGCTTATATTTACTACCAGGGACTGTTATGCAAAGCAAGGTCACTGCTAAATCTCAGATGAACATGTCTTCTCAATAAATCTTTAGGAAATATTGGGGTATTTGGTGCAGATTCACTGTTGCTGTGCATGCAGTTTTCTTATAGCAACTCATTATTCGGAGAACACTCTTCTGCAGAAGGTCTAAAATAAGCTTCTTCGAAGTTGAAGTTATTTACCGTTTCACATGCTCTGCTAGCTTATTAACTTTTAGAAGTTTGCTTTGTTTGTCATCTGATAATCAAACTGATGGTCTGCTATTTTTTAATTAAGTAGGTGCTTCAGAGTTATACTTTTGAAAGTATATGCTTTTTTTATAAAAAGAGTGTATACTCTTTTGAAAGTAGGTGATTGGACTTTTGAATGGAATAAATTAAATCACTTCATAACATGAAATGTAGCATTGGTCTTGCAGGAATTGATTTCCTCCTTTGTGAAAACTGTACGTTTGCTTCTCTTATAGTTTTTCTCATATCCTTCTTTTCCTCTCTCTTTCTTGCACTGCTATTTTTAGGTGCTCTGAAATTCTGTTAAATATACTAGGAATATGTTTTTATTACTGCTTTTCGTGTGTGTGAATTAGTTCTATCAAACCAGCACCCACTGTAACAATTTTACATCTCACCTTGTTTTTCCTGAAGATTGTAAAAATATTTTTTTATCTTTAAAAGCAAATCCTCAAGCCTGTTTGGGAGAAACTGTGCCTGGCTATTTATTTAGAAGACTTAAGTGTGTAAATATTTAACATATATCTGTGTTATGGAAATTTTTACCTAGGTTGTAAACAGAATTTTTTATAGAAAGAAAGCCAGTTTTGGTTGTCAAACTTCATGCTTTTATATAAGTTTCTCTTCAATTTGTTGTAATGTTGTTTCTGTTGTTTTTCTAAAGGGAGTCTCTCATCTGGAGAACAGTGTTTTATATTGTCTTTGTAGTTTGAATACAAAAATGTGTTTATATTGGAAATTGGGCAATTGACATTCTTAGTTCAGCTTGTTATTTTGTATTCTGAATAGATAATGAAAGAGTACTAATAATTGAGGAAAATTTAGTTTCATTGAGGACTCAGTTGTGAACATATAATTCATCCTTCCTCAATCAATATGAAATGTCTAGATGAATTAGAATTGTAGAATTTAATTAATATCTGAAATGGGTCATTTTCTCTTTTTGGGGAAAAACCATACAGAAAATACAAAAATGTTAATACTCTTCTTCTTTGCCTCTTTCAGACAACCCCATGGTTTACACTGCCTACAGGTGAAGTCATTGCTAGCTGCAATTTTGCTTTTAGTTTGCTGTGCTTCACAGAAGAGGTGACTGGTTTAACATAAAAACTTTTCCTGTAATTTCTCAAATGTAGTAAATGTGCTTGTAATGATAGACTTAATGCTTGCTTTTTCTGCAGAGAAATTTCTGAAAGCAAAATGGTTCAATAACAGTTTGATGCTGCCTGTCAGTGTGTGTAATGCTATCTTGCACAGTGTAATCTAATGAAAAATTAGCATGAGGTCTTTAAAATTTAAGAATGGAAAATACCTTTCTATATTTGCTGTCTTTTTTTCCTTAAGTGTTTTCCTTGTTTTTAAATGTTCTCAGATTTTCATGGATCTCAACAGTGCTAGCACTATTGTTTTGCAAGTCTTGACCCAAGCTACTAGTCAAGATACTGCAGTGTTGAAGCCAGCTGAGGAACAACTGAAGCAGTGGGAGACACAGCCAGGTTTCTATTCAGTCTTACTGGTAAGATATAATGGAAAAAGGCTATTAAGTAAACTTTTTAAGTTTTGAAGCTTTTGAGTAATTCTGAATGTGGCTGTCTAGAATACTGATGAACCATGCATGGTTCAAGGCTGAGAGAAGCCCTGAGTCATCATGGTCCAGCTATGAGTGTCCTTATGCTGTGCTGTGAAGGCATTGTTATCACTGTCTCAAAGCAGACTCTGTTCCCAGGCATTCAGGAGAATGAGGAAATCCAGCATCTAGCAGCATGAAATGGTGAACTCTAGTGCTAAACCTGTTGTTGGCTTCTTGTGGATTGTAGCTAGTAGAAGGCCAGGAGAATGGTTGTCAAAGGAATTAATTTTACTACCCCATGAGGCAGGGACACTTGTACGTACAAGGGTAGTAACCTCCTTTTGTTTATTGTGGAGGTGATGCATTATGATAGTTTTTGTAGAAGTTCCCCTGTGTTTTTAATTACCCTAAGTTTGATAGTCAGCTGGGATTGCTTTATTTCTCAGTGGAGAGAGGCTCATAAGAAGATTCCTGAAATGGGAAAGGTGAATACTTTTAAAGGTACTATGACCATTAATGAAATAGATGTGATAATATGGTGCAACATGATAAAAACAGTCAAAGAAGGAGACTTGCCTGCTTTGTGGAGACACATGGAAGTTAACAGTATTGTTGTTCTCCAATTCCTATGTATATTTATAATAGTCTTAAAACCACAGATAAACTGCTTTTCCTGTAGTAATCTGTCTTCAGTGCATAGGATGAATGATTCAGAGTTGTGGAGTGACATGTTCTGTTGTCTGTAGGCATTAGTTTGTAAAGCTGAAGGCAAGTCGGGGCATTTAGGGGTAAAAATGAAATCTGACTTTTCAAGCTGTCAAATTGTGTTTTACCTACTGCTTTCGCAATAGTGTTTCTCTGATGATAGATGATCTTCATAGAAAACAGCATAAATTGTCTTTAGAAAGGGAAGATGTATTACAGAAGCACAGAACGTTAGGGGTTGGAAGGGCCCCCTAGTCCAACCCCCCTCTTGGAGCAGGTTCATCTAGAGCGTGTTGGAAAGGATGGCATCCAGGTGAGTTTTGAATGTCTCCAGAGACAGAGGCTCCACCGCCTGTCTGGGCAGCCTGTTCCAGTGCTCTACCACTCTCAAACTAAAGAAGTTACTCCTTATGTTTGGATGAAACTTCATACATTCCAGTTTGTACCCATTACCTATTGTCCTGACACTGGGCATCACTGAAAAGAGACTGGCCCCATCCCATTAAGTATAAGTATTGGTGAGATCCCCCTCTGCCTTCTCTTCTCCAGGCCAAACAGCTCCAGCTATCTCAGCCTTTCGCCATAAGAGAGATAAATACAGATGCTTTTCAGGTTATATGGTGTTTTATCAGTGGCCTACAACTTTTTGACAACTGTTGGTGGTTTTGGAGTTGATGCTTCTGTTGTCATGCAAGTCTGTTTACTTTCTAGTGTTTGGAGTCTGTTATGGGGTTTTTTGTTTTGGCCATTATATCTACAAAGCTGTTACTATTATAGAAAGAGTTTGAGAGAAAGTTAAGTTTTGAACTTGTAGTGAAATGCTTAGTTAGGTCCTGCGTTTCTGTAGTGTTGAGTTTCTTCAGCGGTTTACTTACAGTTCTTCAGACATGGCACCCAAAAATAGCAGATGTTCTTGACGTGAATCACAGAATCGTAGAATGGCTGAGGTTGGAAGGGACCTTGAAGATCATCTAGTTCCAACCCCCCTACCATGGCAGGGACGCCACATGCACTAGACCAGGTCATCCAGGGCCACATCCAGCCTGGCCTTAAACACTGCCAGGGATGGGGCCTCCACAACCTCTCTGGGCAACCTGTTCCAGTGCCTCACCACCCTTTGGGTAAAGAACCCCCTTCTAATCTCCAGCCTAAACCTCTCCTCCTTCAGCTTGTAGCCATTCCCCCATGTCCTGTTGCAATCAGACAAGGAGAAAAGTCTCTCTCCTTCTGCCCTATAATCCCCTTTCAGGTACTGAAAGGTCGCTATAAGGTCGCCTCTAAGCCTTCTCTTCTCCAGGCTGAACAACCCCAATTCCTTCAGCCTGTCCTCATAGGGGAGGTGCTCCAGCCCTTTGATTATCTTTGTGGCCCTCTGCATTTTTCCTGTCCCTTTGTAGTGGGATTCTAAAAGCAATTGATACAAGTGGTACGGGTTTCTTCTACTGTGCACTGTATATTAAGTTACACCTATTTGCTCCGTAAGGGAGGGTGAGTAGTGTCTCCACCCCCTTGTGAAGGATCCACCTGATGCTTCTCAGAGTATTACCTGTATTAGGAGTCAGTAGCCTACCTTTATTGTAGCTTCTCTTTGTTGGTTAAATTTACAACTTTACTGTATAAAATAATACCTCTGTTTGTCTGTATACACATGTAAGTACGTAAAAGTGTATGTAGATCATACATACAGATGTTTGTATGTGTATAGATACGCAGTTTTCAGTAGTAGAAACTAATTTCCTAGAAGAGGAATAGGCAAATTTGACAGTTGCTGTCTGATCAGGTCACTGTTTTGCAACAATATTTGTAGTCACAATAGTTCTCAGCACATATTAAGATAATGAATAAATCCCCTGAAAGCTGGATTCTGACTAGAATAAATTATTTTGTATTGTGCAGTGCCACAGACTTCTTAGGGCTATGTCATTAAAGAGTGTAATAACTGACTGGTGCTAGTAATTACTAGCTGTTTATTCTTTGCCTAACTGGATGAGATTAGAAATACATTTGCCCTATAGGTTGGCTTTTTCAAATAAATCAAATACTGGGGCTGCCTAAACATTTTTTTCATCTTTAAAAATTAATGTTTAATACATTGCTTGGAGCATTGGACTTGTCTAACACTGTGTGTATTTTCCCTATATACACCTGTACATACAGTGATATATCTCTCTCTCTCTCTCTCTATATATATATATATATCTCTCTATATATGTATAAAAAAAATACATATGCCCGTGCATATATAATACAATTTTTATCCTGTTGGTGGTGGGTGGAGCAGTTTTTAACTTAATCTTTTTTTTTAAACAGAATATCTTTACAAATCATAGCCTGGATGTGAATGTAAGATGGTTAGCTGTGTTGTACTTTAAAAATGGAATTGATCGCTACTGGAGACGTGTTGCACCACAGTAAGTTCTGGCTTTGTTCTGCTTAACCTTCTACAGTAGGTTTTCTTAACACTTGCCAAACTGGAAGCCAGCAAATCCCTTGGTTGATAAAATGTTACTTTAGAATTTGTGGTGAAACTGGTAAAGTGTTTCAGCATTAGGACTTGCTAATGAACCGTTTTCTTTTCATATTACTTGTTAAAACTATGTTTATATTTTACTTCTGAAAACTGATTTAGAGGGCTGTTTCATGGGTATGAGTTTTTGAAGTAATGTCATAAGTATTATAATGTTAACAGCTGGCTGTTCTGTTAGTGGCAGACAAGGAAGATAGGAAGTCTCTTGGAGAAGTTAAGGAGACATTTTACTTAAGCTATTTCTTGATTAATATTCAATGTGTACGTGAGAAGGAGGCAGTAGCTATCACGATAGCAAGTTCTTGTCTTCTTTTTTTTTGTTGTTCTCTTATGTGGGTTGTGATAATGTGTGACAAAAAGTTATCCAAAGAAGCTAAAAATCTAACCAGTATTCTTGAGCACCACATCATTTACTTAAAAGTTAGAGACAGTGCCATTGTAATACCTATGTAATTGTATACTTCTCAGTGTTCTGTGTGAAGTTTTCTTTTTCCTTTAAAAAGTAGTTGTAATTTTTAAAAGTGTTTTAATTTTCCTTCACTATTTTCAGGAACTAAGAAAGACCTGGAAGTGTTCAGTCTGTCTGCTTAAATGTTAGTAAAACAAATAGGTGGAACATCTGTCAGGTCATGCAGGTTGTAAATTGGAATCTAAGGAAAAATCATGCAATTGACATTTCTGCTCTTTGCAAATGTATTTGAAATTTGAGAAGTAGTTTGAAGAATTATGATAATTGGAGGTGGGTTTTTGGAGGTAGCCTTAATTTCATAGTAAATCAGAGCTACGCATGGTTTCTTTGAGAACTATTTGTCTTGAATATTTATGAACTTTCAGTCTCCAAAAACTTTCCCAGTAAGTTAAACGTCTCTGTTGTACAAGTGTGCTGAAGTTATCTTTAGCTGAATCAAGCAGGACGGGCTTTACCCATCTTATCCTCAGTGTTCATGGTTTTTCATCTGCTGCTACTACAAAGCAGGAAAATACTGAGGTTCTGAATTCTTTGGACAGTACAGTAGCAGAGCATTTCATTATGCTAAAATACATAGCAGAACAGTGAATATAACTAGTTTTTTCAGAGGAATTTCTTTACCAGGAGGGTGGTTAGGCACTGGAACAGGTTGCCCAGAGAGGGTGTGGATGCTCCATCCTTGGCGGTGTTCAAGGCCAGGCTGGATGTGGCCCTGGATGACCTGGTCTAATGATTGGCATCCCTGCCATGGCAGGGGGGTTGGAACTAAATGATCTTCAAGGTCCCTTCCAGCCTGAGCCATTCTATGATTCTATGATTTTTTTTTTTTTTGGGAAATGATCCTTCTGAAATACTTTGCTCTTTGCACTTGTTCACGAATGCTGTCTGTCCTATTCACGCTACTTATCCACCTGCCCTGGACTTGAGCAGCATTTTCGTGAGAGTGATTTTGGAGATGGGCCCATGGGCTTTGTCCTTCCTGCTTTCTCAGTCTGCTTTCAAAATTGTTGTGGAGAATAGCCTAAGGTTGTCATAGCCTGTTTTCAGGCAGTTTGGCCTATTTTTGCTATTTGTTTTCAGCTTCCTGTTGCGAATGGATGTGATTTTATCAGCACTTTTACCATTTTACAGATAATTGCTGTTAAATCTTGTCTTATGTGGACTTTGTTCACTGGTTTGGTTACCATTTTGACAACTTTCATAATATTTCTCAAATCCATGTTTTTATTTTCTTGAAAGAGAACTATAAATAGCTCTTCAAACTTGGATTTCTGATTTATGAAATAATAGGCTTTCTAAAAAAAGCTTCAAAATAACTTTTTTAATATTTGTATCTGTTTCTCCATACTACATACACTTAAAAAAATCAGAAACTTTGAAATGGCAAATTATGAAAGGCTACAGAATAAATACTTTAAAGTTCATTTCTAGAAGAGCTTGCTTTAATTTTTGCTTTGCTGTAATTCAGTGCTGAAGGGAAAGAATTTATTAAATGATACACATTCTTCCTGGCTTGTATCCTGCCTATAACTCTTCCATGGATTTGTTGGCTTTTCTGGCAGTGTATCAAAGGCAGATCAAGACCCTGCTGCCTGTGTCTATTACCCTGGCAGGGGTGCATGTGTCTTGAGATCTGGTCCCCGGCAGGGGTCACTCCTGTATTATCTGAGTGGTAAATCCTCTATCAGCTCCCTAAGCAACTGCCTAGAGATCGTGACACATCATGCAATGTGCCACTTGCATCTGCGTTGTTTTCTTATATTGTGTTTTTTCATTGCTCTTTATCAACTTTGCTTAATCATAAGCTTCTGCATTTGAAGCATTCATCCTCATGGTTCTATTTTTTTCCTTCCTTTGTTTGTTTTTAATGGAAAAAGCTTAATCACTGCTTTTTAGTTACAGAAAACAAGGAATTGAATGCTTGCTGCTTTTGGAATATGCATATGATATAGCAATATTATTATGAAAAAGTAATTACAGCAAGGGGCCTCAAGCTTATAAAGTAAATGAAATATAGTAGAACACATCTTTTTCTTTACAAACCAGGGTTTAGGTGCTTTCTGTTATCCCTGAAAGTGAGTTATTGTACAAGCTGCATTTAATTGAGATTAGATTTCTTAATTGTATTAATAAAGACTTACAAGTTTTGGAAGTATACCTGTATATGTGAAAATGATAATATGAGTGATAATAATATGAAATACTGCAATTTGCATTGAAAAAAACCCCACAAATGTATTTCCCAAAAATCTCTTCTCATGGCTTAGATTACTAATTGAAATAATTTTCTGCAGAAAAACTTCCATTGTTGCAGAAGTCTTTGTAAGCTTTACCCAAAATTTTTTTAAGCATACTTTAATTTTAGGTAAGAATTTCTTAAAGCCTAAGTATTGATAAAAAGTCACTAAAATTTGGTTCATGAGTGCTAGAAATTACCTAAATTACTTAGTGTGCAATTCTGAGTCACCAGTAGAAACAAATTGCCCCCGTTGTGTATAATACTTAGAATTGTAAGTCTTTGAGGAAATATTGAATACTGGTGTTTTACAGAGAGTGGGCAAGGGAGGGGGAAAGGAGACAACTAGAATGTTGTTGCAAATGTTTGATTCTCGGGATAAATCTTACCTTTGATTTTTATTTTGAGATGAATATTTGGTATTTGTCTAGATTAGTGTAAAAGCTGTGTTTTAGGGAGCTTTAGGCATCTTTTTAAATCTCGCTAGATAAAACTAGTAGGTTAGTATCTGTGCCTGAGGTCATACCACAGGAAGTGGTGTTGATGTGTATATCTTTTTGCAGACATCAGACTTCATTGAGTGGTGATAATTGCTTGCATTCTTCCGAGTAGTTGCAAACTTAGGTGAAACAGTTTCATCTAAACAACTTTGGATGATAATTTGTCTTTTTATGTCCAAGGAACAGCTTTCTAGGTCCTATCAGGAAATGAAAGTGGATTTTTTTTTTCTGATTGTAACATTTATAAAAATCAATAAATATCAAGAAAACATTTCTAGAAGCATTTGTTTCCTGTCTGGGGCTTGAAGGAGAATTATGTGGGTCAAATGAAGTGTGAAGTAGTGCAGGAGTGATAAGATACTGTAAGCTGTAGTCTTAAACTGGTAAAGGCCGCTTTAAAAGGAATTATAAAGGTGGCATAAAGCTGTTGTGAAAATTCACCTTTATGGCTTAGATTTTATACTTCTTACTATTTTCTCCTGCATTCTTGAAGGCTATATCAATATAATTTTTAAACTCAGCGGTATAATTTTCAAGTGATCCATATATTTGTATGTATCTATGACTTGCCTGTAGACGAGGATTTGTACCAGAAAAGGATTGTTGCTTACGTAAGAAGACCTGTCATCTAATACCATGATTGCCTTATACAGGGCACCTTTTTATCGTTATCCATTAGTATGCATGGGAAAAGTCATGCTCGAGTCATCAATCTATACAGTAACTGTAAAATAATTATCTAATAGCAATCAGTTTATAGTTTGTATGGTTTTCCATTGTTTTCATAATGTATCTGGATACATTACTCTGAACATTTAGTTCTGCCATTTGTTTTTACAAGGGTCATAGCAAAACCTGAAGTTAAAAGGCCTCATAAATATTTGTCTGCTTCACTGTTCTTTCTCTTCTTGTTTACCTTTGAGGTAGTGGAAACTGAGGGATGTTATCTTGGTAATAAATCAAACTGGAACACATTAGTTTCAAGAAAATGGTGGAGAAAAATGATCTTCGGCCAGTCAAACTCAGAAGCAAGGATAGAAATGATCATTTAACTTCTGTATCTAGGACTAGTGAACAAATAATTTTAAATATGAATTAAGAGTCGTTTTTGTATTGAACACTAAATAGTAAATATATCCTGACAGTGCTCTTTCTGAAGAAGAAAAAACTACATTGCGTGCTGGGCTTATCACCAACTTCAATGAACCAGTGAATCAGGTTAGTGGTCAACGATTATTACTCTCCCAGCAAATGCTTGTTTTGGTATACAATATGGTTTCTTTCTTTATGAAGTGCTTCATAGTAATACTAAAATTGACAAGTTGTAATTTACAATTTGCCTTTCAGATGGATCTTTTTCCATAGATCACATTTCGTAGAATTATTTAGGCTGGAAACAGTATTTTTTGCCTCTTTGGGTTATTTTATGCCAGCAGCCTGCTCCTAAATGATTGCCTCAACTGTTGTGATATTGAGGTCTCCTTAGAGCCCATCTTTCCTTCTTTCTCCCTTGTTCCCCAATCTGTTTTATATGTGTCTTGAGGTTTCCCTTCTGTCTGCTTGTTATGACTGTTTTACTATCTTATATTCCTGATGAGTGCTCTGTTCCAGTTTCATATTCTTCATAACACAGTTGCTATCTAGTTATGCTTTCTGCATAATTGATTACAGAAAAATTCTGACCCTATTATTTATAAAAGGGAAAAAACCAAACTCAAAATTAAATTAGACATATTATTGAGATGTGATGGTAAGACCCGACATCCAAGGGGAGGGTGGGAAGAAAAACAGAATACAGCATATGTTGGGAGCATAATGCCCATATGGAGGGAACAGAGGAACAAAACACCTCTTAAAAAGGATGACAGCAGATTTTGTTTCACTTAAACCCTATTCTCAAGAAAAGAGTACTCTTGGCATCCCTGGATGGGTTGCTTCTTGTACCACATATGGGGAAAAGTTTATTTGCTCTCTCCTTCCAAACGATCAGTTGATCCAAAAATAAATTAGACTCACAGCACTTCCTTGCAAATGTTGATGTCAATTCTCTGAAAAAATTCTTCTCCCTAAGTGGGTAGGAATAAGTATTGTAGGAAGTTTTGGAGGATAGTTAGGCTTCAGATGAAATGACTAAGGAAGAAGTAAAGGAGGACATGGCTGTTTTCCCTGTTATGCCCATAAATTGTTTGGATTCCTTTTGGTAGCATAAGAAGGTGACTTCTAAGTGTAGTAGTTGTGAAGCTATGTTGAAGATGAGAGCATCTGCTTCATTAATCCAGTCAAGGACCTTTTCAATGAAAATGCTATAAGAATGAGGAAAGAACAACCTGAAGTTTTTGGATATTTGAGATGAGGACTATTAAGGAGTGCTTAAGGAGTGTTGTGGAGTGGCAAAGAGAGGAATAGGCAGAAAGAGGGCATAAAAAGGGCTGGTCATATGTAAAACATGGCTGATAAGTATGGGTGTCTGAACAAACTCGTGTACTTAATTGGCACTATCTGTCCTGTCTCCTGATTGAATCCCTTTAATATATCTTCCTGTGTAATCTAACTGTTCATCATGTATGGATGCTGCAAGGACTAAGTGCCAGCTACTGGCAAGACTTGACATGAGAGGAATTTGGTTCTAGTCAACAAAGTCAGATGGTAGAGTTGGTGTAGGTGTCCCTGGCCTGTGGTGTGAGAATCTGGAGCAAGTCAGAGTCTCTGTTTCAGCCACTGGGATGGGACTGTGGCTTAAAGGCATGTGTGCCTGGTGAGGAGGGAATGCTTCTGTTTAAAAGCTAAAACTCAGATATAGCAGAAGTAAGGTTAACATGTATTCAATAGTCTTGTTTATTTGTAGAAAGCAGTAGAAAGGATCACTAAGTAAAAAGTGGTTCCCAAATGCCTATTTTTTTAATTTATGTGATTTCTAGAATAAATAAATTTAGTGGGTTTTATGTAAAATTTAAACAAGGTAGCCAGCTATGCATTTTCTGAAAATATTTACAATAAACACAAAATAGAAGACTTCTTCACATCTGTTTGCATTCAGCAAATTTTAAAAGTATGAGCTAAAAACACATAGGGCTGACAATCCATACGAGGTTTTTGATTCAGGTTTTATTTGACTGTTGATTTCTGCATAGTACATTTCCTGAATTTCCTTTGACTTTGTGGATCTGTGTTTTTGTTGCTTTTTTGCAGATAGCAACTCAGATCTCTGTATTGATAGCTAAAGTTGCCCGAGTGGACTGCCCAAAGCAATGGCCAGAACTTATACCCACTCTTCTAGAATCTGTGAGGGTCCAGGATGATCTTCGACAGCACAGAGCCCTACTTACCTTTTACCACGTTACAAAGACCCTGGCATCCAAACGGCTTGCTGCAGATCGGAAACTTTTCTATGATGTAAGTAATGTGATGCAATATCATAGATCATGCAAAACATATATTGTACATGCTTGACACTTCCTGTGGTTAGCTAGCAGTGTATTAATGGCAGCTATGTTGACTTTAATATCTGCCTTTGAAACGGAAGTGCTCTTACTTTGAGTATATGTACAATATGAAATAACGGGAAGGCAGTTTCTGGGTGAAATGTTTGAGATCTTTATTCATTTTGTATGCAGCGTGAGTGTTGTTATAAGAGAAGCAGAGCTATGTCTACAGAACAATTACTATGTATCAGACTTACGTTGCTATGCTGTACAGCATGAGTGTGCAGTATTTTTTGGAAGAGTGCTCTGAATTCGTGTTTCAATATAGTTATAAAAAACCTATAGTTGTTCATATGTTTTTTTAGGCTCCCATACCACAATACTTTTGGCTTTAATCATCATTGGGAAAATGTTTGGGGTTTTTGTAGATCAACTTTTCCTCAGTTTAATTAAAAAGCAAGATGTGAGTGCAAATGCCATATCTTGTCTGTGCAGCTTATGTTCTCCATTGCAAGAACCCACTAATCTGAATGCAGATTTTACTGGTGGCTATAGGCTCTTCTGTTTCCAGCCTCACTTGGAGTTAGGCAGTGATATAGTACAGCTAACTGAGTTTAGTGAGTTAAACGTTTCTTCTGAATGTTACATCTGAATTCTCAAAATTTTATTTTCAGAATTCCATTTTTTAAGTAAATATTGTAGTGTAGATAATGAAGACTGTTTTTAAAGGTTTACCTGTTTGTGCAGAAGAAAAATGATGTTTTCATTAAGGTGCCTGACAAGCTGAAAACTGGCTCTCCTGATAGGACAAGACTGGAACTGGTATATGTTGCTGTGAGGTGTATGTGTACAGGAGCAGTGTTTTTTCTCTGCCATGTTTAGGTATGCATAAATATAATCTCTGTATGGTGAATACTTATTTATATTTTGAAATGTATTAGGCCATTATACATGATTGGATAATTGGACAATACATGTTTTGATATTCATAGATCGAAGCAGTAAACGGCGAGCGAGATGAATTCTTTTCTAGAGCTCTCCTAAATCAAGATGTTGCTTATATAGGCCGGTTACACAGCTGAAAATTCTGTTAATGCTCAAGGATATAGCAAATATAGCAAATATCAAAACTTGATCCCCAAAGCCCTACCTTCATAAATTAGCCAAAACTATACCATATTATTAGAGGGACAGGATTAATTTATAGGTTGTAAGGTCCACAATTAGTTGTTAAAGTTGTCATATCCAACAGTACCTTGGCTCCACTTCAACCATGTTACCAGGTTTGGAAAGAACTTTACCTTCAGTCACTACTGTGTTTCTAAGAAACCCATTGAGTTTGTATGAACCTTTTTCCTTCTGGAATGCCATTTTTCCAGCGTGGTATTTCCTTTTGTGTAGTCTTTATTCATACAACGAAACAACTTGAGACGTGTGAAGAAAAGGGATATAACATTTTTTTGATTTGTAAGGCAGTTCTTATCAAAAATATAATTAAAATTTTCCTTTTTAAGCAGACTTTTTATGTTTAAATGTTCTTTTCTTACTTGTGGATGTGTTCATTATTCAGTTACTCTATCGTCCAATTTGGTGTGAATGAAAATTTTCAGTGCATCCAGTTTGAGTATGTTGGGAGCAATGTATATATTCCGTTTTTTTAAACTTCAGGTGTGAAAAGGAAATTTTCTGAGCACTGGCCACTATAGTATTCACATTTAAGGATTAACATTTTTTAATAATGACAAAATTGGACAACTTTGAAGTCTGCTTCTGTCTCCTGGTAAGAGAATTCACATCTGTTATGTGGCAAGTGACTTCTCTCAAGCAGTCATAAAACCTTTCTTATGGAACAGAGCCATTTGAAGCTGAAAATTCTAAAAGCTTAAGTAACAGATAGCAAACTTTCTGATAATTTCAGATAAAGTTACATTTTCAACATTTTTTTTTAGTATAGGTTTGGAAACACTCGATAAATTTTTCATGCAATACAATGCTTGAAGTATACAAGATCATGCTTACAGATAAGGCATCCCTTACTGAACTCTGTTACTTAAGGTTTAAAAAGAAAAATGTTAGATGGCCTACCAATTATGATACCTTAACTTGTAAATGCATCTTAACTGTACCAGTTAGATGAAGTTATGCTTATAACTACATTAATGATTTTCAAGGTAGAATCAATTGCTTTAGTACAGATAGAAAAATATAATACCTTATTATATACCATTGGTGATATGCTTATAAACATATATTTTTCTTTTGAGCATATTTTTCTGGACTTTATTAAATAAGGATAGTGGCTCTTGGAAGTAAAACCAGTGAATTTTGGTTCTGTATCTAATAAAACTATACTACTGTTTTTAGCAAGAAGTTGATTGTATGTGTTAAAAGCTGTAGTACTTGAATTTTTTTTTGTAATAGAACATAGCCTTATAGCACTCTCACATTGGAGAAATGATATAATGAATTTACTGCAAATCAGTGAAAATATTGGTTACAGTTTTTCCCCTAATTGATTTGATTTTCATCTTTAATTTCTGTTGCTTCTTGGTCGTGGTTTTGAAATAATACCATTACAGCTTTACAGTTTTATCTGATTTTTTTTTTCTAAAACTGAAGTTCTGCACAACTCTTGTCTTAAAAGTAGGAGCACTTTCCTTTACCATAAAGTGCAAGAAGGTTTTGAGTACCTTCTCCGCTCTTGAATACACACTATTCAGTTTAGTCCCTCTGAACTTCAGTAGGGGTTTTTGTGATTGTTCTGGTTTCTTTGCTGCTTTGGAGGTTGCTGAATCTTTCAATGATGGTCATAAATAAGAATCTTGAGCTGAAATCCTTTTGATTGTTGGCAGCCTATAAAATCCAGCACTGAACAGGTCTGCCACCTTTGCTTTTACTATTGGTTCTTAACAGTTTTGATTTATGAAGATATTTCATATTTGTTCTTTAGCTTGGGTATCTTTTTACCAACCATAAGCACACTTTACCTGTATTACTGACTAGGGGATTTTAAGGCAACCAAGCCCCATGATGATGTCTTAAGGTCCTGCAGTAAAACAAATTATAATTGCTACATAAATGACTTCAAATGTAAAAATATTGTGTCATTTTAATGGATACTAAGTGTATTTGTGGTTCTGTACCTGAATTTATAATCAAGCAATGCTTGTTTTATATTTTTTAGTACCTGGGTACACTGATCAGATGACAAGCAAATGAGTTTTTCCAGAGCATGTACTACCACTAGGACTATTATTAGTTCTTTGAATTGAGTTGGGGTTTTCTTTGTCCAAGTTGTTACTGCTTACTGTTAATATTATTGTATACTATTTAAGAGACACCCCCTCTCCCAATACACAAATTCAATCCCCAAAACATCAATAGGTTGAAACTATTGATAACTATTCAGTGATGTGTTTCTGCAACTCCACAAACACATCACTAGATAATTAACAAGAGTTTCTACTGTTTCACCTTTATTCAGTCAAAGGGATTTTGATTCCATTGATGTAACGTGTAGCAGATCAAGTGCAGTTTCTTCCTTAATGATGAACCTGTCAAGTGCTACCATAAGTGAATGATAAATGCTTTATCTTCTATTTATTCTTGAGATATCCCTATTCAGTAAGTACTGCTTGGAAGATGTTGTGTGAATTTGAGATTTATTCACTGCTAGCTGGTTAGAAACGGTTTGTCATTCTGTATTTTAAATAATTTGACGTAAAAAGTCAGGATTTGCAGCTATCAACAAAGTTTCAGTTTATACATTGTTCAATACTATTTTTATTAGAGAAGTACATGTAATTGCTAACTCTATCCCACTGTAAGCTGATTCAGATATTAACTGTGCTGTAAGACAGTTTCTAAGTCTTGTGGAAAAGGAGGTCATGAGGAGAGCTAATAGCTTTTTGAATCCTCATACCATCTTATAGACCTGTGTCTGTGTTTAATGAAAATTGGATTAGAAAGGAGGTCTAAATCATTGTATTTAAGTAAAAAGTAAAGTCCTAAATCAAGTGGTAAAGTCATAGATCAAGTAGTCAAGGAAGTAGATGAGTTTAGGATAATATCTTCAAATTAAGACAATGAAGTTTTCTGGAAAGCATCTTTGAATTGGTTCAACTTAGTGCAACGAAGAAGCAAGTGAAACACTGTGGCCTGTGGTATACAAGAAGGTGCATTAAATAATTGTCTAAACTGGCCTTGAAAAACTAGGGATTTATTATGTGATTGTCAAATCCAGGAAATCAAATACATTGTTGGTCCTTGTTCTTTTTGCAGCTTGCATCAGGTATTTATACCTTTGCGTGTTCCTTGTGGAATCATCACACAAATACGTTCTTACAACAAGTTTGTACTGGGGATGAAGCTGCAGCCACAAATTCACTGGAACGGACCTTGTTGTCTTTGAAAGGTAATAATACAGAATGATATTAAGTGTAAGGAAACAAATAAGTTTCTTCACAGTGTATGAGCAAGACTTCTTTGATAGTTAGCATTTTCTGACAAAGCCATGCCTGTTTGGAAGACCAGTAATCTTGCTTTATTTTACCTGTTCCTTTAGTGAGGCAGAAGGAGGATTGTTCACATAGAACGGAGAGAAGGTATTCTTGTTCTCAGTATGTACTACTCTGATACGCATGTTGTAAGAACTTGGAGTCAAGGAGGTGGGGAAGTAGAGGGCATAACAAGATGTCTTTTTATATGTGGTGTAATTTAGGCTTTCATCTGCCTGTCTTTAGGAAGTTGACTCAGGAAGCTGAGCTATGTATTTATTTTGCATTAAGACTAGGAAGGAGAGGAGGTGGGGTGGCTCTGTATGTTAGGAATTGTTATGACTGTGTTGAGCTGCAATATGATGGTGAAAAGGTTGAATGCATATGGGTCAGGATTAGAACTAAGGCCGGCAAGGCAGATATTGTTGTGGGTGTGTGCTACAGACCTCCCAGTCAAAGTAGTGAGGTGGATGAGGTGTTTTATAAACAACTGGGTGAGATAGCTAGGTCATGTGCCCTTGTTCTTGTGGGGGATTTCAATTTCCCTGATATCTGCTGGAATTACACCACAGCAGCAAGGGAACAGTCTGGTAGGTTTCTGGAGTGTGTTGAAGATAACTTCCTTATGCAGCTGGTGGGTGAACCACCCAGGGAGGGGGCTTTACTGGACCTGCTCCTTGTGAATAGGGAAGGGCTTGTAGGAGATGTCTCGGTTGGAGGTCGAGTTGGGCAGAGTGACCATGAATTGGTTAGGTTCTCTATTTTGAGAGAGGTTAGGAAGGGGAATAGTAAAACTCCTATCCTTGACTTCCGTAAGGCAGACTTTAATTTGTTTAGTAGCTTGGTTTCCAGTATTC
>VWZX01007576.1:0-17664 GCA_013399015.1 Galbula dea
ACAACCCTCTCGTGTGTCAGCCACTCCACCCAGTTTAATGTCATCAGTGAACTTGCTGACAGTGCACTCTGTTCCCTCATCCAGGTCATTAATGAATAGATTGAAAAGTACTGGTCCCGGTACTGACTCCTGAGGGACTCCACTAGACACATGCCTTCAGCTAGACTCCATCCAACTGACCACAACTCTCTGACTCCTGCCCTTCAACCAGTTCACAATCCACCTCACTACCCAATCAGCCAGACCACACTTCCTCAGTTTAGTTGCAAGGATGTTGTGGGAGACAGTGTCAAATGCTTTACTGAAATCAAGATAAACCACATCCACCACTCTACCATCATCTTTCCACCTGGTTATGTCCTCATGAAAGGTTATTAGGTTGGTCAAACATGACTTCCTGTTGGTGAACCCATGCTGACTGTTTCCAATGACCCCCTTCTCCTTGATATGCCTAGAGATAGAGTCGAGGATAAACTGTTCCATCACCTTTCCAGGAATGGAGGTCCTCCTTCTTGCCCTTTTTGAAGACTGGAGTGACTTTTGCCTTTCTCCAATCCCCAGGCACCTCTCCTGTTCCCCAGGACTTACTAAAGATGATGGAGAGTGGCAAAGACTTCTGCCAGCTCCCTCAACACCTGTAGGTGCATCAAGTGTGGCCATCAAGACTAGGGAGGTGATTGTTCCCCTGTACTCCACACTGGTGAAGCAACAGATTGACCACTGTCTTCAGTTTTGGGCCCCTCGCTACAAGAATGATATTGAGCTACTGGAGCGTGTCTGAAAAAGCGCAAGAAGCTAATGAACATTCTAGAGCACAAGTATTGTGAGGAGTGACTGAGGGAACTGGGATGACGTAGTCTGGAGACGAGGAAGTTCATGGGTGACGTTACTGCTCTCTACAACTACCAGAATGGAAGTTATAGTAAGGTGGGAATCGGTCTCTTCTCACAAGTAACAAGTGACAAGACAAGAGGAAATGGATTCAGTTTGCACTAGGGGAGGTTTAGATTGGATTTTAGAAAGAATTTCTTCCCTGAGAGGGTTATTAAGCATTTGAAAAAGGCTGCCCAGGAAGGTGGTGAAATCATTGTCCCTGGAAGTTTTCAAAAACATGTGGATGTGGTGCTCTGGGACATGGTTTAGTGGTGAGCATGGTAGCATTTGGGTGGACAGTTGGACTTGACAATTGGAGATACCTGTTCCAACCATTCTCCTATGATTCTGTGATTCCATGACTCCTGGAAAGGTCTAAGTGGAACTGCCCGTGGCTTTTTACCTTACATGTAGATGGTAGGAGGTATTTTCTGCAGTTCCCACAGGGAAAGTAAAATTGCACAGATCATCTACCCAGTCACAGTTGTCTGCTAAGGTATTATGTCTCAGCAGCAGTCTCCTACTAGAGCTATTACAAGAATAAGAGCCTTATCTGACAATCAGGGAAAACACTGAACAATCCACAAATGTGGAAAGTGCCAAAAGGCTTCTTCCAATTCCTTAGGGTATGGAGTAGTCACAGAACATCTTTTTCCCTCTTGCTATGTTTTTCCTGTGTTGGAAAAGTTGCTTAAAGTACGCAGCATTTCAGTATTAAATCTTTTCAAGAAACCCTAATAAATAGCAGTGATGTTAATATGGTGTTACTGAAGAAGGGAAAACACCATTCCACTTTTGGAGAATGAATTAAGGAATCCACAAGGCAGAAAGGTAGAAATGGGAGCTAAAAGGCAGAATTTAGATTAAGTACACAATCTAGGAGAGGGAAAAGCACTATAGTTCAATATTAACCTCAATAACAGTGAGGAATTTTTTAAGGGTGTGTATAGTGGCAGACAATAATGCCAAGTGGATGTAACATATGTCAATGTCTCTTGATTGGGGTTTAAAATTTTAAAGGGAGAAAGAGATGACAATGAGAAAAAAAACCCACCACTTTGTTTTGAGGTACTGTATTTACGTTTGGTTCCAATACGTTTGAATTTTGTTGCCTATAAACCAGCTGCATGGTAAGGATGCAACGAGGACAAGAGTTCTTGTCTAAAAACTGATCTTTATGTATTACAGTTCCTGCACTTTTATCTTACTGGGTTCATAGTGTTTCAAAGCTCTTAATTTGCTTTTATGTTGATAGACTACAGTAGAGGAATAACAGCAGCAAATACCTGATATTCTAATCCTCATACTTCTTTTTTTTTGATCCAGAGTTGATCTCTGAGAAAAATACTTTATAAATAATCAGCTATCCACTCCAAACCCACAGGATTTCTGCTAAATGTCCCCTTGGCATGATGATATTTTATAAAATGATTATGAGATTTGCTATCTGTTGACATATTCTAAAATAACATCATAATATCTTTCAGACAAAACTTTGTAAACAGCTTGTTCTCTGGTTATTGATAAAGTTTGTCAAAATGATTAAACTATTAGTCTAAGAAGGAGTTAAAATAAGTTCACTCTCTGATGGCACTTCTTTCCACTCCCAGCTCAGCATGTTGGCAGAGTGTAAATATTGTTGGGTTTGTG
This sequence comes from Galbula dea, assembly GCA_013399015.1. Classification (NCBI taxonomy): domain Eukaryota; kingdom Metazoa; phylum Chordata; class Aves; order Piciformes; family Galbulidae; genus Galbula; species Galbula dea. Next base: position 2,524 of record VWZX01007576.1, read on the forward strand.
CCTCAGAGGAGCCACCATCTCATGCACCTGAGGCAGGAGGGAGATCTGGCAGGGCAAGACACAGAGTCAAACATGCAGTTCCTATGGGAAAGGTGCCATGGTCAAAAGCTGGGGAAAGTCATTATGCACACTACCTAAGACCTCCTCTTTCATTTCAGACTTTTACTCTGTCAAACTCAGGCTAGGACTTACTGTGACACTCAGCAACATAGTCTGGGTTGTGCTAGCCTGAAAAAAAAATTAAGAGAAGGACATAGTCTATCTATGTCCAACAGCCTGCAAAAAAAAATAAATTTAGAGTGAAAAAATAACTTTTGTGTTTCATACAAAGATGTGTGCGTTCAGTTTTCCAAGAGGCATTATGTACATTCAGAAACCAGCTGTCTTCCATGAAAGAAAAAATTATGATGACCACTATAGCGACCACTTACGTAAGATACTCCTATATATAAATCAAAATGTTTGTAAGACCTTCCTGCCTCTAGCATCCTTTGCGAATTACCCTGAAGCATGTTTCTCACTTACTGAAGTGCATATTCTTGCCTGCTAATGCTTTAATTTGCTACTGAATTTCAGCTTAGACATTAAGAGGAAGTCACTAGATCTGAGTCTAAATATTGATTTTTATTTGGACTTTGTCTTTTGCTTTTAAGAATATTTAGAACAAACAACCCAGACCTGGAAAGAAAAACTCAAAGTAGGACAGGATTGGGTTCTGGGGACTTCTCAGTGCACCCCTCCCTTCCCATGATTAAGGAACAGCAGAGAAGTAGGGTATGAAGATAGAGAAGGAGAAAAACACATTATATAAATTAAATTGGGCTAGTATTTATATATGCTGCCCTGCTGAATAATTCCCAACATTGGTAACTCATGGAAATTGCTCAGGAACAGCAAGAGTGAAAAGGTGGATCTTTTTTTTTTTTTTTTTTACTGCCTTACTACAAGCCACTTGAGTGATTTGAAATTGCTAGGTCAGAATTTCTGAATTGAAACACTCCAAGAATCCCATAGTTTCTTTGAACCAGGAATTAAAATTTCAGAGAATGATTAAATTGCTCTTATCCTTCAGAAAGTAGCTAAGCCACAGCCTGTGAACTGCAGAAAGCTGGTTACAACCAACATGAACATAGAATGCTAGGGCTTACTAGTGTTATACCTACAGGGTTCTGCATGTTGTCTGTTTTTAGCTTTCTTTTACAGTCTTATAGTTATTAACATTTTGCCTAAAAGGAAACAAACAAGCAAACAAAAAAACCCAAACAAACAGAAAAGAAAATACACAAAAAAACCCACAGTACGTTGTATTCAGGGGCTGTATAGGGACAACTTATAGTGTAAACAAAAGAACATGAGTAAAAACTACAGGCTAGTAATAGCGATCAAAATCAGTAGATAGTGATGTGTTAATATTTCACTTGTTGATTCAGTGAATTCTATTTTGTCATCTGGAGAGTGAGCTTTTTAATTGTTTTGGTTTGGTGCTCAAATAAGGGCTGCTTGTTATATGCAGCTTTGGTCTAAATGGTTTTGTGAGAAAAGAAATCAAGATTATCAACGTCGTGAATTACACTTTCTTTTTCCTTGATTGTACAGTATATAGCAGGAAGTGACTGAAATATCTAATCTTTGTTATCAGAGGCCACAAGGTTATCTACGCTCCAGAGTTAATCTCTTCTTTACAGACTGCTCTCCAGTCACCATTGTCATGCTGCAGCCACATGTCCTGATTCCCCCCAGGCTGTCTACTAGCCTATGCAGAAGGCTGTCCTGTCATTTAGCTTACACTTATCTCCTTGTTCCCCCTATTACCCTCTTTTTGACAGCCCAGATGTCCTCTAAGTCTTTAATAAGAATAGTCTTAAGAATAATAGAGGAATGATTCCTCAAGCAGGGGCAGATTTCTTCCTGGCTCCAAGTGGTCCCAAAATCCAAATTATTCATCCCACTACAGAAAAAGAAAAAGGGGGGGGGGGAAATCAAGCATTTATATTTACAAATAATTTACATGGCACTTTTTAGTTGTTTCTTCTCATGTGGAGAACTGTATAGAAAAGCTTGTACATCCATTATCTTTTCAGATGTTCCCAAACATACAGCCAAGAGAGTGTTCCCGCATGCAGATATCCCATGGGCAGTAAGAAGGGGTTCTTCACATGCAGTAGGTGTAAAAACACACTGTTAGAGTCACCTTATAGCTCAGAGAAGAATATCCTCCTGATTAACAGAAATATGTGTATGGAGGACAAATTCCTAATACAGATAGTGAGTGAGAAGGTTCTCTGCTAGATGGAACAGACTGCCCAAGAGAGGTTGTGGAGTCTCCTTCTATGGAGGTATTCAAAACCCATCTGGATGCACTTCTGCGTGACCTGGTCTAGGGAATCCTGCTGTGGCATGAGGGTTGGACTAGATGATCTTTCGAGGTCCCTTCCAACTCCTAACATTCTGTGATTCTGTGATTCTGTGACTGGTAGACGATGTTGTGGTTGGAGCCCATCTTAAGCATAATGATCATGAAATGATCAGAAATCTCTTTTATTTTCCCCTTTCATAATGTGTACATATTGGATAGAATAAATTTACCTGCAGGTTTTCCACAGGTATAATAAATCTCTATTCTGATTCAGCCTCGTTTGGGATACTGATGAGGTCTGACTGGGGAAGTGATTTGTTCAACACTGAGCCTGTTTTGTTTGTTTTTTTTTTCTCTTCTTTCCATTCATTGCAATGTTCTCTGATTTTTTTATTTAGAGGACACAGCTAAAAAGTGAGTCAAGAACAAATGGGAGGTGCTGCACTAGATTTGAGCAGTATTCAATAAAAAACAGCCCCTTGTAAGAATCTTTCATTCTAAGGACTCTTCAAAGTATTTTAACTTGAATATCTGTTTTTTTAAAGGGCTCCTAGAAAATTCACAGAGCCAAGAATGCCTCTTTGTAACTGTACAGGAGAGAACAGATCTGTACAGGCAACAAAACTCACTGCTGGGCACAGTATGTTCAGTATAGATTGACATATAAGTTATGGTCTTTATGCCTCTTTATTTTTTGAGAGTATTTTCTACTTAGGTCAACATCTTAAATGTCTCCATCACTTTCAGTGAATTTCTGTCACAGTGGCAAACGTATATGTATCCTAAAGTTGAAAGAAAAGGAAAGCACACAATAAGCCTAATCAATTTTAGAAAATGGTACATTGTTTTGACTCCAGTATGAAAAGCAAGAATGCATACACTATCAAGTATGCATGTAACGTATAAAGTCTGTACATATTGAAATAACAGCAGCAATTATACATAAAGCCCATAATTAAGACACTTCTGCCTTAAATCTATTTCAAAATTCTTTATGCTTTCAAGCATAAACGACTTGAGCATTTTTCCATAGTCACTGCAAAGAAGAAATTGTGTTATGAAGTCTGCAGTGGAAAAATAAATAAAATTACAAGCTGTTTGTTTGTTTTTTGAAGTATTTGCATTATCAGCTATATGTCCTGAAAATATGAAGTATGGCACCCGTATTTCAGAAGCGGAGGTAAGCAAGCTGAAAATCTGTGTGACTGTTACCTCTTCTTCACCAATAGGCTACATTTTCATGTGAAAACAAAGTTAAGAAATGAAAATGGGGAAAAAGTGAAACATTATTAGGACAGATTTTCACTATACCAGACTAATCTGGTATGTCTAATAAGATAAATGCAAATGCAAAGTCTAACACATCTTGACTGTGTAAATCTTTTGCTGTAATATAAAAAAGCAGTTAAATGAAGAAGACAGAGATGAGAAAAACCTGCACAGTAAGAGAGATTGAACCGAGCAATGGCAGCCAGTCATTCTGAGCATGCCAAGTTACAAGTTGCAAGCTCAGTTTCTACATGATGACTGAAACATCATATCCTATTTGTACAGCTGATGGAAGAAGCTACGCTGTTTGCACATCAATCTCAAGCGCTTCTGCACTCCGTCTCCCGCAACTCTGCTTCTTGCATTTGCATTCAAACACCTCATGTGTCCCCAGGGACCTAGCACAGAGTCAGAGTCCAGGGCAAAAGATGGCTAAAGTGGCCATCGCAAACAGGTGACACATGTGCAGGTCTCAGGCACACATGTTTATCTAAGTTTTCTTCTATGCATTGTTTAAGATTTACACAGCTCTCTGGAAAAAATTCTGGTGCATCCTTTGCTGGTTTATATGTAAAGTGTTTTTATCACACAGCAGTATCATTGACAGCTTAAGTTGTACTGTACTACCTTTAAATCCTTTAATTCCCGTACTACCTTTTTTAATTCTTCTTGTTGTTCTTGTACATTATTGGAGTGTGTGCTGTGTGTGTTTTACTGGGTGTATAAACCCGATGCAATCAGGTGGTAGAACCTGTAAACACAGAATAAGAACTGTTTATATGAAGTTGCCATAGCCAATAGCTGTTGGAAATCGACAGGCTTCTAGACAGCTCATATTATATGCTTTGAGCTGTTCTTATTTTGAACATCACTAAGACACTTGCCTGAATAATGAAGCAACTCCAAATCCAGACAAGCTCCTGAATGTAACTGAATAGTCACACAGGACTGCTGTTTACAAAACTTTGTAACAGCAACTAGTTGAATAGAAGCGGCACTTCATGGCCAGATAGATTGCACTGGATTAATTGTATCTGGTACTACTTTAGTGCTACTGACTGTCAGTTAAGTTTAATGTTGCTTATAAAACTATGTAGTTTCTTCTCAAAGCATAAAAACGAAACCAAAAACACAACAATAAAAAAAACCACCAAACCAACCAACTAAACAAGCACAAAAAACCCCACCCCAAAGTATTATTCAGGTTGTCTAACAAAGCAACACAACAGCTGTAACCTGTGAAACAAAGCACATGGAAGATATCTGAAGGGAAGGGAAGACTGAAAATCCAGAGAGGAAAAAAAAAAGTCACTGTATTCCTATTCTTATTTTGTAATACAGGCTTATTTTTTTCCTAACAGAGAAGAAGTAAATAGGGTATAGCCAGTACATTGGCACCTCCTTATTCCCATGTGTATTGTAAATCTTCTGCAGGATAGGACAGGTGTGAAGCTGAACTGCTGCAAAACCCCTGACAACATTGCAGTTGCATTCCCATTGCTCCTAACCTTGGTGACATCCCTTTGGCTGTCAGGGCTCCACATAATATGTATTATGCAGCCGACTGAACCAAGTGCATTAAAAGTCTTACCCAAGAGGTAGAATTGCAAACAAATGAATGCAAAGACTGATTTGTGGTGTGCAGCCTATTAGTTGCAATGTTTACAGTAGTATTTACCATGAAAAGTGGTTAAAGATGGGCAGTAATGTAATATTCACAGAACAAAGACCTGACCGTTTTTAGCAAAGAGAAAACCAAGCTAGCTCTGGTGGCTCTTCAGCTGTGCTGCCGAAGAGAGCTGGAGATTTTTATTTCAGCCTTATTTCGTCAGTTATAAGTTTTCAAGATTCATTATTTTACTTCACATTACCTCAATATCAACTGAGCTACTGCTCTGACATCATAAATGACAACAAACAGAAAAAGCTGTTTTCATTTAATGTTGCTACATTTGTGAATAGAAAATTTCCACATTACTACCCTTGAGTCCTTAGTAATCAGACACTTAACACCTACACAAAACACTGATTACCTCCCTTGAGTTTATTCTTCCCCCTTGCTGATCTTGCTAGCACAGACTGTACTTGTTATACTTTAACAGATCTCTCAAGAGGTTGCTTCCACAACATCAACCTATCCTAGTAAACACAGAAAACATCTTTTGGAAACCAAAACACTTCCAGACCTTAGGAGGAATTAGTCTGCAACACAAAATTACAGGCATTTTAAAGAGCAGAAAAGGAGTGAGCTGTGGCAACAGAAGAAGGCTTTGCCAGATCTTTCGCAGCCCTCTGTTTTTTTTTTCCAAGCAGAACCAGAAATCTTAAGAGTACACAGGGCACAGAAATTATTTGATTCATTTGAAGGTCATCATATACTGGTAATGTTAGAGGTAATGCATTGAGGTCGGGGGGGGGGGGCCTGGCAACGGATTATCATTCACCTAAGACATCAACACTGTACCTAGAATGACTGCCTGTTGAGGAGCCAGCAATGCTTGTTGAACACAGTGCATCCACCAATGCTTTAGACAGAAGCATACTCACAATGTATGCCATAAACAGCCATTTAGAGAGACACTTGCTTAATTTCTCTCAGAAGAAAATATTTTCTCCCTTCCATATACCCTCCTTGCTGGTCTTCATGTTTTCCTCTACTGATCTTCCAGTTCAGCCTGGTTTTGCTCTTCATTTTCTTGAACATTCTCATTTTGGTCCCTTTTCTTCCATTAAACCTAGGGTGAACTAGAAAAGAAAATGGAAGGAAGCAGAAGATAACCTACAGGTATTTGAGGAGGCAGAGGAAGTAGTCCTAAGTAAGAACATGAGAAGCAAGACAAAACCAAGTTCCCATCAGGAAATTTATTTAGCTGTGGTTGAAGTATATGCAAGGACTGGGACAGCAACTTCACTGACTCATTCAGCTCCAGTTTCCCAAACCAAAAGCTAGAACAGCAAAAGTTAGAGATGGGAAAAGTCAAAATGTTAGTTTAAAACAGAGGTGTTTGCTGACTACAGCAGGCCAAGACACACGATTGCAAGGCTGACAAAGAAAGGTAAGAAATGTGGCAACCAGCTTCTCAACAGAGAACGTTCTTGAGGGAAATCTGTGCTAGAAAATTGTCCTGTCATAAAGAGGAGGACAGGCTGTGAAAGGTGAAGACGCCAAATCTTGTAGGGGTCATGGGTCTCCACAGAAAGAGCAGTATTTTGCCAGAAACGGATAAGACCAGAGTCCAGAGGAGCAGCAGCACCAAGTGGTGTCTCAAGAAGGAATTCAAGAGCTCTGGTAATGTCAGAGGCCTGAAGATGCAGCTACCGCTTGTGGAAAAGCTGGGAAGCCATTCCTTAGAGAGAGCCACAGAGCAGCATCAGCTTACCCACGAGAACAGCTGCTTTCTCAAACATCCCAGGTTAACTCAGCAACCAGCAGCTGCAGAAAGAAAGAAATCACACAGGTCTGCAACACATACTGCATAGTCAAATGAATTCAAACTTCAAACAAATATGGCCACACCAAGCTGTGTCCACATGGTCACCCGGTTCTCCCTGGGCTCTTGTGGAGAAGCCTGCCAGCAGTAATTCCAGAAGCACACAAACTACCATCAGATCACATGCAGATGGAAACAAGATGCCGATAAGGGATTACACGAGTGAAAACTACAGACTTTAAATCATCTACATGGCCTGTAGAGCAACTTTTGGTATCAACACAGTGAGGACAAGGCCACTGCAGGTTCAGAAAATGCTGGCAAATATTCTATTTGATATATCCCTTGAAAGTGACTCTTTAATTAATTACACTAATCAATAGAGTGAAAGAGTAATAAATCCAGAAAGAGAGGTGTGAGGATGCAGCTTCCTACAGATTTTATTTATGCAGGCTTTGTATAATGTAAAGTAAGTGAATAGGAAAGAAATAAGAAAAGAATAAATAAGAAAGAAATAAAGTCTTTTTTCCCATCAAGATGTAGGTTTACTGAGTCATGTATGAACAAATTAAAAGGTTCATGGGTCATAGAAATATTTTCTGGTAAGATAATCATGTCTTGCACTGGGTGTGAATATCGAACACTGTCCTACAAAACAGAATCTTAAAAATAACTGTTAGAGAAATGATGACTAATTAAAAGCAGCTGTGAGAATTTCAAAGACAGCTAATGAAATGATTCCCATACACTTCTCAGAGTTGGAAAAGGGGAGAGAGCAAGAAATCTGTAAACTCTAAACATGTCAGAGAAGTAACAGGGGCAGAAATTGTCACTTTATCAGCATTTCTCAAACCGATGTAGTTGTAGAGAATGCCATCAAAAGGAGTTTTCCAGTCTGATCCTGTGCTGTGTAATTTATCCAGGTGTTACCTGCAAACCACATAAACATCCTTCTGTGTGATGTGGTCCCTGGCTGCAACTCCCACGGCAAAGCCAGCACACTGAAAGGAAAATTAAGTCCTGCATCCCAATATAAGCAATGAAATTAATACTGTGCTGTGCAGACTTACCAGCTAACAGACATACAGAGTCATAAAGTAGGAACCCTTTTGCCACTCTAAGGCAGTCCTGGTTTTGGGACCCTCATAATAACCCCTGCCTGCTGCCGATTGCACAGGGACTCACCCTTGGGACTCCTAGGTCACCTCTGCAGGTCCTTTTACAAAAAGACTGACTCTGTGCAGGGCTGTAGAAATGCTCAAGAGCTGTAACAGTATTTCATGTGATGTGTGACTGAATACTTCGTCCAGTAATCACTTGAGTTAATATCTTGATGGATATTCTGCATTTCATTCAGCCCCCTGAATGAGCAAGTCATACAGCTTCTGCCATTTTTCTTTTCTACTAGAACAAGGATCCATGTCTAACAGGGCTAAGGGGGTGATATGAAGAAGAAAACATCACAGAATGGGAGGGTGGGGTGAGTCTTTTTTCAGTGGTGCCCAGTGACAGGGCAAGAGGTAACAGACACAAACTGGAATATAGGAAGTTCCATCTAAAAGTAAACTTGGAGAATGGTGGAGGAACAGGCTGCCTAGGGAGGTGGTAGAGTCTCCATCTCTGAGCCATTCAAAACCTGCCATCCTGTGCAACATGCTCTGGGTGAATCTGCTCTGACAGGGAAGTTGGACTAGGTGGTCTCCAGAGGTCTCTTTCAATGCCCAATATTCTGTGGTTCCGTGAATAGTTTAAAAACAAACAAACAAACAAAAACCCCCCAAAAAAACCGAAAAACATGGCTTCTAACTTCAGTTGTTCTGTACAAAAAAAACCAGAAACCCAGAAGTACCCTCTATCAAGCTATCTGGAGGAAGACAGTAAGACAGTAAGAACAAAATACAATTAAGGGAAGAGGGGGTGCTAGAAAGTGCAATGAGTAAGACAGGAATACTTGGATACGTAAAGAGTGTTCTCATCCACAGAAATGTCATAAACACTTTATTTAACTAGCTCTTGAGCTTTTAGGATGCCTAGTCTTAAGATCTGGCTCTGATACAAGCACAGGCACTGAAGTCCTACCTAGCAAGCACATCTCCATTTTTTTTTTGGTGGGAAGTGAGAAAGCAGCAGTAGTCTCAGTGATACCGGTCTCTAAACACTACAAGACAAATTATCTCCCTAATTCAGGCTGGCTATGAGTGCGTAATTGCCCAGTCACTCTAATGTCATCACCTCCCACATCTTACAGCTTTGTCATCACAAAATCTAGATCTTTCTTCTCTGCCAACCAACACAACTGCAGGGGGTAGGGGGGAACCAAAAAACAAAGAACAAGCAACAGGATTTCTACTTAGTACCTTGCCATTCTAAAACACGTGTCTCCTCTTGTTTTACTTTCAGTATATGCCAGCATAATTACGTCAGGCAGCATCAGCTGTATAACCTGACATGAAATTTCATAAGACAAAATGCCTCATGCAATTTGGTGCATCATCCAGGAAATCTGAAGACAAAAACATAAAATAAATAAATAAGCTGGGCTATTTGGGTTTTTTTCTGCCTTGTGTTAAAGCTACTTTCAGATTTTTAGTCAGGAAACCAGGTAACTCTCAAGCAGACCTTTTAATTCACCACAGTTTAGGCATGGTCTTTACTAAAGCTGTCATTGTCTTTTCCCATGGTCCATTCCAGGTAAACAGTAACCCTTCTGTAACAAATTGCACTTTTCAGCACTCATGATCTGTACCCCACTCTAGGGCTGATTCTGTCACTCTTATTCATGCTGAGTAATATACATGACTCAAGGGGCAACACCCCCAAATCTGACTGTACAATTACATTATTATACTGGATGATTGGATCTCAGCAGTACAGTAATAACATGTTATTGGTTATGCCACATACACATCTATTGCAATGCTCTTTCCACTTTATATCCAGAACCACATACAGCCATATTATGGACTAGTAAGCCAACCAGTTTCTGTTAGATCATGGGAGCTCATGCCCTTACAGGTATTTAAGGCAGGACCAGGATTTTATGTTGCTCCACTGCAAAAATTATTAATCTCACGTTATGCTTTTTACCAGAATCCAACAAAATGTATTTACCAAACCAGCAGAAAAATGAGGTAGGCACATTTTCACATGAAAAGTTGTTTGTCAGGTGTATGGCTGTCCTTCCTCCTTGAGAACTAGATGTGCAAAACAAATTCCAGAGCTACAATAATCATGAACAGCTTTGTATTCATTGCTTATTTTCATTCTCTAAAATTTAACAATTTCCAACAAGACAATAAGAAATGTTGAAAGTTATATCATGTTTTCTGCTCAAGAGCAGCAGAGAAATTTCCATTCTTTCTCACAGAGCAAAGACTGTAGTTTGCACACCCAGCCTAGGCTGACTTTTTTTCTCCAGGGAGAATACAATTATTTTCCTTGCCAAAGGGGAGTATTGCATTTTGTATTATGCCAGAAGTTGATAGAAAACATCTTCCATATAAAAATTGCACTATTTGCACATAAATGTGGCTTCCCATTTCTCAGAGGGAACAGCCATGCCTGTTTTTCTTCAAGGCAGGTTATTCCGCTTATGACAGAGATAAAGGTGTCTGCTGATGCGTAGGCTGCCATGTAGCCTACATAAAGTGATTTAGAGCCTTCTACCCAGGACCAGAAGAAAGCTACCTGTCTCAAAAGCTTGCTCACTTTTCAGAAGCAATGGCAACAGTGTCAAAAGCAAGATGCATGGATATTCTTCTTTTGGGAACAAACTTTTTGAAATACTTCAGAATGTTTTTTTGGGACAAGTGCTTTCCTGTGTCCTATCTCACTTGGAAAAAGAAACCAAACCAAACCAAAACCAAAACAAACACAAAATGACCCCAAAAAAACCTTTGACTTTTCTAGACCACAACTCACTATCTTCCATTTTGTGCAAGCACCTATGCTCAATGACTTCCTCAAGCTGCAGTCACTCCTTCAATCAAACTTCGAGCCCTGACTTCTAACTAGGGAAGTCTGCTTCAGAACAGCACTCTATTTACTGAGCACACAGTTGTTTGGAAATCTTTTCATAATTGCAAAATTTCAGAATCATTTCAGCAGAAAATCTCATACTGTGATCCCCTCACAGCTTGTTTTATCAATCTGTTGCCTTTTTTCTGCTTAAAATTCAAGCTCTTTCGGTTTATGAGAATTATTTTGTTTAGTGCCTGCACATTGCTTAACACAAAAGGGATCATAGAATCATGGAATTGTTTCAGTTGGAAGAGACCTCTGAGATCATCAAGTCCAACTGTTAACCCAGCACCACAAAACCATGTCTATCAACACCACATCTACAGGTTTTTTAAACCCCTCCAGGGATGGTGACTCCACCGCTTCCCTGGGCAGCCACTTCCACAACACTTTTGAGGAAGAAATTTTTCCTAATGTCCAGCATACACCTCCCCTGGCACAACCTGTGTCTGTTTCCTCTTGTCCTGTCACTTATTCCTTGGGAAAAAGATCAAAGCCCCCTCACACCAACCTTCTTTCAAGTAGTTGTAGAGAGCAAGAGAATTGCATACAGTTTCAGTCAATGGTGTACACTTTGCAGGGGATCCTTTCACCAGGGATGTCCTGACACCCTCAAGACTATGCCTAAAACCAGCTGAAACCCCTGAGTGTGCTGTCAGCCCAAGCTGGACCGGCTATCCCCTCACTGTTGTTAGCTGCTTGTCCAGTTAAGGTTGGACACCATCTTCCAGGCTCCATCATGGCAAGGCTTATCCCACACCAGCTGGCCCCATAAGCCAGAGGCAGGATACTCTCCACCCCTGGCAGAGTAGGGCCACAGTGCCACACAGCCAGTTAGTCCAGAGCACAAGCCACTCTCCTTGCCCACCACCAATCCTATTGTAAAAATTTCTATGGCACAAGCTGCAAATAGTAATGGATTATAATAAGAAATAATAACTATAGTAGTGCTAGCATTTTACAGGAAAACAATAAGGCTGAACATTCAAACTATTAATCTCATCAACAGAAAGAGTGTAGATCAGTTACCATGGAAAGTCCTGCATCTTGTCCTGTTCAAATCATTAACAACTTGCATGATACAATCTTACTTTATGTTTGTCAGAGTTCCCAAAAATATGAGCGTGGGAGGAAAGCTCTCTCAAGGACAGGTTCAGAGCCCAAAATGATCCCAAGAAATAGGAGAGGACATCTGAAACTAATATGATAAAATACAGCAAAGAGAAATAGAAAGGGCTACAATTAAAGAAGCACAATGAAATGCACAATTTTGAATAGGGGAATAACTGGCTAGTCATCAGTACACTGGAAAAAGGTTCTGGAGTTACAGAGATTTAAACTTAGACATGTCAAATTGGTCATCAGTTCACATGTGTGCCCACTGTGAGAACTACAAGGAAAGAGTTGACAAGAGGAAACTCAGAAACTAGAAAAGAAAGGTCTTTTTGTCTGTAAGTGTAATGAAAAATGGTAACAAAGAATGCTTCAGTGAAGGATTTTCTTTGAACAGGTTAGGCATTTGTGAGGTTAGACATCAGCCTGGATGAACCCTGGATTATTTTTAATAGCCTGCACTTTTCTGACCAAATAGAGTTCCCCTAGCTAGGCAAATTCATTGCTATGTGAGCTGCAATTTGGAGGGCATGCCTTGGCAAAACTACCATTTTCACAAGTGAGCCTAAGACAACACAAGGAGACTGCAGGATGCAAACTTCCACTTTCTACTATTCGGAAACTGAAATCTTTCCAGCTGTTACAGTGTAAGCTTTTAGTTCTTTCATACTAATACAAACAGGCCTAACAATGAAGGAGAGCTTTATTAAAAATGGAGGCACTGAGATAGGAAATTAAGACCTAAAACCAAATGAACAAGCTATTGCAATATAAACTGTGGTAGTAGTTCTCAGTAGCTTCACTATCCTGTGGTCGGTGTTTGGTTCATGCTCCTGCCTTGCAATACTGTTCACTAAACACAATGTCCTTTTACTCATGCCCCTAAGCCATATGCTCCCTGACATTTGCTGTGTTGAAGTAACATGTACATAGGCAATTTCCAAGGAATAGCTGGCACACTGTAAATGCACACCTTAATTTATTTTACAGTTGCATGCTTGCTCACACCTTTAATATCATGTTTTATGTATTTTAAAATGGGGATAAACAAAAGTCAAATGCTTTTGAAATGTAATCTGTGGGTGAAGATGCTCTTTAAGAACAACTAAGTTATTCAGTGATGTCAATTAATATTATATTTAATTATTTGTTGAACTTGCTTCTTTCGAAATGCTAAATGAGAGTTCTGACACAAAAGTTTGTACTTGCAAATAAATACCCACAGAACCAATACCCTATTGCTGAAGTCTATCCCTCAATAACCAAAGGAATGATACCTTCAGATACAATTGAAGACATAAAAATCAGGAAAAAATAAAATCCTTTGACAGGTCAAAGACTCATCAGTCTGTCATAGAATTTAAAATGTACTAATTTTGATTTTTAGACCATCACATAAACAACATTCTCATAGAGGAAACATAAAGCATCAATCTAAGCACTAGCTTATCTTGAAGACTTTCCTCTTGTACTACCATACATTCACCTATTGTTTTCCTTCCCTTATATAAATCTAGCACTTCCTGGAGAAGAAGACTTTTGTCAGAAAGAATTATCATAGTCTGGCTGTGGTGTAAGTCCACATGGCTTAGTCTCAGGCAGTTACCAGTGCATCCCAGTCTGATACCAAAGAGTTTTATACTTGTTGTGCTTTGAGAGAAGATTTGTAAGAGAGCCTTAGTAGCTCTGCCTGGCCACCAGAAGGTCCCTAGATACTTCCCACGGATGCACTGAGACATCATGGTGGTCAGAGGCAGGACTGCCTCTTCCCGACACCCACCACCATCCACAGGATGTGCAGTATCTCTGCTTTGTGGACCCTCTCTAGTTTCAGAAGTGGCTGCAGTGCTTCACAGCAGGGGAAAATGACGTATTCCTGGAAGCATACATGTGCCACCAGGAATAAAAGTAGCATCTGACTCACAGCCACTCATGTCTGAGAACCTCTTCACCTGTCTCCCTTTACGCAGCCTTCTTTCATTGTTCAAGGCCCAAGTAAAGTGGTCTTAACATTTTTTTTGTAAATGACAAACTCTTACCTGCTTCAGAATTTTTAGCTAAATTGAGAGAGACATGAATATTAATAAGGCAGACACTGCAGATCCTCTCGCACTTGCCTTCTTTGAGTAACAATGTAACATAGCACAACATTGGAGTGGACAGATGCAGCTTTGAATTTCACAGAAGAAGGGGGGGGAAAAATGTAAAGTGAAATTAGTTCCAAAGAGCAAAAACTGCACGACAAGATAGTTCATTATTTATAGAAAAGTTGTGACTGTTACTTTACACAACATTAACAAGTCAGAGGACAATATTCCCGGAGATTGTTTTCTCTGCAGACTCCCCTAAAAGTGTATCACTGTTCATGATGGCTAGGATAGAGAAACTAAAATCAGGTATTTGGGCATAATGGGCTGTTCACAAATCCAAAGTTGTGCACGTGTTCATAGCATTCAGAGAGATGAAGGATAATTATAGATAACAGGTAATTTGGGTTAGATAATGGTCTCTGCAAGAAAACAGAAGATAAACACTCATTTCCTCTCATTTCTTCTATGAAGTGGAGGGCGCTTTGCTTTCCGCTGTGTATAGCATCCATTGCCTAGGAAACGTGGCTTCCTAACACTGTCAGGGGTCTTAACGGCCAAGAAGCAGCACTGCAGATTTCAAAAGGCTATAATAGAAGATTAATATAGCTGTATGTAGGCATAACCCTGTGTTCTGACTCCATCCCTCTGCCTACTGGCCGTGTGACTATCTTAGGAATCATTTCCTCTGCCTGACTTTCTGCATCAAAAATGGAGATTAGTGGAAAAAAAAACCCAACAGAGTCTGTGAGCACCCTCACAAAAGACATTACAGTTTAACGTGATGAACACCAAAATGGTTAACATGAGCCTTTCTGAAGAATCTCATCTCCTGAAACTACTAAGAAAAGTGGGGGGGGGGGGG
>VWZX01007576.1:17682-40566 GCA_013399015.1 Galbula dea
GGGGGGAGGAGAGGAGGAAAAAAAAAAGGTTTTTCTGAACCATAAACATAAATGCACCACACACAGCCAGCAATATGACTGGTAGTGCAGAGAACCCAATGCTCCCCTGACTCCAAGAAGTCCCGAAGGCGAACTCTGGCTGTGTTACAGATGGGCCATGCAACTGTGGGTGCATCTGTGGCCTTCCCAGCCTCATTTTCCTTGTCATGGAATGAAAAGAGTGCTTACAGTTATGTGATGTGGGAAGGATTAGACAAAATGTAATTCATGTCATAAGCCCCCAAGTTGCTAACTATACCTATTAATTTAAGGTTTATTATTCTTCTTACAGAAAATCTTCCTAATAATTTAAAGAATCAAATTAATTTCCTACATTTATGAAGGCAAAGAGGTCTGTGATTAACTGCACTAGAAAATTGGTTTGCTGTATTAATTTTTAATTACTTCACAAGTAATACGTATTACTTGTGTATGTATGTATGTATACTGTAATACCTATGCATTACAGTAAAGCAAAGCTGGATATTTTACATGACTATCATATACAAACTCACAAATAGATTCTTAGAAAACCTTAGTTTCTTTCTGCCATGGACTATATATTTTTTTTGTCTTTTTGCTAGACAATATCAGGCTTATTTCATGGCAGTGTTATATCAGAAAACAACAAGACTATCAGAAAAGACAGGGAAGGATCATTGCCTTCAGAACACACAGAACATCAGGGCAGGAGGGCAAACAGTTTCCCCATGTAGATTTTTTACATGTTTAAGGGGAAGTAATATAAAGCAAATCAAAATTTTATTTATTTCAGTTTAGTCCTTTACACTGAAAAAAAAACCAGGAAAAAAACCAAAGAAAATGCTTTAGGCCATCTTCACTCCCATTCCACCTTTATTTTTCTAGAAAAACATGGAAAAAAAATAAAATTATTCTTGATACAATTTGAATGATACAATCCATATTACTGGACTTAAACTGTATATCTAACTTGGGCTTTATGACCATTAGAGATAAGCAATTCAGTAGCTTGTAATTCAGATATCTGAATCTGCTTAGTTTCACAGTATTTAAGTAAGGTAATAGAAATGCTGTTACTCCTACTTAACATCTGAGATGAGGAGGCACATAAAACTAAGAGTTTTACTTACTGCAACCTTTAACTTTGTAATGCTGGACTACAAACCAGAAGCCATAAAATCACAGTTAATTCAGCACTAACTCTAAACTAGTAAATTCTGTTGACAGGCAAGATGCCAGTCTAGGACTCAGCATGGCATCAAAAGGGTTGCCTATTCCTGGCTATCTTGAAGGGTGCAGAGAAATCCTATAGCTGGTAGGGCAGGGGAAGAGCGATCTCACACCTCCTCAAGAGCAGCCATGTAGATATTATTGGTGTTGAGAACATCTTGTACTGGATGAAGAAAGCAGAGGCTATGTATTTTGTAGAACATTGCAAGACCTGGACAAGATCAAGGATGCCAAGATACTCAGCAATCCCAAGACTTGGATCAACTTACATCTGTCAGAGGAAATACAAGCAGATACAGAGTTTGGCAGCAGATGAGTGGAGTTTCTGGGATTGGCAGAAGTTTCGGAGACATCCGAGGTATGCCTCCATCTTTTAGTGAACTAAGGCAGAAGAGATTTACCTAAGGTTATATAGGATATCTGTAACAGATAAGGGTTACGAAAACAGACCTCTGAAGATCCAGGGCAGTGCCTAGTCACTGCAACTACCCTATTCTCAAGTGTATCTGTAATTTATTCCATCTTACTGAATTTATTTTTCAAAAATTTCTAATTTATGTACAGTATGTTCCTGGCACATAGAAACTTTTTTTTATTCAGAAACACACTATTACTCAATGTTTTTGCTCTCACACAATGCCTTGTAGTTAGACCACTTGCTAAGGAAGAAAATCATCGTTTGGGACATGAATTTTCTTGTAGTTTTTGGTCATATCTTGGTCCTTGACATAATGAACTGTTTAGCTGATCCTCAGATGGCCTGAGTCCACTTTCAGTTTCTTGGCCAGCTTTAAACAAAAAGCCCCACTTTCTTGGCCAGACATAAATTGCCTACTGTGGCCTTTGTAACTGGTAGACAGGTGTGGGTGTAGGCTTACACCATGCTTCCACATCTCACCAAAACATATCTAAGTATTATACAAACACACTGTCTCAGCACAACTTTGATCATAACAAAAAATGCATCTTTCCATAAAGGAGTTTTAGATAATGCATAACCACTGACATTTGACACTTGAGAAAATAGTCCTAGTTGTTAAATTCAGCATTATATTTTGCATGGATCATACTGGAGTAAGGTATTACAGCACTTCGATCCTCTGCCACTTAACTGTAGCACCAACTAACATTTACTTGGCTAAAACATGAAATAGAATCACCAGTGAAAATAAAACATCTTCATGAATGTGCCAATATGCTTTAACATTTTTCCTTGGTTTTTCTGACTCAGACTTGGAGAGGACATTTTTGGAAGGTTTACCTAGAGCTTTGGTAGTATAGTCAGATAGCCAGGAGGGTACAGAAAGAGACAGAGATGGTAAGCAAGCATGCTTGAGCATTTGGATATGGAAAATTGTATGTAGACAAGAGAACAAAGTTGGAAAAATATGAAAGGCAAGTTCAAGGAGGGGTGACAGAACAAGCTGTATCATTAGTAGAATGGGATTTTGAAGGAAAAATATAAATCAAGGACAAGCAAAGAGATAATGGGACCCCATTGTCTCAGACTTCCAAGCCATTTTGAAATAAACTGGAGGTTGTAGAGTCTCCTTCCCTGGAGACAGTCAAAAACAGTCTGGAGGCAATGTACTCTAGAGGACCCTGATAGAGCAGGGAGGTTGGACTAGATGACCTCTGGTGGTCCCTTGTAACCTTAACTATTCTGTGAGCTCAACCCTGAATACTCTGTGCCAATGGCTTATGCAATGTTATATTTACTGATGAGTGTAAGCTGAAGCATAGGAGGTTCTTTGTGAATACATGTAGAAATTTTTTCCCTGTTCAGGTGCCAGAGCACTGGAACAGACTGCCCAGAGAGGTTGTGGAGTCTCCTTCTATGGAGATATTCAAAATCTGTCTGGACGCGTTTCTGTGTGACCTTGTCTAGGGAATCCTGCTGCAGCAGGGGGGTTGGACTAGATGATCTTTTGAGGTCCCTTCCAACTCCTAACATTCTGTGATTCTGTGAAAATGTTTCTTCCGAACTTACAGACCTACTTTGGTTTTCTTTCAGCAGCTGTAAGAAAAGACTTCATGTAAGAGTGGCATAAATAAATACGAAATGTACACTTTGAGAACCTAATTTTAGATTTCTGACCATGAATGTAATCTAGGAGCACCTGAAAACACAGCACGGTATGACAACCATCTCGTCTAGTGATGATGACTGGTCATCTCACATTTCCAAATACTTTCAGGAAACCGTAAGTAGCCATTGAGAGAGGACTCTAATTGAACACCAGAACCCTGTCTTATCCATATATCACTACTCATAACACCTTCTGACTTCCCTCTTCTTGATATGAGCTGGGCACTTTGGCACATGAACCCAAGCTGTACTCAGTCTTCTGGACCTCTTCTCAAAAACTGCTGCAGACTGCACTGTATTTTAACACAGTTAAGTCTTTACTTTCTGGAAAGGCAGGTGAACGAGTGGTTGTTTTTCCTTTTGCTTTCTAAAGTGATGATGCAGGAACATTTTTGAAGAAATCAGAACACATGGATATTCCAGTAAGTGCTTTTACTCTCCCCAACAGTGTCTCTGGGATCTTAACCAGCAGAGTTCATGAAAACCACTGTGTCATTTCCAAAGAGTTTATGCAAACAGAAACAGGGAAGCCACTTCCTCCCTCACCAAACACACACACAAACACACAGCTGGAACCACACCAGCTGTGCAGAGCCATACTGTTTTAAGAAGAAAACCCATTTGCTTTATTGATGAGCCTCCAGACTATATTCAAACAAAATGTTTTTTCCCACAGGTTGTAAAATACTCAGGAGCACGATGATTTCTTTTAATGATATCAGCAGTTAAGAATATTTGCTATCCTTTTTCATTATCTAAAATGCATAATATTGCTAGCAAACCAATAAAAATTTTGAAAAAATGCTGAGAAAAAATACATTAACTTTTTGGAACAGATAGTTCAGTATTTTTCTAAAACGTTAGATAACTCTCTTTTCCTTCCCTGCTACTCGGTTTCTGAGCCAAGTTTGTGTACATAGACTGCAATACATGACAAGTGAGTAAAATTTTAACAAAATTTCTTATGAGTGTGTAGGAGTGGAAAAAAGCATCAGATTAATAAAACTGTTAATAACAAAATGTCTTGTAAAATAGCTTCATTTATAAATAATGCTGTGATATAAAAACACATTGAAAAAGTCCCAGAGATTTTTTTCTATGATAAAGAAAAATGCTGGTGTCAGTAGACTTGGTGGTAAAAGCCATTAATTTTCTTCTGAATTCACAGAACCAGCTTAGCTGCAGGTATATGTGAAACACAAAAATGGATTTTAAGGTCCCAATTAATCGTTATTAGTAAGAGACCAGCAGGTTGGAAACTCAGACAAGTGTGTCTGAAGGAGAGAAGGACAGCTGTATCACACAGAAACGAGGGTGCTTCCACTGTAGGTTAAAAGTCATCACCAGACCAAGACAGCAAATACAAAGTGCAGCTGTTTTCACTGCACCTGGTAAGATTATTAAAGATTGGTTTACTTTCCAGGGCTGCATGCATCACTATCTCTGACTAGTTTTAAAACAATCTCTAGAATTCTCCACCCTGCAGCAAAAGAAAATAAGTTAACTGATTCTTGTTCACTGTTATCACAACCTACTTTGCTTTACTGCAAATGCGCAGCAAAAACCTAAGCTAACTATGAATAAATGCAAACACTTTATCTCTGAACACTGGGAATATCACTCTTTTTAGCCGTAGCCTTTCAGTTTTTCACAGAATAATAGTATGACCTGTTATGGACCCACCATCTTGCCACCTGATTTGACCTGCAGGGCAGCTGAATCCATAGAAATAGCATACCCCAGAGTATAATCTCATCTAAAGGACCAGATGGGCTGGCTTGTCATATATATATTGTCAAATAATGTTGCTTCTCTTCTTTACCTGCCAAAAACATGTAGGTCTGAAAGCCTCAATTCTAGGTTTGAAGGACTCGTGTAACTTCTTGATGATGCTATTGGGTTTTATGTCCTTAAAGTGCTGTACAAGATGAAGTCAGTCTTGTGACGTACAGCAGAGTTGTGTATAATAAATTAAGCATAGAGTTTTGTTTCTGCTGATGATCACGCCTCTACAAAGTGTAACAGGCTAATAATAAAAAGCTGCACCATAAAAAATCAGCTGGCTGTATTGCTTTAGTTCAAGCAATGGATATGTTCTCCATGCAGAAACAATGGG
Organism: Galbula dea; assembly: GCA_013399015.1. Classification (NCBI taxonomy): domain Eukaryota; kingdom Metazoa; phylum Chordata; class Aves; order Piciformes; family Galbulidae; genus Galbula; species Galbula dea. The sequence goes on from VWZX01007576.1 coordinate 23,139, forward strand.
GGAAGTTCCAGGCCTATGCTGTGTTCGGAGTCGGACCTCCTCTTTGCTCATTTAGGTTCTTCAGAAGGATAGGTCCCCTGCTGGCTGTTCTTACAGGGCTAAAATCCACTCTTCTGAACTTACTGTCACGCAATACAGGAGCATCATGCAACCTGCTGCGGTTGTTCTCTAGTGTTCCTAACTTCTTGAAAACATCTTCCAAATCTCACCTAAGTTCCATTTACAGAGCTGCTTCCTTTGGTCATTTGCTACAAAACACAGAAGGTGACCAGAAAAAGCCACTTTTCAGTCAGAAAATGTTTATAAATACTCTCAGTGAAGAGAATTGGAATTGTTCCTATGTGGCTAAAAATATGTTTATTAGTTTAGGAGAATTAAAGTGTTTTTCTGACTCCTATGGACAGACACAGGGAGTCATAGAATTCACAACAACATGGCTGAAGGGAGATTTGGACTGAGTGATGATATTGAGGACAAAACTGAAAAAAATCACCATGTGGTGACAATTTTCCATTCTAAAACTCTTCTACAAGAATAGGGAGCTGAAGATTCCACACTTACACATTCTTTTTTCATGACCCTATTAATAAATCAAATTAATCTTGGTTTTGTTCAAGTGAAAAAAAGGTTTGTAATGAAATGTGTAGATATTAATGGAAGGGAAAAACAATTCTACAAATATTTTATATCTCTGAGAACTATATCTATGTTTTATTTTGGTTTCCATGTGCAGGGTTTGGGGAAGAAAGAAGGTTTTAAGTCTGACCAAGCAAATATAGTTTTAGGGATGTTTTCTAAGCTTGACAGCATAATTTCTACATACAAGGTGCAAAGTCTGAGGAAATCTTGAATATGCTAAAAACTCTATCCATGGAGGCCTATCCATAAAACCAGAGAGTTTCCCCACGAGGAAACCACTGTCTTCCTGCAGAGGAGGATTTTTGAACTAACACTCAGTCTAATCTGAATATACTAGCATAAGAACTTTACTTTTAATGAACACAAAGAAATATATCTAATAAACATTGATATGTTTAAACATTGTCATTGGCTTTATTTGTTCACTAAATTTGTTAGAGCACTTTATTACTGTGAGTTCAATACGTATCTTAGGCACATCACTTTTCTTGGAAAACAGCATATATCAGAGATGAAACTCGGAAAGATGGGCAATTGCCTGCTACTGTGGATGTATGTAAGATTTCTCACATGCCTTTTCTTGTGTTATCTAGGAAAGTATCATTTGTTCTGGCGTTCATCTGCTTGCAAGTTAGCTTAACTCCTGAATTCAGTCTTATCTTAGCTACAGTATTTCTATTCATCTTCTGCTAATACAATATACCATTCCTGAACTATCTTTGTTTCCTTTTGGTAATGAAATGTAAAGCACTGAAGAGCTTCTCACTGCAAAGATGTATTTATACTGAAATATTTTTTCCATAGAAATCCAATTATACCGCTTTCACTAGAAAGTCTAGCATGACATTTGGTTACAAAAATGAGCCTAACTTACTGAGTCTCACAGAATCTCAGTTTAAAAGTACATTGCTAGGTAACAAAGAAATTTCCCCTTCCGTTTATTATTCATCTAATTCCAAATCCCAGCCTTCACCTGAGAAACTGAAAACCAACAAAATGGCAGGACATGGTCAAATCAAAGAAGCAAAGCTTAAAAGCCAACTTGTTTGTACCATCTGAAAGTTCCTTAATTAGGTGTAGAGGGGAAAAAAAAAACATGCACCAAAGAAAATATCAAATCATTGATAAAATATCCAAGAAAGGAAAATCTCACTGACTTGTGCAAACAGAGAAATCACACTAATGGCCACTACTGGCCATGTTTTCTCAGCATGACATGAAGCAGTAGGAAAGATTCCAGGGATTCACCAAACAGGAATCATAGAATGGCTCAGGTTGGAAGGGACCTTAAAGATCATCTAGTTCCAAGCCCCTGCCATGGGCAGGGATGCCACATGCACTAGACCAGGTCATCCAGGGCCACATCCAGCCTGGGCTTAAACGTTGCCAGGGATGGGGCCTCAACAACCTCTCTGGGCAACCTGTTCCAGTGCCTCACCACCCTTTGGGTAAAGAAACCAAGCATTGAGACAGCACTCATGATGCTGGCCTCTGCAGATTTGGGGAACACTATGGCCCAGTCACAGACAACACACAAACACCAACACCAGTGCAGATTAGCATCAGCCATCACCCTTCCCTTGCACCAAGTCCTGGCTGTAGTTACCATCTGCTTGCACTTTGTAGGCAGAAAGCATGCTTCCTGAAGGGTCAGCAGTCCCTGAACAACCTTTACCCATGACATGAGCTGAGGCTGTGCTCTTGTCTCATTGCTGTTTAGTGTTATTTCTAATAACAGATAATGAAAGCAGCCAGCAATACCTATCCAGCAAAACCTATATTTTACCAGCAAAAGCTATTTTACTAGTCACTTTCTGCTACTCAGCACTATCCCAGAAATGTTAAAAAGATATCAACATAGCAAAAATAGTAAGTAAACCAGAGTTTACAATTAATTAGAACAAGAAAACTAAAGATGCAGGCCTTGATGTCCAGCTGCAGTACTACCAGGCAAAAATGACAAAAAGGTATGAGCCAATGAAGAAGGATATGACATTATTTGATAAGTTTCCATCAGATTTACTAAACCTAATGACAAGCAGAAATCAAAGCAAATACAGTGCCAGAATCAAAGTGAGATTTTTATTTCCAAATACATCTTGGGGATACAATTGCAGGAGCTGGAGGTCTACACGTGTGCTGGACATGAATCCAGGTGTCTTTTTAAACAACCACCTCCAAAAGTTCTGGGCAGTAGTCAGAAAACCTCTGTTATCAGTGAAGAGAGAGAGAGAAAGCAAGCTTGCCCAGGCACACCAGAGTCTGAAAAAAACTGTTGTAAATATTTAGACCCTACATGTGTGATAAGTACGTAGGTCCTGCCTTGGACACAAACCCAGGGAGAAGAGACCATCCTAGATGGTGAAATGAGAGGAGGCAGAAGCAGTCTGTTTTCCTTATTTCTATTCAATTTTTTGCTCTCTAAAAGGAGACTTCAAAAATCAAGAAGTCGTAGAACTAATGTTATTTTAAGCACTCAATCACTAGCTGTAGGAACTCAAAACTTGCTACTCTTCAGGGACATTAATATTTTTCTTCTTAACTATTGTTAATAATAGCCTATATTTCAGGCAAAGACCCTGGGTTAACAGGCAACAGATCTACTTAGTTTACCTTTTTCACTCAATTTAAGGTACATTACTTGTGCAAACTTTGAAGAAGTCCAATATTTAAAAAAGAAATCAAACCTAGTAAAGAGCAACCAAAGTCAGAACAATACTGTAAACTTCCATGCAGGAAGCTCTTCTGAAACAAAGTTGGTCACATAATTTTCCTGGGAAATAATAATAGCAAAAGACCACACTTTCCTCTCACTGTGAAACAGAAGGAAAACAGAAAGAAAAGAACAAGAGCAAGCAAGTTAGCAATCATCTGCACATGGGAGGAGTCTTGCACAAGTGTGGTTTATCAAGGAACATTTACAGCAAGAGCTGAAACATCCACAGCATTTATGAAACTGCTAACTTACTGTCTTTCACCCACTGGGAAAAAAAGACATCTTTGAAGTTACTACAGGAAAACAGCAAAAACCAGTGTGCATTTAAGTAAATGTACTAACGTATCTTAACAGTTGGACTTGATGATCTTTAAGGTCTTTTCCAACCTAAACGATTCTGTGATCTTCCTCGTAGATCCTGTGTTTAACTGATGGAGTCATTTTATGCTACAAAATTCAGTGCCTGAGGTGAAGTTATTTCAAATACACATTTCCTGTTCCAGCATACTACTGCAATAGCTACATTGTAAAAGGTCTATGTAGGTCCCCCAAAACTGACGTGATACACAGTAATATGGATGCACACAATGTTTCTACCTTAAGAATTTCATATCTTGCTGTTCCTTCCACAAATCAGAACAAGCTGGACAAGAGCAAGGCTCACTTTTCCCCTATTTGGTGGAGAAATGAGGCAAAGGTAAAAGAGACCTACATGGAAATCTGTGAGGAGCTCAGTTAGAAGGGTTTTCGTTTACCACAAAAGGGAGTTTGTTCTAGAGGTCTGGACTTGACGTGCTTTTAAACGGAGACAATTTGCATTAAGGACAAAAGAAAATAAATGGACTTGTAGATGGATGAAACAGCTTCTAAATCTTTGGCTTTCTAGAGGACAGGACAAAACCCACACATCTGGAAGAGCTCAAGAACTCCTACCAACTCATAAAATAAAAGGAAGTTTTATACTAAACACTGTAATGGTGAAAGGACTGTAGATTACCTGAAATGCCTCTGTGTCCTGGAGTTCCTTTGCTTACTGTAGTATGGTATGGTATGTTTTCATGTGGTTTAGCTAAAGAGGGGCCAAGACCTGTGGCTGTGTAGGATTCATTTCCAACTCTTTTCATTCAGCTCTGAAACTTCAGATTTTGGAGATATCCCAAAGCAACTTTCTCCACAGCTGTAGCTCTTCAGTCTTAGGCGGGGTTTTAGCTCATTACAGACTTTTTTTTCTTTTCAGACTTTAAATATACATGTTTTCTCACTTCCTAGGAGAACTTCTGGTCTGAGAAGTGACTTTGATGCTCAAGCTGTTTAAAGATCCTCCTGTCTGCCCAGGAGAGAAGTTTCCAACAGCATATGGGCAGCTTTAGGTAGACTATGCTGAGACTGTGAAAAATCACCATCTTAGTTACCATATATTTTCCCATAGGTTACCTGACCACATTTATTAAATTTATTAAATGAGGACAAAATTATTTATTACATGAGGACAAAAAGCCCCTCAGACAGCACTTCCGCTAATCACTTGCACACTCACTCTCAACACACCAAGCCATTTCTCCTTATGGTCCTTGTGCAACGGTCTCTGCATCTTGGTGCAGAGACTTTGACAAGTCTATCAACCTTTCCCAGTTCTATTAGCTGCTAAGAAAAGGCTTAATAAAATTAACACCAGAGCCTCCAGCTTTCTCAGAACTCTACAAAAGGTGCTAGAACCAAAAGACATAGAAATGAGAGGCAATTACACACATCAGTCTCGCCAGCTGGTACAAAGGGATCATGACCCAAGCCCTCCTGCAATTTCTGGTTTGGTGCCTGCCAGCCCCACCCCACAGGTATGCTCACACTGCTCTGCTCCAGCACACTGTGCTCCCAGAAATGCCATCTCATTCAGCAGGACCAGGACATCTACATAACAGTCATTGAGTACACTTGAATGAAAAAAATTAAACTTATGTCATGCCAGGTACTGTATTTCAAAGTATTCACAGCCACAAGGGTGTAGGGAGGAGCTCTGCAACTTTCACTATGAATTGAAGTAATCCCAGATCCAGAAGAGACACCCTGCCTAGAGGTGTGCCCACTAGTATTTTCTGTGCAGGAAGAGCTCAGGAGATTGCTACAGGTAAGAAAATAGCTAGTGAATTATGCAATCCCCTCTATAGTACTTCCTATTTCAGCAGTGTCAAGATTTAGCCCCAGAATGTATGTCTGTCATACGCTTAGCGTAGTCTAGACTTGAAAAAAATATTTTGGAGGAGATATCTGTATGTCTAAGCCACTTCTTGGGGATGTTTTAAATACTCTGCAAACAACACACACAACTCAAGCAATTACATGGCTATATTTATATAGTAGTGTGTACCCGACTATCATCTCAAATATGGGAACAAATCTGAGTTTCTAGCATCACTGGAAAGTCCTTGGAATAATCTTCTGGTCTTGTTTTTTTCATGGAGCTTTCAGAGTGAAGCAAAGTTTTGTACAAATTCATTAACTTCAGTGAAGAGGACAGAATACTTCTTTCTATCAGAACACAGTGCAAAATCTGATGAAAAAGTAACAGGAATAAATGGGTCTTTAGAAGATCTACCCCCTTCTACTTTGGGAACAGATAGATGCAATCTTTCTGTAGGCATGTACGCTGTTCTAGAATGTCCCTACTCACTTGATTTTTGCTTTGCAACCTAGCTGGCTAAACAGAGTTGCCTGTGCAATACTCATAGCAAAGGATTGAATTATGAGTTTTGGTCTGGAGCTTCAGTTCAACAGAGGCAATGAATGACTAGGTTTATATCATCACTGCTTGTCTCTTTAAAATGTATGTTCTGTGCATGAACATCTCTTTTTAATACTATAAAGTGAAAAGCTCCTAGACTTCATCTTTCTTAAAGTTGTAGAAGATTGAAAATTTTTATTTAACAAGAAATATTAAGAGTCCAGGCATATGAATTATGACACAAGTTTGTAGTTAATGCCTTTGTTGTTAACCGTGCCACACACCATCCTTCTCAAATGCCATCAGAAGGGAACTTGGAAAAGAATTTACAGTCACAGCAACTACGAAAGTGCGTGCATGTAGAAACGCAGTCAGGGAGTTTTATCTGTTTTTATGGGCGTCATTCAAACCCTACAATAACATTACCTAAACACAACAGGGAAAAACTTAAAATTAATTACAAGATCTCTCTATTTCATAACTTGTAAAATTAATGTTTTTCTTAAATTTCAGTTGCAGACATATCTAATCCCATTACCATATGCAGAAAGCCTACAGATAGTACTGCTGTTAGCAAAATTTTAATAAGATATGCCTGCACTTATTGCTTTTGCATACTTAACTGAACAAGCATCATCATCTAGGCAACAGATTGATTTTAAAAATTATTAAATCCAAGGAAATTTTTACAGTCATTGCTTGCTGAGTCAATCCAGTCATTAGAGCTCTGCAGCATCTTTCCAGGAACTCTTTTCACTCATCACATAGCAATAACCTGTTCTCAAAAAGTACTGGGCAGGCACTGTGAATGTCAAGATCTATCACATTTACTAGGAATTTTAGGGCAAGATTTTCACTCAGTGCAGATGATAGCAGTTGAAAACATTTTCCCCTCTAGTTTACATATGGAAGAAAAATTATATCAATTTGTTATGTGAAATTCACAGAAGCCTGTTACAGGAGAGGAAAAAAGTGAATTGTAATTGAAACAAAAGGAAGATAGCTGAAAAGACCAAAAAATTAACCAATTAGCAGAAGTTACTTTTCTCCTGAAGTAGTCAGGAGAAGGTATTTTGAACTTTGGCAAAGGAGAAAGGGAACCCAGGAAGGGCTATGCACCCAGGTACAGCAGATATTTTTGCCTTCAGCAGCCCCACTCCACTCCCTCCTTGGTCCTGCTACCATTACTCAGGGTACACATGCTCCCCCACCCTCCAATACAACCCCTCCAGTCTCCAGTATGCCAACTCAGGCACAAAAAAAACCCACTCAAGGACAAATCAAATTCATCAATCTGAGTAAAATCTGAGGCCATGTAATTTACTGAACATCTTTTCTACAGGTGCATCCTGTCAGTTCTCCCCCTCAATTGTCATACCGTTGACTCCTCTTTAACTAAAAGAAAAATAGATTATTTCTCCCAAGGTCCACACCCAGGAGAGGTACCTATGCATAGACCCCTGTACCTTCAAGGCCAGTTACTTTTTTTGGTCTGGATCAGATGACAGCCCTGTGGATTCTCACAGGCAAGATTTGTTTCTTCCCAATGTGTGGCATGCACAAAACATCCTTCAAACTGAGCCAGCACTTTGTCAATCCAAAGGAGGGTTTTGACTTCATTCCAGAAGCAGGGGGATTGAGCTGTGGCATCTGGATTTTTATGAGTCACTTGGTGTCAGAAAAACAAAGATGAACCTCACTGCAAACACTGGTTGGCTCTCGCAGCCTGGAGCTTGTAACAAAGCAGAGACTTATTCTTCATTTTTAGTTCATATCTGCACCTGATTTGTACACAGTATTATTTTCCTCAGATGTTGCAGAGGAATGAACAATTCCAACAAAATCAATGAATCTCTGCAGGTTCTGCCCATCTGAGGAAGCAAGTTAATAAAGTTCCATCTTTCCCAGTTTTCCTTAGGCATTCCCTTAAGAGGTACACAACTATAATAATCATAATTTTTAAAGAGAAGATTAAAACCCTAGCTAAATATCTGACAGTCCACCACTGGTGCAGGTGCCAAGCCCCTCAGTCTCCAGGGTTTGGTTCATGCAGCTGCTGACACTGGGGCATTGCAAGCTGAGTGATGCCTGAACTGTGAACGTTGCTACAGACGTAGCATCAGACACTCAGGAGAGAGACGGCAGAGTTTTTATACATTGCAGATTCATCTCTCACTTGTGGTCACAGCGTAAGTTAACATCATGGGTTGCACACAGCAGAACATTGTGCAGGGGCAGCCAGGTGAAAATTGCTATTCTCTATGTGCTCTAAGGGTACCCATAGGCCAAAGGCACAGGCAAGAGTACATGAGAAATAGGTATCTTCCTGCAGCAGCTTTCTTCTCTGGTATTCAGGCAACACCCAGAAAGATTAAAGTTGTTTTCCCAATCTGGTCACTTCAAGAAAAACAAAATCTGAAGCACTGTGTTTCTTCTATATTTTATCGTCTTATCAGATAGCTCTTTCACAAACTAGTTGGAGTCTGACCATCATACAGTAGTCACTGATGTACAGCAAAGATTGTCAGTTGTGGAAAAGATTGAATACACAACCCCTTAACCATTATTGAATAGTATGTGTAACCCTTTGCCATTAATTCATATAGTAATAAATGTAAGGCCTTGGTAAAATACACTACAGAGTTAATAAATATTTTTGAAAAAGCAGAAAGCACAAGTCTCTTTTCCCTTACACACACATTTTACAAGAAGCTCACTAGAATTACCTTTAATTTACAGCTGAAATGAGAGTCAGAGCCAGAAATACCACAATCTGGTATAAAGAGTTTGCAGAAAAGTTTGTTTTAAATGTAACCTTCTCAGACAGTGGAAGTAATAAAAAAACATTTCAGTGTGTTGCATGTACATCTGTCTTAGGAGGGAAACTTCAGAGTCCCTCTATATTTCAACAGAACATTTTATTCATTTATTGTATTTCAGATCTCTTACTGAGTCCTTTTGATGCAAAGCAATACCCTTATTATCTAATTTTAGCTTAATATGTCTGTGAAACTGCTAAAAACACAATTTCTTTTCATACCGGGTCACTTTCAGCTATGCCTTTTAAAAATAAATCCAGTTACTTCTTCCCCTTCTCCCTCCATTCAATATGTGGTGTTATTATTTCAACTTATACAAAGATTTTTTTTTAAGCAGTGTCTAAGATACAACTTTGGTAGCTCTGAGACAACTCCTACATTCCTAAAATTGATATCCTGCTGTAGTCTGCTTTTCATTTCTGCAAGCCATTAGGAGTGTGGCCAAGGGTTTTGACTCTGGGCTGCAACTGACAGACCCCACACCACTGTGCAAAAGCCTGAGCCCAATGGTGCAGCCACAGCTTGCAGCTCTGGGTGGGGGAGTATCCAGGATGCTGTTCTTTCAGCAGAGATGTTTTACCCTCTTACATGCACAGCATGGGCTCACCTGCAGGCTCTGAACTGCAACTCACATTTCTAGAGCACAGAAGACATCCAAGATGGACCTTTGTGGGCTAAATACCTCCTCAGATCTCATGCCTTGCTGCCCTCCAACAAGTCTTCAGTTTCTTTTCATTTTGTGCAATTTCTTTGTTAGCTTTCCAATATTCTTGGGAAGAAGGAAGTGCAGACCAGGAGTCTGCTCCAGTTTATGGTTTTGTTGAAGCTGATTAAGTTTGGATTTCCTAAATGTCAGACATGCTCAGCTCCAAGGTTTCAAATCAGACCTGACTGCAAATGAAGAGGTCACAAAGAAGCATCAAGTGAAATTATTAGGGTCATAATGCTGGATACCTCTTGAGGAGGTACACGGGATAAAAAACTCTGGTTTAGATGGTCTTCCTGGAAATTACAGACCTGTTAGTCTGACTTCTGTGCCAGGAAAGCTGATGGAGCAGATCATCCTGAGCACAGTTCTGCAGCACATGCAGAACAACCAGGGGATCGGGTCCAGTCAGGATGGCTTTACAAAAAGCAGGTCCTGTTTGACTAACCTGATCTCCTTGTAGTCAATGGGGTGACACACTTATTGGATGAAGGAAGGGTTGTGGATGTTGTCTACCTTGACTTTAGCAAGGCATTTGGCACAATTTCCCACAGCATTCTCCTAGAGAAGCTGTCTGCTCGTGGCTTGGATGTGCACACCCTTTGCTGGATCAAAAATTGGTTGGATGGCCAAGTCCAGAGTCAAATCCAGCTGGTGGCCAGTTCACGAGCGGTGTCCCTGAGGGGTCAGTGCTGGGGCTGCTCCTGATCGACCTCTTTGTTGATGACTTGGATGAGGGGATAGAGTGCACCCTTAGTAAGTTTGCAGATGACACTAAACTGCATTAGTAAGGGAGCTGCACAGACTTGCCACAGCCACCACTTCCCCATCCACCTGCCAGTGTTAATGGGTGCACAGCCCACCCTTTAACAAACCTTATAAATGTGTGTCTGATGTTGTGTATAATGCTTCAGTGTTTCCTCTCAGCACTATAATATAGCAAAATATCACTTTTCTTGTTCTTATAAGTAATAGCAAAGATAACATGCTTCAGACAATTGTTTGAACTTTATTGCTATATTCCACTGGATAGCTTCCAAAATAACTGTGGAATTATTATTTTCTTTCTGCCTGAAGATTGCACACTTTCTTTTTTCTCCCTTAAAAATCTCTTTCAATGCTTACCTTTGCTATTGCTCCTTCCAGCCTCCATCCAGCCTATTCATTCCACACCTTGAAGTCCTTTAGGTTCCCAGTTCTCTCCGTGGAAGTCCCCAGAATCCTACAAGTACTATGAAGCAAACTAACATGAAAAGGAGAACAGAAGATTAACCATGGCAACCAGGAGTTCCCACCACGCCACCTGCTCTTTCAGACTCCCAAGGCTTTTGTGGGGTAATTAACTTTTGACTGAATTGAGCACTGTTGATTCATGAGACACTTTGAATTTCCCAGCCCTGATTGCCCAGCTGCTGGAAACATATGTGTGAACTTAGTGATGTTTAGGGAGGATGACTTGGAGCTGCAGGACGGTCAGATCAGGGGCTGATGGTCAGCCCTGACGTCCTGATGCAGAAGGTACGCCACAGCATGACTCATCTCAATCCTTCTCTTCTTCACTGTGTGCCGCTGTTACATCTCCAGGTTCATGTGATCCTGATGCAATTCCAATTACATCACCCACACCATGTAACAGCTCAGCGAAATGAGCAAAGATAACTGTAAATAGAGCTGAAGCAAAAAGCAGATTTCCTTTTTTAGTTACTCATAAGAAACTTCTGAGGTTAGCTTAAAATTTACCAGGACAAGTCTCTTGTGCAAGCCAGGATATCAAATTGCTTTGTGATAGTATAAGGATACATGATGTAACCTCCACTCCCACTTACATATTCTTTGGCTTGCATTCTTTACTTTTCAGTTTAAACTTATCTGAGAGGAGGTTGGGGAGATAAGAGTAGTTTAGGATTAACTCCTCTGCTGCAGCCCCCTTATTGCAGCAGGACTGGTTTCATCAGTGGTCTGTTCAGAACTGAAGTATGATGATCTGGAATGAGAAGCAGATTGGGTTAGGGCTCCCCATAAATCATGACAGCAAAATACTTCATGAAAAGCCATAGAATCATAGAACAGTTTTGGTTGGAAAAAACCTTCCAGATCATCAAGTCCAACCATTAACCTAACATTACCAAGTCACAACTAAACGATGTCCCTCAGCACCACATCTCTACCTCTTTTAAATACTTCCATGCATAGTGACCCCACCACTTCCCTGGAGAGCCTGTTCCAGTGCTTCATAAACCTTTTGATAAAGAAATTTTCCTACCACCCAATCTAAACTTCTTCTGGTGCATCTTAAGGCCTCTTGTCCTGTCGCTTGTTACCTGGGAGAAGAAACCAACCCCCACTTTGCTACAATCTCCTTTCAGGTAGTTATATATAGAGAGAAAGACTCCTCTGAGCCTCCTTTTTTTCCAAGCAGTCCTTGCAGTATAGATTAATTCTCTGTCAGAATGTGCATATTCTTGTCCATGTACCCTTTCTTTTAGTTTTCAGTTGTAAGCCACAAGCCATTACCATAGGTGAACCTCTTTCCTTCACAGAATTTTGGACCAGGCTTGATAACAAGTCAGAATTAGAAGGGAAAAAATACTGCATGTTTTGAACTCACCTCAAAACCAGAAGATCTAGGTGTCTAGGCCAAATATTGCTCATTTTACTCATAAGAGGAAGGCCACAGATTTCAAAACATTTAACTGCACCTGTAAAATTCACAAGCTTTGCCCAAAGACGTTGTTTAAAGAATGACAATTTAGACTTCAATTTGCTACAACTGCTGCAATTGCACTTAAGATAAATTATCTTACTTAGCTAATGTATGTATCTCATTACTATACCTGAGATGAAAACAGAAGCTTTACACATACTAGGCCACACCTACTCCAAGCATCCATGTGACTGCATGGTATGCAATGGTTTGTAATAAAACTATAGCCATCTTCAAAACATTAAATGCATTTTTGAGTTGATAGGAAATCATCTTGAGAACAACTTTACTTGACAATTGTCTTCATGAGACTGATTAGCTACTCCTTCCACTAGAAGTAACAATTCCCTTGCAAATTTGCTAACTAAATCTGCAGCTGCTTGGAAGACTATTAGCACAGCAAAGACTTCCTCTAAGCAATTCTGTTGGAAGCCTGCCAGTGTCCTTACCCTAGTAGTCAGTTGAACCAAGGGCTATGTAACACATTATGCAATTCGGGCGAAATCAGCCTAGTGGCTGTTTACTAGGAAACACAAGCCCTGACGAGGGTAAAAGTCATGGAGAAAACACTTGCAGTTCCTTACCAGCAAATAGAGACTTTTTTATCCTTTTCCGAAGAAAAAAGAGAGATGCAGGAAAAACATCAAACTTGGAATTGACAGGAACTTGTTGTTTTGACACACAAAAGTTAATTTATTGAGGTTTAAATTCAGCATAAATAAACATCACCCTGCTGACTCTGATCTGCTGCAAGGGACAGAGGTGGGAGTAACTATTACACGTGTAGCAAATTTTGTAAAACAGGCTGAGTCAGTCTCAACATTTTGTCTACTAATAAGGAAAAAAAAATGTATCCGGCTGTCTCAGCCTAGTGCAAGTCTTCATGAGTAACACAGCCAAAACCACACAGAGCAGATAGGATAAGTAACCAGTCTGATGTAGAAGTTACACTTCTGAAAGATTGACCCCTCCAGTTATCTAGGCTTTTATCTACAGCTTTTATCTGGGGCGTTGGACTAGATGATCTTTCGAGGTCCCTTCCTAACCATAACATTCTGTGATTCTGTGACCTTTAATCGCTATACCTGCAAACCCCACAGTGTTTTAATGAGTTGGGGAACAAAAATACACTAACATCTCAGAAGATGTTAGCCCAAATTTAGCACATTTCTGTGTGCGCTTTTTGGTGAAACTTAGAGATAATGTGGCAATCTAAGTATTAATAGCTGCATCTACATGTATAGTGAAATTTCTTATTCATCTTAAAGATGAGGTTAACTAAAAACATATTAATGAGGAAATTTACTGTTCACCTCTTTAAGTATACATATATTACCTTATACATGTCTTTGTATAGCTACATTTAAAGCAGTAGATTCTGTTCTACCATACTTTGAAGTCTGTAGCAAACAACTGATGAGGTTGCGAAGTGCAAATTCTCATACTTGCATGGCATCCGCATAGTCCTCAAACCCTTAAATAGATAAATAAAAGACCTCTGAACAATCCTTTATTTGTTTTATTTTTCTTAGGAGCCATAGCATAGGCAAATTAATAGCATAGGAAAAAGGAATGCAGGGGATGTTAAAAGAAAGCTGCCAGTTAGTGGGGCCATCAATAATGCAGAAAATATGTGTATTGTTCTGTGAATCCAGAACTGTCATCTTCAGCATAAAATTTTGTTTCATTTGTTTTAAAGAAGATTGAGACCATTTCCTCTCTTTTTCCAGGAGTAAAGATATTTGTAATATTCTTAAATACCTTGAGTGATGCCTCAACCCTCTCAAGATGTTAGTAAGCTCAGCTAATGGTCTCACACTGGTAGTAAGACTTTCCTACTAGTAGTATTTCTCTAATAGTTGCTGCTTTCAGGTACCTACTACAATTTTAACTCATTTTCTAGCAAAAATAGGCCTGAAGAACAGATTAATTCCTTCTCCTCTGAAGCTACTTTCTATGGCTATGAGGATCATTATCAGGTCTTCCTTCATTCTTTTCTTCCCTGTCACCTAAGCCACTCCAGTTCATTAAATTTGTCCTTAGAGGGGATATTTTCTGGACCTCTGGTCCTTCTCTTTGCTTTACATTGGATTTAACATAGATGGTTAACTATGTCTGGAAGGCCAGTGTCCAAATTAGGACACGGCACCCCAGCTGTGGGTTGAATGCAGCTGTAATGTATCTTGCAGGTGGCAGACCCGGTCAGATATCTCCATGTGACATTTACTTTTGACACAACAGAATGATATTTCTGACTCATCTTCAGTGTGTGATCTACTATAATTGCTATCACTTTTCCCACAGAAATGCTTTTAACTTTGGTTTTACTCATCCATGTGACTACTCTCACATCCTCACTGACACTGACTGCAGCGTCCCTACAGAATTGCATCTTATTTTTCAATTCTGTATCCAGTTTGCCATCTTTTCAAGCTCTAATCCTGTCCCTCAGTGGAACTATGTCTTTTCCCGGTGTAGTGCCACGTGAATGTATCCAGCATACTCTCTACTCCACTTCACAAGTAATTCAGAGAAATACTGAACAGACTGTGAAGCAGGTTAGGTTGAGGCAAAATCACACCTTTCTGACTTGATACAAAGCAACTAATCATACACTTTGAATCTGGTTTCCCATCAGCCGAACACTAACTTTAGAGCAGTTTTGTCAGATTTTACCCCCTCTGTTAGACTGTCATGATGTTACCTGGATGTCAAGCAGTCCTACTAAGACCGAGAAAACTGACCGCTATGCACAAAGCTTGTCACACCGTCCAGGCAGGAAATTAGACAGATATGGAATTGCATGTTCTTAGCAAATTCATTTTAATTGTTGTTCATCCCTGTATTTATCTTCTTGGTATTTTCAAACAGTTCGAGTATTTGTTCCAGTTCTTTTCTGGGAATTGAAATTAGAGTCGATAATGCCACTCTCCTCCTTTATCCTAAGCTATGTGTATTATGACCTGTTACAGTCTCCTGCCTTCCCGGTGGAAGGACAGATATTCCTGGAAGAGACAACTCTGTGCTGGTCTCAGCCAGTTCTCCAGTTCCAGGTCATGTCCAGACAAATTGGAAATCTCTGCCTTAGCTAAATACTCTCTGTTAAGGTCCTCCATCCTTACTTTTCTACTGCTGAGTAAGCTGGCTTTTCTGATAAAGAGTGAACCACAACAAGCATCAAACATTTTAGCTTTCTCAGCACCATCCACTTTTTCCTTTCCACCCACTAACAGATTACAGCTTCTCTTACTCTACCTTTACAGTTACAGCCGTTACAGGAGGCTGCTTAGTAGTCTCCTATCTCTGGCCACAATTTGACCATCTTTAATACATCCCTATCTCTTTATGCTCTTCCTTCATACCCATTCATATTAGCCTGAACAAGTTTGCACCTGTTATATCTCCCCTTTTATAGTAAAGGTTTAGATAATCTTCTTACTACACTCTTCAACCTGCTACACTGGCATACATTGAACTTGCAGCTTTAGCCTATGTCCCTTACAGGACTACCATCTGTCCTGAATATTTCTTTTTTCCTGTTTAACCTATTACCTATGGGGTCTTTAATGTGTATATTCCAAGCTCACTATTGTCTAGCTTTCTAAAAGTCGGTTGGTTTTGCCTTTCCCATAAGTTAGTCTGCTGATGATCATTCTCATCCAAAATGTTGGCATGTTTTTGTTTTCAATAGTTCCTCCTTCTTTATAGCAGTCATATATAAAAGAGCTGTCCCTTTGGATGCTTTTTCTATCTTTCACATCAAGGAGTCCTCAGGCACAGAATACAGAATATAGTTAAAGGTGCTATAACTTCCAGCCCACTGTACTTCAGTGGATTAATTTTCATCCCTCTCATGTCATCCTCCGCTCACTCTACAACACACAACATACAAAAGGCGTTTCAGCATCTCACCATGCAAAAATCTCCCCTTTAAGTTCAGGACAGTTCCAAAACCATATTAGTCTGAAATAGTCAAATTAGCCTGGTGACATTTGTTTTTGTTATACATGCCCACTGACTCAAATGTGGCTATGTTTTACACCAACACAGACAAATACCTACATTTTCAAAGGCCTTGAGCCATGAGTGTCAAGAGCACAAGCAAAGATGACAGTAATATTTAGCAGGGCTCTGTTGTCTATAAGGCTGCATTTCTCAAAGTTAATTTTTCCACCAACTTGTGGGGTCTGTAAAATTGAAACTAACTGACACTATCATGAGTCTGTGCATCTCATGTAAGTGCTAGAGCCTGTGTGAATATATTTCCTCTCCTTCTGATGTGGTTATGGGCTTTAAAGTTGTGCCTTTTGACTGACTGTGTCTTTAAAGCATTAGTCAATTGGAAACAGGCCTGATTCTGCTTGCAAACCTCAGTCCGGTCGAAGTACATTCTGCTTTCTTAGGAGAGTGGTAGATAAACAGACGTCAAACATAGCCTGAGAACAGCTCTGCTTCACTTCTGAAAGGAAACAAATTGGGATCCTTACATATCCACAAATGGGGAAATAAAAGCTTCAGAAACAGAAATTACAAATTCATATCATGTGGTAAGACTTCAAGGAATATATATACACAGTCACTTTTCTTTGGCGTTAAAAGTGGTGGGGTTTTGGCGAACAATGAGAAAACATCAAATTATTCCAGCTTGTTTATTTTCATACTTAAAAAAACTAAACAAACTAAATACCAACGTGCCATTTCTATTTTTTAATTATACTGGTGAGCACGTGCTAAACTAGCTGGGTGGAAGTGTCGATCTGCTTGAGGGTAGGGAGGCTTTGCAGAGGGACCTAGACAGGCTGGATCGGTGGGCAGAGGCCAATGGGAAGAGTTTTAATAAGGCTAAATGTAGAGTCCTGCATTTTGGTCGTAACAACCCCCAGCAGTGTTACAGGCTTGGGGAGGAGTGGCTGGAGAGCTGCCCAGCAAAGAAGCACCTGGGGGTCCTGATTGACAGCCGGCTGAGCACGAGCCAGCAGTGTGCCCAGGTGGCTAAGAAGGCCAACGGCATCCTGGCTTGTATCAGGAACAATGTGGCAAGCAGGAGCACGAAGGTGATCTTGCCACTGTACTCGGCACTGGTGAGGCCACACCTTGAGTACTGTGTGCAGTTTTGGGCACCGCA
>VWZX01007576.1:40598-51055 GCA_013399015.1 Galbula dea
AATAGGCTGCCCAGGGAGGTGGTGGAGTCACCACCCCCGGAGGTTTTTAAGAAGAGGATAGATGTGTTTCTTCAGGGGATGATTTAGGGATAAGAGTAGTGTAGGGCTATCGGTTGGACTAGATGATCTTGAGGGTCCTTTCCAACCGTAATGATTCTGTGATTCTGTGAAATGTCACAGTGGATCTTATGAGAAAAATCAGCATCAATGGCAAGAGTGGGTGAGCTTTCTGAGATGATTCTAAACACAAAAAGAAATAAATTTATTATTTTCTCACCTTGTTCAGGTTTGTAAGAGGACCTATTTATAATGACTCACTCACACACCACAAATTTGGTTCTATTAGATAGCTACTTTCATGTCCTTGTGTTAGTTATATTTAGCTCTCATGCATTCATTTCCTGAATAATCTTAAACAAAGGCTGCTTGGTTTGTCACTGTTCCTTTTTGGACTATAGAAAAACTGACAAGCTGAGCAAGACATGAAGGTCCCACAGTATGTCAGTTTCTTTAAATAACTGCCCCTTTTCTCTGAAAACTGGAGTAATAGTTTGCCACTACACACTGAGAAGGGTAGAAAATTGCATCTCTGGAAGTGCCAAGTACAGTGACTGGCCATTCCCAGGAGGCAAGTGGTCCAGCCTGGACCTGGGAACTGAGTGGAAACTGCATGTCCACACCTCTGAAACTCCAACAGTGAACCAAGGCATTCAACAACTTTGGCAAGCACATCAGAAATGGAGTCAAAGGGCAGTTTCTCCCTGGAAGGCACCAGCCATAGTGGCCGTGGCTTACAGGTAACACATGGCAGGTTTGTCCCAAGCACTGCCATCTGGCATCCTGCAGCAGCAGGGGAATTTAGACAATTAATGTATGAAAACTTCCTTTAAAAGTTCCTGTAGTGCTTTTTTTCTTCTCCAGCCAAAGTAAGTTTATTAAATCCAGCGACCTGGCCAGATGCCAGTTTGGAAACTACTCTTGTCATCTGACTGGTGTTCTCCCTGCAGAGTCAACCACGTGCAGAAAACTTCTTGTGCCCTAGACCCTGACCCTCAAAAGATATCTGCCTATGCAGACACTGATGTTGCACCACGAACTGATGAGATAAACAGAGTGTGGCACAGCTGCAATGACTCACAAAGGCCAGTTTTCTTTCAGAAGCAGGGTGCATGGCTGCAGCTTGAGCCACCTATGCTCTGTTCCCTTTAGTGGCTATGGTGGTAATCTTTTTTTCTCAAAAGTACTGTATTTCATTGCTGAATAATTTGACTCCTTTGCAATAATCCTGGAAAACATCCCTTCAAATCAGGGGCAGCATTTCCTTTGTCTTTGGCAATAATAAACACACCTTCTGTACTTAAACTGACTACAAATTCTTCAAGCCAAGAGATTTTACATGTAAAAAAAATGTATAGGTTGGGGACTGAGCTGTTGGAAAGCAGTGGCGGGGAAAGGGATCTGGGGGTCCTGGTGGATGGAAGGATGACCATGAGCCGGCAGTGTGCTCTTGTGGTCAGGAGGGCCAATGGGATTCTGGGGTGGATTAGAAGGGCTGTGGTTAGTAGGTCAAGAGAGGTTCTTCTTCCTCTTTACTCTACCCTGGTGAGGCCACATCTGGGAGATTGTGTCCAGTTCTGGGCCCCTCAGTTTAAGAAGGATAGGGAACTGCTAGAAAGAGTCCAGCGCAGAGCCACCAAGATGATGAAGGGGCTGATACATCTTCCTTATGAGGAAAGGCTGAACGAGCTGGGTCTCTTTAGCTTGGAGAAGAGAAGGCTAAGGGGTGACTTCATCTATGCTTTTAAATATGTGAAGGGCGTGTTTTGGGAGGATGGGGTCAGGCTCTTCTCAGTTAAGGCCAGTGACAGGACAAGAGGCAATGGTTGTAAGCTGAAGCATAGGAGATTCCATGTGAATACACATAGAAATTTTTCCCCAGTTCAGGTGCCAGAGCACTGGAACAGACTGCCCAGAGAGGTTGTGGAGTCGCCTTCTACAGAGGTATTCAAAACCCGTCTGGACGTGCTTCTGTGTGGCCTGGTGTAGAGAATCCTGCTGTGGCAGGTGGGTTGGACTAGATGATCTTTCGAGGTCCCTCCCAACTCCTAATATTCTGTGATTCTGTGATCCTTAGTTCCTGTGCATTAGGATTCAAGGCATTTACAGAGCTGTTCTTTTTTAACAATGTCAGTCTGATTCTACACTCGAAGCTTATTGGTATGTCCATAGTTTTGCTATCAGTTTATTACATGACTTCAGAGATTATATTCAACAAAACCTACCTGATATGCTTTTACTGACTGCACAGAGCATCAAGACAATGATTTTTGTCTGCATTTCAAGTGCAAACATACACTCCAAACTATTTAGAACTAGATATAATCATTTCCAGAAAAGAAGAATTCTATAACACTTTCTGAGGATGAAGTTTACACTCAAAATTCCACAAGTACCAACAAAAGCACTCACATATTACTGTGACAATATTTTTCCTTCAGAAGTGGGGCTATTAAAATTTGTCCAAACATTGTGCTTTAGTAAAGAAACCCTGGTTCCAGCTACCAACACTGTAACTGAGACTGACGCGATGTCCTAGAAGCTCCCCTGCTGTGCACCTGCCTACAGCACACCACCAATGTGAAGGTAATCCATCTCTTTCTCCCTCTACACCACATGGCCATGGGAATGCTTTACCACTTAGTCAGAAAACACAAGTAGAGAATGAAACCTCGCTGCAGGTTGCAGGAATAAGTAACATCCAATTTTGATTCAAACTTGTTTGTTCTGTAAAGCCTCCTGAAAGTGTACTCCATGACAGGTACAGAGTGCTAGTCCTGCTGCTCTGGACAATCTGCTAGTGCACTCCCCTCAGAAGAGCACACTGTCACCCTTTCCCACTGTCACCTGTTCCTTCATGCTTCCTACTCACAAAGTATTAACAATGTGCATGCAAATATGGGGCATGAAAAAAAGTCACTTGAACACTAGCTGAAATGGCCGTGCTCTTTCAAACATTCAAATATATGGAATTAAGCTATTTGGCTGCAGACCGTAGTGACTAGAAAATACACTCTATTCTGTAGTAAATAGAAAACCTTTGGGGCAATCACCTGATTGCAAAGTAATTCAGTGGTCTGCAAATTATGTTTTATGATTCTGGGGGGTTTATGTCTGCAAATGGCATATTTATGTTTTAAGCCCTTAAAACCGTATGCTTATTTGACATAAAAATAAGTATTGCACATAGAAGGAAAACAAATACTACAATCCTATAGTCACCTGTTTCACTGCAGAGAGGAATTTTACTTTTACAAAGCAATAACTTATGGCATAGTCCCAGTTCAAAAAAGCATTCAAGAGCAGTCAGTGCAGTTTGCTACGTGGATGTGCAGCTCATCACATGCTTATGACCATCACATGCAGGGAGAGCACAAACGTGTATGCAAAGATACAGGATTACGTTATCATGTCAAAAACTGTGCTACCATCTGTGCATCCCAGGAGCAAAGTTGTGAACTCAGTGTTCTTCTTTATCTCACTTGCTTTAGGTCCTGGGCATCTCCAGGGACTAGGCAGACATTCCCAAGCCTGCAGCATAGCAAGCTACGAGCCATTACGGGGAGTGTTTGTTTACAGGCATGTATCTAAAAAGTTCCCATGTGTCTCTCTGATCACCAACCATGAGAGTAAGGTGATCAACAGTGAAATCAGTGGCACACAATACAACTGGCTTGAAGGCAAAAGAGAAAAAATACACAGGAATTTTTTTAAAAGCTGTGAGCTAAAAAGATGTTCCTACTACTCAGTGTTACACTTCACAACAAAATATCCAAGCTTTTGACAGAAAATCCACTATCATTATTTTTACCCAAAGGGAGCCCCTTCTTTTTGTCCACAGGCTGGTGAAATACTGAGATACTTAATGCCTTCTTTGCCTTAGTCTTTAATAGCTAGAACAGTTATCTTCATGCTACTCAGCCTCCTGAGCTAGAAGACAGGGACAGGGAGTAGAACAAATCACTCATAACTCAAGATAAAGATCTTAGTGACCTGTTACTCCATCTAGACACTCATAAGTCTATGGGGGTGGTTAGGACCCAGACAAGGGCACTGAGGCAGCTGGTAGAAGAGCTTGTCAAGCTACTCTCCATCATTCATCATCAGTTCTAGTCAACTGTGGAGGTCCCCGATGACTGAAAGCTAGTCAATGTGATACCCATCTACAAGAAGGGTCAGAAGAAGGATCTAGGAAACTACAGGCCTATCTGCCTGACTTTGTTACTGGGAAAGGTCATGGAACAGATCATCCTGAGTGCGATCACATGGCATGAACAG
This sequence comes from Galbula dea, assembly GCA_013399015.1. Lineage (NCBI taxonomy): Eukaryota > Metazoa > Chordata > Aves > Piciformes > Galbulidae > Galbula > Galbula dea. The sequence continues at coordinate 44,934 of VWZX01007576.1, forward strand.
GACAATCAGGTGATCAGGCCCAGCTAGCATGGGTTCATGAAAGGCAGGTCCTGTTTAATCAACCTGATCTCCTTCTATGACCAGGTGACCTGCTTAGTGGATGAGGGAAGGGCTGTGGATGTTGTCTATCTAGACTTCAGTAAAGCCTTTTACACTCTTTTCCACAGCATTCTCCTGGAGAAGCTGGACAGGTTTACTCTTCAGTGAGTAAGAAACTGGCTGGATGACCAGGCCCAGAGTGTTGCAGTGAATGGAGATAAATCCAATTGGTCATTAATCACAAGTGTTGCCCTTCAGGACTCAGTTTTGAGGCCAGTTCTGTCTAATGTCTTTATAGACAATCTGGATGAGTGCACCCTCAGTAAGTTTGCAGATGACACCAAATTGGGTGGAAGTGTTTGAGGGTAGGAAGGCTCTACAGAGAGATCTGGATAGGCTGGATTGATGGGCTGAAGTCAGTGGTATGAGGTTCTATGAGGCCAAATGTCAGGTCCTGTACTTATGTCTCAACAACCCTATGTTGTTGAGCTTGGGCTTGGGCAGAGTGGCTTGTAAGTTGCCTGGCAAAAAAGGGTCCTAGTTGGCAACCAACTGAACATGAGCCAGCAGTGTGCCCAGGTAGCTAAGAAGTCCAACAGCATCCTGGTTTGCATCCAAAATAGTGTGGTCAGCATGACTAGGGAGGTGGTCTTCCCCTTACATTCAGAACTGGTGAGGCTGCCCCTTGAATACCATGTTCAGTTTTGGACCCCTCAGTACAAGAAAGACATTGAGGTGCTGGAGCATACCCAAAGTAGGGCAAGAGAGCTGTTGAAGAGTCCAGAGCACAAGTCTTACAAGGGGTGCCTGAGGGAATTGGAGTTGTGTAGTCTGGAAAAGAGGCAGCTGAGGGGAAACCTTCTTCAACAGCCTTCTTTCTTCTCCATAGTAAGGTCTCTTCTCCCAGGTAACTAGAAATAGGACAAGAAGAAATGGCCTCAAGTTGTGCCAGGGCAGGTTCAGATTGCGTATTAGGAAAAACTTCTTCTCTGGAAGGGTTGTTAGGCATTGGAACAACCTCCCCAGGAAAGTGGCAAAATCACTACCTGTGGATGAATTAAAACAAGAATGCAGATGTGGTGCTGAAGGACATATTTCAGTGGTGACTTGGCAGTACAGTGTTAACTGTTGGACTTGATGAGCTTAGAGGTCTTTTCCAACCTTAATGATTCGGTAATTCTTAGCAAGACAGATTTCGACAGCCTTCTAAGCCCAGGGCTAATACCTTGAGTCCTTGCCCTGTAATAATTCAAGGACTTGTACAGTGGCTTACAGCAAGTGTCCACAGTGATCTAGGGCAGAGGAGGGGCATTAGCAAAATGAGGCTAACCATCTAGTTTAATAACCATAGAACCAGATAATTGTGGAAAGTCCTGAGTTGGAAGAGACCCACAAAGATCATGAAGTCCAACTCCCCTGTGTGCACTGGATAACCCTAGATTACACATTTAATAATAAGAAATATATCAATACTCTTCCTTGTTGTAGAAGACTCACAGAAGTAATGCAAGTACACACTTGTAACTAATTTCAATTACTGCATAAATAATCCCTTTTCAGCTCTACCTGAATTTGTATGTTGAAAAAGCTATTGTCATTTAAGTGCTAAATCATTAATTATTTTTCATCTTTACAAAATAGGGTTTTAAACTAGATTTGAAGGAGGATGGGGTTGTTGCCAGTTCTACACCAGTGGGCCAGTGTTCCAGTGCTAGAACTTATACAGACTGGAAGGCCTCCCACACCCCTAGGGCAGAATTGGCATGCTCAGCTCACTCCCTGAAATGCTTGTGTACCAATGTACTCAGCATGGGGAATAAACAAGAGGAGTTAGAAATCTATGTGTGGTCAAGGGGTTATGATCTGGTGGCTATTACAGAGACATGGAGGGACAGTTCTCATGACTGGAATGTGGTCATGGATGGCTATGTCTTTTTTAGGAAAGACAGGTCTACAAGGCATGGTGGGGGAGTTGCTTTTTATGTGAGAGACCAACTAGAATGTATTGAGTTCTGTCCAGAAGTGAATCAGGAACGAGTTGAGAGTTTATGGGTGCGAATGAAGGGGCAGAGTAGCATGGGGGATACTGTTGTGGGTGTTTATTCCAGGCTATCTGATCAGGATGAGGAAATTGATGAGGCTTTCTCCAGGCAGCTGACAGTAGCCTTGTAATCACAGGCCCTGGTTCTTATGGAGGATTTAAACTACTCAGATATTTGCTGGAAGGCCTACTCAGCTGGCCATTCACAGTCCAGGAGGTTCCTCCAGTGCATTGATGATAACTTCGTGATGCAAAAGGTAGATGAGCCAACTAGAAGGGGAGTGCTGCTGGACCTGATACTCACTACCAAGGAGGGTGTGGCTGGAGAGGTAAAGGTTGAGGGCAACCTTGGCTGCAGTAATCATGAGATGGTAGGGTTCAAGATCTTCTATGGGAGGAACAAAACACTTAGTAGGATCAAAACCCTGGACTTCAGCAGGGACAACTTTGATCTTTTCAAGAAAAAAAAAATAAATCCATGGGTCCTGATGGGATGCACCCTGTAATGGTTTGGCAGAAGTCACTGCCAGGCCACTCTCCATCATCTTTGGTAAGTCCTGGGGAACAGGAGAGATGCCTGGGGATTGGAGGAAGGCAAATGCCACTCCAGTCCTCAAAAAGGTCAAGAAGGAGGATCTGGGTAACTCTAGATCAGTCAGCCTCACCTCCATCCCTGGAAAGGTGATGGAAAACATTATGCTTGACTCCATCTCTAGGCATATCAAGGATAAAGGGGTCATTAGGAGCNAAGGTAGATGAGCCAACTAGAAGGGGAGTGCTGCTGGACCTGATACTCACTACCAAGGAGGGTGTGGCTGGAGAGGTAAAGGTTGAGGGCAACCTTGGCTGCAGTAATCATGAGATGGTAGGGTTCAAGATCTTCTATGGGAGGAACAAAACACTTAGTAGGATCAAAACCCTGGACTTCAGCAGGGACAACTTTGATCTTTTCAAGAAAAAAAAAATAAATCCATGGGTCCTGATGGGATGCCCCCTGTAATGGTTTGGCAGAAGTCACTGCCAGGCCACTCTCCATCATCTTTGGTAAGTCCTGGGGAACAGGAGAGATGCCTGGGGATTGGAGGAAGGCAAATGCCACTCCAGTCCTCAAAAAGGTCAAGAAGGAGGATCTGGGTAACTCTAGATCAGTCAGCCTCACCTCCATCCCTGGAAAGGTGATGGAAAACATTATGCTTGACTCCATCTCTAGGCATATCAAGGATAAAGGGGTCATTAGGAGCAGTCAGCATGTGTTTACCGAGGGGAAGTCATGTTTGACCAACCTGATAGCCTTTGATGAGGACATAACTGGGTGAATAGATGATGGTTGAGTGGTGAATTTGCAGATGTCCAGTTGGCCTAACTGCTACTTAACACCATTCTCATCAACCAAGGAAAACTCCTCCATTATCCTAACATCATCTGGGGGCTCAGGGGTCTGAGGCTCCTGAGCACAGTCTCTAACAGTACAGACAGAGACAAAGAAGGCATTCGGGAACTCCACCTTCTTTGGATCATCTGTCACCAAGGCACCCACCTCATTCAGCAGTAGGCCTACATTGCCTCTAGCATTAGTTTTTTTCTGGAATGTATTTGAAGAAGCCCTTCGTATTGTCCTTGACTCCTCTTGCAAGGTGTAATTCCAGAGCTTTCCTAATTTCTTCCCTACATCCTCTGACAACGGTCTTTCCATGTGACCAGCCCCTACTTCCATGATCTGTAGACTCTCTTCTTCCACTTGATTTTGCCCAGCAGTTCCCTACTTAACCATGAGAGTCTCCTGGCTCCCTTCCTCGATTTTCTATGTGTTGGGATGCTCTGATCTTGAGCTTGGACATCAGTCACACCATGCTTTTCCCTGCTTCCTGCCACTTCCAACAGGTCCATGACATGTTTGACGAACAACATCAAATGTGGCAGGTGAGTTTCCCCAAGCCACTCTCTTTGATAACTTCCTCGGAATCCTTTCTGGCTCTGTGTCCACAATGAACACTGCTTTTCACCAGCATGCCAAAACACTTTTGCCTTCACCTTTGGAGTTTAAATATTCTTACTACCTTTTTGGTTCCGGGCTTTGGGTTTTCCCACCTTCCCCTTTTTTTTTAGGCTCAAAGTGTCAAGATTAAAAGGAAATGAAGTTAACAGTAACTTTATTTTTCCTGGTGCTGCTCAGGAGGTGAGACCTAAGGTTCTGAGTGCCCCCACAGAAATCAGCAAAAGCACTGGGACTGGGGGCTTCCACAGGACTCTGGGCTTGTTAGTAGGGTGATCTGTAATCAGTTGCTTTCCTCACTTAGCATCACTGACTATTTGACAAAAAAGTTGTACATTAAGAGATTGCAGGAAAATGCCAGATGATTTCAAAAAATTACAACAGCATGTGTGCTTAATTTAGGTGCTTTCCTGGAGTTACCCAAGCACTCATAGCAATCTGACCCTCTGCCTCCTGCAGGAAGCCAGAAAGCTTTGCTTGGAAGGCCAAACAGGAATGGCAACACGCCCAGACAGCCATGTTTATAGGAGCCCTGGAGGGCTATTGACCTAGTGCACATGACTCCAAAAGCTGCCCTGCTGATGGTCATGTCTCTTGCACAGCAGAAACAGCAAGCGGCAGAACAGACTCATAAAAATGGAGAAAGTGCCTGCACTCCATATGCAGTATGTGACTGTGCAAATCACATTTTCCATACCTATCTTGTCATTTGCTGGGGGAGCCACACAGATAACAAGGTAAGAGGCTGTTGTTCATTCAGGACCTGAAGAGGAATGCTACAACCCTGTCAGGTTTGTATTTCATGTGACTTGGCACAACTAAAATGAACAAACACTGTCACCTCTGTACAAGGAATTTTTGAATTTATTCTTGACCCCATGGCAAGGCTAGTGATAAAAATACAGTCTCATTGAGTGACAGCCATAAAACCATTGCTGCTTCCATCATGTCATGAGCAGAGAAGCAGCCAGCAGTGGCTGAACTGGTATAACATTACATAAGGCTGGCACAGATTGTGGCACTCACTGCTGCCCTCATCCTGGTTTGGCAAAGCTCTGTATCTGCCTCACCTCTATTCATATTTCTGGCTGACATGAACTACTCCCTTCTTGCCAGAGTAAAGGGTCTGAGATAAGGTATCACTCATCATGCAAGTGACACCCAGTGAAATCCTTTCAGAAACACCTGCTGTCACTTCGACAACAGAGTTCAAGATGATCAGAAGGAAGAAATGCATTTTTATCTTCATTAAAATTATTAAAATCATGTCCTTATTTAGGTACCTTCTTAGACAAGTGGAATCTACCCCTGATAATTAATTACAGATAAATCATATAGGCAGCAATAAACCTTTATAGGAAAATCAGGGTGAGGGCTGAAAGTAGCAGGATGTTTCCATGTGACCTCTAGGAGCTGCAATTTTATCTTTCCTAATATTTTTTAAAAACCATAGGAGTCTCGGTGTTATCCTACATTTCAGTGAAAAAGCTGCATGTGCACATCTCCATCTATGCAGGGAGAACCACTAAGCAAGCACAAAATGATAAGTGAAACATATCTACTTGTTTAAATATAACAGGCAACTAAATCATAGAATCATAGAATGGCTCAGGTTGGAAGGGACCTTAAAGATCATCTAGTTCCAAGCCCCTTGCCATGGGCAGGGATGCCACATGCACTAGACCAGGTCATCCAGGGCCACATCCAGCCTGGCCTTAAACACTGCCAGGGATGGGGCCTCCACAACCTCTCTGGGCAACCTGTTCCAGTGTCTCACCGCACTTTGGGTAAAGAACCCCCTTCTAATCTCCAGCCTAAATTTCTCCTCCTTCAGTTTGTAGCCATTCCCTCATGTCCTGTTGCAATCAGACCAGGAGAAAAGTCTCTCTCCTTCTGCCTTATAATCCCCTTTCAGGTACTGAAAGGTCGCTATAAGGTTGCCTCTAAGCCTTCTCTTCTCCAGGCTGAACAACCCCAATTCCTTCAGCCTGTCCTCATAGGGGAGGTGCTCCATCCCTTTGATCATCTTTGTGGCCCTCCTCTGGACCC